>ML675615.1:25180562-25199956 GCA_007922155.1 Mesoclemmys tuberculata | reverse complement strand
AGACTCTGGGACCCCAGAGCTCCCTAACTCCTGGGGCAGCTGGTTCACCAGGCTGCTTGGCTCCCATGAGTCAGGCAGCCTGGGGTGGTCTGCTCTGGGAGCCATGGGAATGGCAGCTCACCAGGCAGATTGCAGCAGAGTCAGCACTCTAGGCTCCCCTTCTGCCAGCAAAGTGGGTTGCAGGAGAGCCAAGAAGCCCCAGTGGGAGCATCTCGGTTCCCTGTCAGTGTTTTATAGGAATTAAACACCAGGCTGGCTTGTGTCAGCTGACTTGGGCTCATAGACTCAGGCTACAGGGCTGTAAAATTACGGTGCAGACATTCGACCCTGTGACGGGTAAGAGTCCCAGAGCCCTGGCTCCAGCCCAAGCCTGAACAGATGCAGGACAAATTTATAGTCCTGCAGTCCCAGCCCGAGTCAGCTGACACAAGCCATCCACGGGCATTTAATTGCTGTGTAGACATTCCCTGTGTGATTCAATTCATTCTCAGTTTAGCTCTGGCCTATTTATAGATTAAAAGCAAAGATGGCTCTGTAATGACGTCAATACTAGTAGAGTAAAATATTAATTATTGGTTGGTTGGGGTTTTTGGTTTTTTGTATTGTGTTTTTTTTTTTAAATCTTGCTGTTTTAGAAAACTGGACAAAAAAGTACTTTTCAAAGGCGGAAGTTTTCTGTTGATGTTGATCTTCTCAGCTGTTCAATAATCAGACTGCGGGCGGGGAATAATTTTCCATTAAAGCTACTTTGACTCTCATTCTCAGTCCCTCACCTATCATTTGTTAATGAATTTCAACTCCAATGCAGTTAAAATGTAAGAATTTGACTAGGGGAATGGATTGAAAGTAATCATTTTTCTTCTTCCCGTTCAGTCTCTAGGCACTTGTTAAAAAGCTTTTGAAGGCAGTGAAGTGTTATGAGGCTGAAAGCTTGTTAAGAGAGCAGAGGAGCAGTTTGAGGAGCAAGGCAAAGAAGAAAGTGAGGCAGGAATCTGAAGAAACTTCCTTTGTGAGACAGATGAAAAGCATTTTGATGTGGAAAAAAAAATAAATCCACTTTTCAGTTCTTTTTGTTGCATGCTTTGACATCAACTGGGCTGGGAAAATTCATGTTTGGCTGCATCTTGCTATCATCTGCATCTAAGTGTGTGGAGCAGAATAGATGAAAGCTGAGTGCGTCATTACAAAGCTGAGCCTAGGCAGTGAAAGAATGAGGAACTAGAGGAAAAATCTGTGCACAGTGGTTTGTTCAAATAAAGGCCCCAGAACACTCATGTGCCAACAATCCATTGCTTAGGAAGTTATGTACTGACGCTGGTGAGCACACCAGTGAGCAGTGTGTCTTCCTTGCTTGGGGAAGATAACCGGGGAGATGGTGGCAAAGCAATTTTAGTGTCATTTGGTCTCTTGAGGTTTCCTTGATCCATTTCAGCCTACCTTCAAACGTGGCCGTGGCAGGAAGACTGCACTGATTTCGTTGGCTGACAATCCCCCAGCAATGGATAAAGGTTAAGTACTGTGTTTGAATAGCCCCTAGTGTAGACATATTTTTAACACCTTTACAATCACCCAGTGGATTTGTAACCTCAGGAATCTAGCTTGAAAATTATGGCCTTAGTATAATCAACAAGCTTGCACTAGAGCTGAGAATGGCTAGATGAACCAGGAGATTGCATCCAGCCATCTCTTTTTCCAATTCTACGGAAGCCCTCAAGATAGTAAATTAAATCAAGAAGATTTTAACATATGGATCGTTTCTCATAGCACTGTCAGCTGTAGGTCAAATCCTCCACTGTAGCAAATGGAGCTATGTCTTTCTATATCAGTTGGTCTAGTATTTTCATACCCACTGCCATTCAGGAAACACATCTTCCTGCAAGTGCCTAACCATCTTTCTGTTTAGGTTACCAGACACTTTTATTATGAACTGCTCCAAAATTTCAAATATTTAAACTAGATCCCATGGTGCAGTATGCATCTACTTAGAAGTGGATCATAGCAAACTTCATGTGCTCACATTTTTCAGGCTTTGTTCATATTTAGGATGAAGCCTCATAGCCATTCAGATCAGTCTGTCACATTACGTTGTGTAACCTGACATCTGGACATAACCAGACATGACATCTCTCAATAGTGCATCTGAATCAGGAAATAATCATGAAAAGGAGATTACTGAAAAATGAAGTCACACACGATATACCTACAGGTAGGGCAGGCCTTAGGCCAAGATGGGTCGGAGAAGGCAGCAGGTATTTCCTTTGCTAGCTCACTTCTAGGGGCAGTCTAAGGACCAGACTGATGGTCTTCAAACATTATTCCTAGAATACCATTCTGTAATGTTGCATTTTCTTAATTCTACTTGCCTACTTTGTGGGGAAGATGGCCCTTTATAAATATACAACCAGGAACTAGAAGCAGGCTCCCAGGGCAAAATGCTGTCACTTGAGTCATAAGCATGTAGCCTGTGGCGGGTGTTTCATTTTAACTGCGGCCTGAAGAAAAATATCCGCTGCAGGTTTTCACTGGTCTTCTCAAACAACACACATTTTTTCTTGATAGATGAACAGGTCTAAGCAATTGTTATGGCCTTGTGCGTTTGCTTTTAGGAACGAGGGGGCCAAAGTCACTGAAGCTGGCAGAGAGATGTAAATGACGTTGCCCCCGGGCACCAGGGGAGGGAAAGCACGCACTGCTTCTGCCGCCAGTCTCACCATGGGAGTCCTGCAGCTTTAATTTCCAAAGCCGCTGTGTGGGAGCGCAGTAGGAGGGTGCCAATACAGAGAGGTGCTGGGTCAGGACATTGCCGTGCTGCCCTAGCCATAACCCCTTTCTCTCCATCATGTCCCATTTTTTAACTTTATTTACCCCACTCCATATCCCCTCCCAGAGGAAGGGAGTTTGCAGTTGGTAATTAGGAGTCAGACTGGAATATCTTTATCCACCCCAAGTAGCCCCTTACCTGGGCTCCCACTGAAGTCCAATGGACTGTCTGCGAGCATTGCTGTCCTACACTGGCCCTAGGCGTAGCCCTTGGTCTCCGGTGAAGAGGCTAATGTGGCCATTCGTGTTGCAAAAATGGGGTGCACGTCAGGCAGTATTGAGTGTAACATCAGCTGGGGTGGGGGTGGGGGGTTCAATAAATAGTTTCAAATGAAATTAAATGTCATTAAATTTCCTATTGTTAATGAGAGGCAGGCTTATTATAAGAGTCCAATGACACTGGGATGAAAATAATTGTGAAATATGTCATCATTAAAATGCAAACCCTTAGGGCTCTAAGGAGCCAAAATTACATTGTGGACTAGAGACGGGCAAATCGCACCGTGTTCTGAAGAAGGCATTTAACAGGCAAATTTGTCTTTGGCCTTCAGTTTTATTCAGATTTACTTCGGCTTGTGGGCTATTTGGTGTTTGTTTGTTTGTAAATTGGAGGTCTGTCCCATTCTACTCTCCACTGAAATTTATGCAAAATCTCCTTTATGCAGGTTTCATCACTGTAGTATCTGAGCACCTGATAATCATCAATGGATTTAGCCACCCCTGAGAGGTAGGGGAGCGTTGTGCCCATTTTACAGCTAGAGAAGTGTGGCATAGAGTGCAAGGACTTGCCAAAGTCAAACCCAAAGTCAGTGGCTGAACCAGGAATTCAACCCCGGTCTCCTGAGTTGCAGTCCAGTACCTTAACTACAAGGCATCCATCCTCAAAGGGGGACCCTAGAGGACTGCCTTTGAATGAGGACCTTGAAGGAATTATTCAGTGACATTTGCTTATGGTGTTTAAAATTCTTACTTACTTTGAAAGAGGCGTGCAACTAGAGAATTCAAGACTCAGAGGATATTGGCAGCCATTTAATAGCCTGATGTGTCCGAGGAATGTAGAAGCAATGCAATAATAATGAAAGTTTTATACTGTGTTTAACTCAAGAACAGCAACTCCGCTGAGGAACAGTTTTCTCATGGCACAAGCACTATTAAAGAGCATGTTATTAAAGAAAGGCAAGATAAATCAACAGGGAACAAGTCTCATATTAGGTAATAGTGGGCTTTTAAATATTCCTGAATCCCTGTTTGGGAGGAGAGTAAATTCTGTAAGTGCCTAGCCATATAATTCTACAAAGCATCCACACCTCTTAGGTCTCCATCCAATCCCCCGGATCTACCGAACAGCAGTGAGAATGAAGAGGGTAGTGGAACTTTGCAGTCCTACCCAATACCAATATGCCATGTATTTAAAATACACCAAACTGCTGCATGGCAGCCTGTAGCCTCAAGCTACGTGCATGTCCAGAAAGCTAGTCAAAAGGGGTTTGTGGTCACTGCATGATTTTGAAATTAGGCTTTGATGTGAGGAAACACTGAATTGGAACAAACATCTACAAAGCCCTGGTCATTTGTCTAATGCATGTCAGCATGGCTGAATTTTCAAATGTCTAATTAACTCAGTGTTGAAATCTTGCATTTGGGGATTCAAGCTGGCATTGAAAGTCATAGACTCAAACATTTAAGTGCAGAAGGGCCCATTTGGTTCATTCAGCATGACTTGTATAAAAGCAGGCCGTATAATTTAATAGGTTGATTCCTGCATGAAACCCACAATTCTGGATGAGTTACAGCACATCTTTCAGAAAGACACACATCCACTCTTGTCTTACAACTTCAAGTGACAGAGAATCTACCACATCACTAGGTAAATTGTTCTAATGATGAATTACCCGTATTCTTAAAAAGCATGATGGGACATATGCTCCTAAGTCTCTTCAGCACTTTTGAAAAATATCACCTAGCTGCATAAAATAATATATCATATGCCAAAACTGCCATTGTGAGCACTCTAATTCAGGATTTGGCTTTCCCAGGCAGGCACCCACGTTTGAAAATTGCATTTTCGTATGTAGATAGTTGTTATAGTGCTGAGAAAGTATAGATTAGTAGCAATATTTAACTTGTTACTGCTGTAACAGTCATGTACTAAAAGAAAGCCCATTGGTGTAAGAGAGCATCTGAGACCGTAAATGAGATGTTCGTAGAATCACTACCATTCTAGAACCTCTATGTTTTGAATTAAAAAAATATAGCTGGTTTTAAAAACTCAGCAATTGCAAAACTATCCTGGTTGTTAAATATTCTCAGCCCTGAGTTCACCTAGTCACAAAGGACAATGCAAAGCATATAGAGTTTTAATGAAACTGTAGCAGACTCATAAGTTTCTCTCATTTTTCCCACTCTGTGTTGCATCCTTACAGCTCTGGGGACTATAGTCTGTAGAACACATGATTAAGCATTATCATCAGATTTCCGATGCAGTTCTCTTAGACTCAGTAATAATTCATTTTCCACCATCATGCGCATTAATCTCAAATTGTATGAACTATAAACTACATCCTGTCACTCGCACAAGAGAGAGAGATAAGTCCATAAACTCGTAATAACTATTGTGTGTATATTTTTTTCACTTGAGGCTTTTTATGCTTAGTAGAGCCAAACAAACTCATGAGTATGAATTGCAATTTTGGAGTCATTTTGGAAGCATGACAAATAAGAGCTTGGTGTTTCACTTTAAGGTGTGCTTTTTTTTTTTTTAATGCATTCTGCCATGATTGTAACATCATACAAGTTCAAAATAAAATGCAGGGTAACGCTGAGAGTATGGGATATTTGTACACCAGGATGTACCATTTTAATTGTGTGGTCAAATCATCATCCCTACTGGATTAATGTATTTAGAAATCTTCCGTGGGTAAGAACTGCTCTTTGTCAACCACAAAAATTCATTTGAAGTCAAAACTAATGCCTCATTTCTCAGTCTTGGAAGCAGCCTCTTCTGGGATTTGGATGCTAGAATAGAGGGTATGGACAGGGAAGAGGAGTGAACCAATGGGGGCCTGGAAAGGTGCATGATACTTAGTCTTTCTTGTTCCCAAAGCAAATGTGCTGAAAGTTTCCCATCAGGGTCCCATGGCTTCCTTATCCACAATTAAAATACCAGTGGGACATCAACTGCTTGAATGTTACAAGTGGTTTCCACTGCCCACTATCTCCAGACATAAAATGGAGGACTCTGGCACATTGCTTTCAAGACGTGAGAGCAAATGAAAACATTCTGTGTTGATTAAATTTGTGCTACAGTTGCAACACTTTAATTGCTTCTCTGTCTTCCTCAGACATAATCCAATTCCCTTTGGCCTCCTAGTTTGTCCGCACACTAATTGGGTTAGTGCCTTGTAAAACAGAGGGGCAATGGTATCACTTAAGTCTTATCACAGTCAATTAACAAATAAGGCTGGATTTTTTTCAAAGGAGCCTAAAGGAGTTAGGTGCCTGTCCCCCAGTGAATTTTCAGTGGGATTTGGGCACCTGCCTCCTATAAGGTCATTTAAAAATTTGAGCCCAAATAAGTACATACTATATTTCTATGCCACATTTTGAGCATTTGACTCTCTTATTTTAATGCCAAGTTCCTGATGCAATAATCCTTAATCTGGGGAAACTTTTGACTTCAGTGGGAGATTTATTTAAGGACTGCAAGGTCAAAGCCTTTGAAGTGCAACCTAGGGTAAAGGAGTGGAGACTCGAAGGCCCAGGGGACTGAAATGGGACGTGGTCAGGTCAGAAGTGATTTAAATGATCTCCAATCTACTTTCTAGAGGGCAGATGTCTGCATCTCAAAAAGATACCATTACAACTGGTTCTGATTGGCATCTTCGTTTGGCACAGTGGCTGGGAAGTGAATGGCATGGACATTGAACTACACTTCCATCCTTAGTGGTGGTCCCTCCAGATCAGGGCTTGCAACATGAGGGTAACTTGCTCTGCCACTGGCTATGCTGCACCTGTTTGTGGATGAGCAGAATTTAAATTCACAGGTGACTTTTGCGTGGCTGCATCACTTATTGTGCAGTTCTAGCAGCATTTCCAGTTTTGACATTTTAGAAACGGCTAGGGGATGCAGCCACTGCGATGATAAGCCCTGTGTGTTGCCATCATTGTAGGAACAGATAGAAAGCAGGGTGACCTCTAGATTTTGGAGAAGGATATGTGATGATTGTACATAATAATGAAAAACTTGTATATTCTCATTAGTGTTTTTACCAGTGAAGGCCTTGCAGTATATAATAAGAAGCCTGTATTTAGTTTGAGAAAATCCTGATTTTGGTTCAAGGTAACTCTTTAAGAAAGGACAAAGGTACACCCCAGGATGCTAGGATTGTTTTAGGGTGAGTGTCCTGGGAATTAAGTTGGGCGGGGGGGTGGGAGGGGAGAGGACACATGCAGCATTTCAAAACATTAGTGATCATACCCTGGCTCTGGATCCAGTATGGTACCACAGCTAAGCTATGTTTCCAGTCAAAACAATGCTCGGAAGACCCCTTCTAGTCTAATGCCTGCTTTTGACCCCTTTTCTAATTTTGTTTAAGAATATTATTTACATCTGATGAGTCTCCTGCTTTACCTTACACCACAATGAAGTTTTGGCTTCAAAGGCCGGAAGCGAATCATCCAAGCTGTGCTTGAATTAGACAACTGTGAAAAGTTCACAGTTTGTAAAGAAAATGTTCTAACTCTTTTGGGCCTGATTAATTCAGAAACCGCTTGACTTTGCAACTTCCACCTTCCTACGCACAGAGTCCTGAGGAGAATAGGTTCACTGGTTACTTTTGACCAAGTCTGCTCACCAAAAAAGCCAGCGGAGCAAAAACATCATTAGCACAGAGGCCCTTTAAGAACGTTCATCAGAATCTCAGGGAGTTGTTGGCTCACACACACACTTTGATTGCTGCTCTGCTCCTGTGTCCTGCCCATGCTGCTTTTATGGGCTGCACAACCCGTCCGTCTTGTCATAGTCAGGGACCTCACTCCTGCCACTTTTATGTATAAAGTGACCCTAAACTAATGGAACCTCCTGTCCCAGTTGAGTAGGGGGATTTTCAGGTGGCATAGAGCCCTCATCGCTGATGGTATTACAGAACGGCCAAGAGAAGGGGCCATGACCATGACTCTCTTGCATCCCAGCTATCCCCAGCTATTCCAATGACCGCACAGGGGTTGCTTTAATTTCTGTCAGGGGACTGGACCAATGCAGAGCAACTTCAGGACTTGGACCCTCTCTCTAGCTGTGTCAAGCACTCCTCAGCAGTAGCTGAGAGACTGATCCCATGGCCCCAGTCCCTTCATTTACAATATTAGCAATGGACCATGACTCCTCTGGCTGGCATCCTTCCCTGAAGGCAATGGTGGAGTTGTGCCATCATGTTCAGGGCAAAGGGGTGGGACAGCTCTGGTGGTAATATCTCCCTAACGATTTCCAGTGATAACAAGAGGGCTTATAGAACTGAACAACTGCAGTGCACTTACAACATCTCTCTCTGTATAAATTAAACACACACAGGAAGTCTGGGAGCTGAGACATTTACTGTTATCTAAATAGCATATGACTCAACTTGGATAAAAATGAAATTGTCCCTGATCAAAGAGCAAATGCTAATGAGAAGAAAAGTAAGCTGTTGGATCTCTTTTCCATACCAGCAGCGGAGTGAGCCTTTCCTGCTACCCACATCCTCTTTATATAATGGCGATGATCGATTTTTGTGGAACGATATGGGAGGAAATATGAAAATTGCACAGCCGATGCATCCTTTTTACACTCACTTCCCATAAAACATGCAATGATTAATGCTTCACAGGGTCATTTTACTTTAAGTGGTTGTCAGATAAAACCATTTTCCGTGCATCCTTAAATACGTAACCATCATAATAATTTTGAAAAAACACCCCTTTTATATAGTATTGTTAAGAGTCACTCTACTTAACAAGGCAAATTTACTCTAATCCATCCTTTAATGAGTAGAGTAAACTATAGACCAGACTAGTAAACTCGGCACACATCCTCAAAGATACTTAGGCACCCAATTCCCATTGAGCTAGGCCCTTGTTACAGATTTGGTTCTTTACCAGTTAGGAGAAATATTCATTTTGGAACTGTCTTACTCTTCTATAAGGAAAATCAATTTCAGTCATCAGCCTCATTGAAAACAGGACTTTCCATGTCTCTACAAACTATAAATTACTTTAAAGATGCCAATTAAATTTTGGGTGGTATATTAGCCTGCCCTGCATTTATCTACATTACTTTCCCTTGCTTGCAAATGATGTGTAGAAGCTTCTCGTGTGGAAATTCAGAAGGGTGCCAATACTGGTGAGCGATAAAATATTACCTCTGGATGTGGTGGAGTCTCCACTGTTCTTTAAATCAAAGTCTGGGTCTTTCTAAAATATATGCTATAGCTCAAACAGTGGTAATGGGCGTGATGCAGAAATTCGTGAGTGAGTTTTTTGGCCTGTGCTATCCAGGAGTCAGATTAGATGATATGGTCCTTTCTGACCTTAAAAGCTATGAATATCATTGAAGTCTGTGTCACTGCACCTGGGCGTGGTCTTTTGCTATCTGAGAAGCTATTCCTAAATTAAATAGAAAAAGCCCCTATAATATGGTGATATGATATACTGAACAGCGTGGGCTTGCCATCCTATCTATATATTACTGTGAAAACTACTATGTTTTGCTTTCTTTCTGGAGGACCATTTGGGGCAAATCATGCTTTCATTTAGACCAGTCTATACCCAGAGCAATGGTACTGAGCTAAATGGATTTACACCTGCATAACCAACAGCAGAATTTGATCCTTCAGAAGTCTTGCTTCTGCCCCTGATATTTGACACTTGTGCAATATTTTGGACTGAGTTTTTACCACTACTGAGCTACTTACAGTAGTAAACAGTATGCAAGAATGAGTGTTAAAAGGCTTTTCCTGAGACATTTAAAAAAAAAAAGAAAAAATAATGGTGTCAGGTTTTCTGTGTTGACCCTTGCCTGAAGGGAAGGAAATGAGTTCCTGCATCCCAGTACACTGATAAGATGCTTTTGGGGAGAGATGTGCCAGAGCTGCAAAATGTGGTTTGGAATTTGAGCTTCCAGTACCCCATGTTTCAAAGTATTTGGATCTGGCGTTTGGATTTGATCTATTGGAGAGATGGAGCCCATCTGCAAAATTCAGATCTGGAACACATTTGAAATTCTAATAGCTGCTCAGCCCCGTCATTTCCTCTCCCACTCCAGGAAAAAAACTAAGGCGAATTTGGATCTGAAATTTGATTCTGTTTAAAATTATTGATTTGTATTACTGTAATGCCTGACTGTATATTGCATGCATGTTTACATTCCAGTGGGAATCTAGTAATATATCCTCGTTATTAGTTGTGACAGTGATTTTTCTACACAAGGAATTAGAAAGAGGGGGCAAAATTCAGCCTTTCCTATGTCTTCCAGTTTAATTAAATGCTTTAAAGATCACTGGATTCGCAGAATTCAACCTTTGGGATTATAGTGAAGAGCAATGAAAGTATAAAGACAAATGTAGCATTTTTCATGTAAATATGAACTTCTAATAGGCAGACATTTCAGCTTCTTTGGCAGGAATTTAACAACAGGAGGTAGCTCACTGTTTTGTCAGAGTGCTGCAAGAATAGTCTATTATTCCAAAATCAGATTAACGATCCTTCGTTAGAGCCAATCACTTGAAGAAAGCTAGCCTCCTATTGAACTGCCAAAATGTTGAGTACCTCTCTTTTTTTTAATAGTTGTGCTATTTTAAACTAACTGTTTAGGCAACTTAATTAGAGGCAGGTGGTGCAGTTCCCATAATTACAGAGAAGTCCTCCTATTTTGTCATTATGCCTGATTGGAGCTGTTAGTTCAGCATGAAAGGGATGCTTCTTGGGTCAATTTGGATATCACTGCAGTTTTTATGGAAGATGAGCATGTATCTTCAGATAGGACCTAATGGTACTTAGCACCTTTTAGAAGACATTCAACATCTCTTTCAGGTTTGGGGACCTTATTGCCTTCTCCAACAGCAAATGGTTGAGTTAAATGTAGGGTACAAAAGTGGGACCTGCCATTGACTTTAATTGGATAAAGACTTCAACCTGGGAATCTACTGTTGGTTCTGCTACATGAGGTCATTTTCTGATCTTGCTTACGCTCAGTGTAAATTTGAGACAACTACTTTAATACAAAAATGGAACTGCACCCATGGAACTGAGATCAGAATCTGGTCCAATGAGTTTAAAGGGGCTGATTCACATTCTGATCCATGTAAGAGATAGCAGAATTTGGCTCTTGTTAATTGACTGTCTCAGGTTGCCAAAGCCTCTTTTTGCTTCTGTTCTCTAAAAAGGGAATACCAATTTATTTCACAAGGGAGCAGTGAGGTTCATGTAAGGGTGGTAAAGTGACTGGCGAACTTTGGATAAAGGTTTATAGCACATAAGCCTATTTTAAAGAATCTGCAAACCTTCTCCCATGCTGCCCCTCGTAGGGCAAATTGTCTGAAAAATTTGTAAAGCTACAACTAATCTTATCCTCCTTCAAATACCTCACTTCTTCTGTGATGTCTTCAGGAGACTGTCAGCTTATAACAGCCACATGTACATGTATAGGTGGCAAACCACACTGTGCACATAGCTTCTCCCTCTCTCCCAGCCACAGCTGATTGCTTTGTCCACCTGGAGCATTTGTCATTGACCTAGCCCAGGGTTCTCAACCCACAGGCTGCTTGCAGCCCAATCAGCTCACAGCTGCAGCCCATGTGACATCCTTGGGGCCAGTCAGGTAGTGTATATATTGTGGCTACAGCCCATATAACACAGACAGTGGCATATGCAACCCACAATGGTAAATAGGTTGAGAACCTTTGACCTAGACTGTCAGCTGTGTGGGGCAGATGTAGCCTCTTGACTACATGTTTGTATAGCACTTAGCACAATGAGGCCCTGATCCATAACTGGGGCCTCTAGCTAGTGTAATATAATATATGTAATAATATATAGTGTAATATAAATAACAATGGCATTAAAGAACTGAGTGAATTTTAAAAAATCAATACAACATTGACCAAGAACCTTCTTTAAGTATTTCCATTGAAGGGTCTCATTTTTTCCCAGAGATGGTCATTGGTTGTTGGGAGTTAATGATGGGATTCAGCATCCAACTTTTGCTTGCTATTTTCTGGAGTTCTTCTTGGGCATTCCTACTGACATAGTTTAGCCACAGTGCAGCCAGCAGAATTAGTGCGTATCTACAGCATGGGCCTCAAAGTTTTCTCTGATGATCTTGGGAAGATAGTGAAAATCCATGATGTCGCCTGAATGCTCAGTCATTTGGGAGGCATATTGTAGTTTATGGAGAACAATTTTACGCCTCTTCCTATTCTTCTGTGTTTAGAGTGCAATTCTCATGCTGTGTATGGCTGTGGGTTGGGAAGAAACACTTTCTAAGCAAAGGCCGCTTAGCTGCTAAACAGAAGGCATTTTTATTTTTCTCCCCTACAACACTTTTTGTGGGCCAGATTCTGCTCCCACCGAATTCAATGGGACCTTTGATTTCAGTGGGAGCAGGATCTGCTTTGGAATGTCTTTTCCTAGTTCAATTGGGGATTGTGCAATACAGAACTTTTGTGAGATTCAGTTTCATCACAACTTTGTCAAACTTTTTAAACCAATTTCTAATTTATCGTCTGTAGCAATGCAAAATCTTGTGGCCATTCCAGTATATGATGCCAGCATCCTAGGGGTGATCTCATTACAGCTGCAGTCCCAACCAACTACTTGTAGAATACAATCAGCTCAACAGTCCATGTACAGATATTTCAGATTAGCGCATTTTAGACCACTTTTTCCATAAAATTACTCATAAATCCCAAGGAAGCATTTAAAAAAAAACTAAAAGTTGATTAAGCCATAAAGGATCCTATCTATTGAAGATACTTTCCTAAGCAAAAAATCTCAGTGTGTGATGGCTTCTTGGATAAAGCAGTGAAGATTGAAATGAGAAACTAGCTCGTAACACTAATTTGTGAGGAAATACTAGAAGGCCTTAAATATTCAGGAAATAGGACACAGGCTTATAGGCTATTTTTCATTTGAAAACAGCAGAGAGGCTTGTGTAATGTCCCTCTCACACGGGTCCTTTTCCATGAGTAAGGCTCATGACTGCAACGCCCTGACTGATGGACCCTCTCTGTGTTTCCAGGGTTGGATTTAATAACAGAAAGAAACAAAAATCTGTCCGCACAGCAAGACAACACAACTGATTTTTCAGCGCCTGCACGGCCATTTGGATTACAGAGCTCTCCATGTAACCTGGCACGTGAAATCAGACATAATCAAAACTGTAAAAGAGCCAAACCTCCCAACAGGACGCCTGGATTTCAGATGTTAGAAGTAGCTGTAGCTGAGCAGAGAAGTGGAACCGCACATCACAATAGATTAACATAAGAGACCAAGGGCAGGTCTACGCTGCCAGCAGAATTCAGTGGCAATGGACAGGAGTTACGCTGTGTAGCTTGCGTAACTCCCGTCGACTTTGCAACTTCCTTTTAGCGCGCTGTCTCCACTGTGCTGCACCGAGGGGAAATGCGTATCTTTTGAGTGGCTGCTTCTGCTGTCTCGTCAGCAGCAGGGAGTGCCCGACAGATTCCTCTGCCTGCAGCAAGGGGAAGAGTGACAGGGACAGGGGCTAGAGGCAGAGATGGAGCTCAGGGCAGGGTTACAGAGCCCCACCAGCCCAGCCCGTGCACTTACCCTCCAGTTACATACTGAGCTACCCCATTCCCATCCCACCTGACCCCAGAAAGTGAGATGCTTCCCCCACCAGAACCCTCCTTTACACCACAAAGCCATGGTGGGATTCCCCTACGCTGCAATCTTCAGGGTCTTCTCCTTCCAGAACCAATAGTTGTGGCGGATGAGCTGATTAAACAGGCCTTGCTTTCTTCTCCCCGTCTCCACTCATCCCTGCTTCCCTCATCACAACTGCCTCATCCCTCTGGTCCCTGCCGCTTGCTTCCACCCCTACCCTTTCCTCACTGCCTCCACCGCCCAAAAGTGCTCCCCAGTGCCAGATCATGTCTGTTAGACTCCCAGGTACACAATCTGTCCACAAGCAAATTAAGCTGTAGCCTCTGATGTGTTTAGGTGGAAGCAAGGGGCACCAGAGATGTTTCTCTACCTGTAGCTACAGGCAGTGCATGGACCTGGTTTTCCTGTAAATCAATATATGTGTTGGGGGCAGGGAATATAAACCCCACACAGGTTTAGCACAACTTAACAGGAGCTTGGTGCCCAATTAAGCCACTGGTTGGCACCTGGAGGGTGTTAGGCATAATTGGTGATTAAATCCACCTGGGAAGGACCTGGGTTTTCAAAAAGGAGAGTGCACAGGTGAATGGAAGAAAGACCAGTGGGGAAGCCATGTTTTGAAATTAGAGCAAGAATGAACTCTACAGGTATTAGGCTAAACCCTAGCAAGAAGCCCTGAAACAGCAAGGGGTGGGGGTTGCTTAGAAAGGACACCTTGGAAGCTAATAATGTGCGGGGAAAGCAGCTAGGGGCAAAGAGAACCATAGTCACAGACAATCAAAAAGCCAAGGTTTACGGGCAACGGTGACCCTCTGTTCAGACCCAAAAAAAGGTTCAGTACAGCACTGAGACCAAGCAACCTCCAAAACAGAAGGAGACAAGGAGTTCTTGCCATTGCAAGCTCAACACAGGGATGGGTAAAGCACTGGGGGGTTCAGTGGGGATAGAAGTATTTACACTGAGCTTTTGTTGAGCAGTGGCTGTTGAAAATCTTTGGTGATGACCTGCAGGTCCTCCTAACCCCCAGGAAGATGGGCTGATGAAACTGGAACTTTAGTATGGTTTTATGTGGCTTTAGGACTAAAGTACCCGAAAGGGGTATGGAACTAAAACATGATCTGGCCAGAGGGCTGAGTTGCAAGAAGAGGCGGACCACCACTGGACCAGAGCAACTGTTAGCTGAGGGGCTATGCCACCCCTAGCCACTGGGGGCATCCCAGAGGTGAGTTCACCTTTCTACAATCAGATTTTTTTCGTGTTTTCTGGTTCTCATCAAAATCAATAGGGCTCTGCCTCTTGTTGCCTAGAATTCCCTAAAATCTTGGAATTGATTAGCTGCAATATTCCAAGGTGATTGTGTTACTTATAGGCAAACAGGAAAATGCCATCAAGTTAAGTGTGGGGGGCCTTCTTTTGCTTGGCCAATGAGAGATTATAAGCCTGAAGTCCTCCTACAGCACTCTACTTTTGTGAATGAAGTCCCAGCTGCATTCTCACAGTTGTGAGCAAGGGTTGCAGCACTATATCTACTTCATCAGACCACACGCTAACTAGAGCTGGTTGAAAATTTTCCAGTGGAACAGTCTTCCATTGGAAAAAGCTGATTCCACAAAATCAAAACATTTTGTGGGAATGTATCACTTTGTCACAATTTTTCTAGAAAAAATAAAGTGCTTGATTTTGATCACATGGAGTGCTTCAATACAATAAAGCTGAAACAAAGGGCCTTTTGCTTATCAAAATGAAGTGCTTTGATAAGGTTGTTCTTATATTTCAAAATTTTTGTTGCAGTGGAAACGTTAAAATTCTAAATTTTAGATCTGGTTGGAGATAAAGGAAAATTTCAAAATGTCAGAATTTCCTGTGGAATGGAAATTCCATTTTCAGACAAGTGCTAATATTTTTCAGTAGCATCATGGAAGTCCTAGATCTTTGCATTGCCTGTGTATAATCCAAGGCAACTTCATTAAGTCAAGTCCCTTGTATGTTTCTTAGCATATAAATCTCTTTACATGGGATGCCCTTACAATGGGGGGGAGGGAGAGGGAGAGTTCTTTGCGGGCAAAGATGGACAACATTTGCACAAGAGGGAAGGCTTCCCTGCTGCAACTTTTATTCCCGTAATGCAGTGTGCTATGATAAACATATAAGAAATCCCCTTTGAAAGAAAACAGCATTTTAATCACTCAGTTGCATTTGTTACTTCAAACTCCCACAGGGCAAATGTTAAATCGGTTATGTTAACGTCAATGGATTTTTCTAAATAGCAATTGAATTGGCTGGTAGTACTATGATCTGCCAGGAGGGACAAACTAGAGCAAAAAAGAACCTTCAGATGTGTCTTCCTATGCACATCTGAAACATGGGATGTCTTCAAGACAATAAACTTTAAAGACAGCACAACATGATAGTGAGATCAGATTAGGATCAGAGGGAGAGAATGCAATGATCAAAATATTGAGGTCGGTGAGAATCTCATAAACCCAGACAAACCAGCTAATAGTGAATTACTCCTACACTCAAGCTAGTACAAAGGGCCTAAAGAAAGAGTCAGGATCTGAGCTATCTATGAACTTGTTAAAACTCCGCTCTTCTCCTCCAAATCAAAAACAAAACAAACCCTTAAATGGCTTCATCCCATCTATGTGTCAGCCAGGCAAACAAAATGCTTATCTCTCCCTTTTTTCCCCTCAGCAGTTTTATTAAATATATTTTCAGATGCAGTCATCAGAAAAACTAAATTTACTTTTCAGTGCACTTTGTAGGATTTGTTTTCTTAAGAGCTGATCCAAGTGCAGAACAAATAAGTTCCTTAGCCAGAACGTAGGAACAGCTGATTAGGATTGGTTTAATGTTTTGTCATGATTAAAGTATGCACTGCTGAGTAAATAAAAGGGGAATTATGCTAATTATGCTGAGCTTACTTCCAATTTGTCAGATTTTCCCATTACAAAGGACTGAAAGCTGCTCTGATCAAAACTTTGATAGTTAGCTTATGATGGAGAAAGTGACCATGTAAATAAGCCAAATGTTAGTGTTAATTATTTGTATACACCTTTGTTAGATATTATTTTGAAGTTCTTTGAGATCGTTTGACAAGAAGAATGTTACACTGCTTCTAGGTCACCTTGAATTTATCTTTTACAAATTGGAGTTGTTGCTGCCTCTTTATTTATTTTTGTAAGTCCTTCAGTGTTTTGGGGTTGTCTTTCCCTTCCCCTTGTTTGTTTTGGTTTGGTTTGGGTTTTTTTGCCACTATAAGATTATAAGATAAAACTCATTCCAAAATAGTTATTAATCAGCCTCAGAAGTGACCTTACAGTGAAATAAGATAAATCAGAAAAGATCATTTGTAAGTAGACAAGGGCAGTTGATGCCGCAAAAACTTTCCTGCGTTGACAAGGCCTTAGAAATATCAGGAATGTTAACTCTGGGTTCCATTGATTTTCCTGAAGAACCTGCTAGAGGTAGGGTAACCAGATAGCATGTGTGAATATTGGGACTGGCAGTGGGGGGGGGGATAATAGGCGCCTATATAAGACAAAACCCTGAATATCAGGAGTGTCCTTGTAAAATCCAGACATCTGGTCACCCTCTGCAGCTTCATCAAGTGTGTGCCGATGTTACGCCAGCCTCTATTACTGGAAAATCTAGTGCCTGTCCCACTTGATCCCCCTGTCCGAGTAACTTGTTTTGCCGTTTGTCACTGCTTAATGGTCTGTTGTTCTGCCCAAATCACTTGTTTTGCTTCTCATTTGACTCACTGCATAATTAACTTTGCCAGCCAATTGACTCTCTGTATAATTAATAGGGATGGCAGGGCCTTATTTGTGCCCAGTGTGACATTTGATGGCATGGGAAGGATTCAGATAATTAATTTTGCCATCCAGTTGGTTTTCTGCATATTAATCACAGCAGATCTAGATTGCACTGGGGCCATAATGCTAGCAGCAGGTGCTGGTCACTGTATACTGGCATTCTCATCCGCTATCCTGGTGCAGCTGCACTGGCGGTGGTGCAATTTGTAGAAAAATGCTGGTGTCGCCGAGGCCCCAGAGGCTTCGCTATCATCATATAACATGGCCAAAACCAAACCCCTTATCTATCTTTGAAATTCTCCATGACACTAACAGCACCACGGTCCTCCCTATTAGTCAATCCTTGGGTTTATTTTTGCCTTCTCTCTTCCCCTTGCCCCCTCATCTTTGTCCAAGTTCTTCTGCTTCATCCTGAATGACATGTCTAAATTCCTTCCTATTCTTTCGATCCCACCCTAAACACACACATTCAGGGCCTCTTCATTTCCTGTTTAGATTCCTGCTGTGCAATAGGAATCTGCCTTGATACCCTCCCCAAAATCGATACTCCTTCCCCTCCAGCTCTATAAAATATTGCTGCTAAAATGATGCTTGACCACCATTCTGACCAGTTCCCCTCCTTATAATTAATAATACGGAGCTCTTCTATGGCACTTTTCATCAGACCTCAAACTTACAAAGAAGTTCAGTATCATTATCCCCATTTTACAAAAGTGGAAACTGAGGCAGAGAGAGGTCAAGTGAGTTGCCAAAGAAGGCAAGTGGCAGAATTGGGTCTAGAACCCAAGTCTTGAGATTCCTGGTCATGTGCTCTAGCTACTAGACAATACTGTTACCTACTGAATCCCTTCACTGCACACAATTCAGTTCCAACGCTTGTCGTCACCATCAGAGCCCTGTCTGATTCTGCCTCTTCTATTTAACTGCCCTTGTCCCATATCATGTCCAACCTTTGATGCCTGTTCATCTTCATCCGCCTCATTGTCAGTCTCTCTCACAAATATCTCTGTGCCTTCTACTCCACCCCAATTGCATGGGATCACCCCTCATCACCCAGGGTTATCTGCCAGGCTACAACCTCTCCATAGTTGGGTCAGTCTTTAGGAGCCATTTTCTCCATGATGCTGTGGAGAAACTAGCTGACTTAAACTAGCATGTTTTGAGTTGTTGTAATTGGGAATAATTTCTATGTCCCTCCTCCTTGTGGGATATAAAATTTAGTGTAACCATATATTACCAAGACGTGGCCAATCACTTCTTTGACTGCTCAGCTAATATATTGTACGTCTTCCCTCTACTGTTTTTCTGCTTGTCTATTTGTCTTTTGACTGTGAGCTCCTTAGGGCATACTGCCTTCTTTCCTCTAGGCAAAAATCTAGCACACTGTGAACGCTACTGGGAATAAATAACAATCTGATGTCCTGAATTATCTCATCACAGAATAATACTCATTGAAACGTTGGGTTGGCTGCAGTTCAGTGTAGTTTACCTTCCCTCTTTGTTGCTCCTTTTCATTTAAAACCCAACTAGGTTGTGCTTAGTTCTGTCCAGATTTTCCCCTTCTAGGGCTTTAACTTTAACCTCTTTATTACTTAATCAAGCATTGTACCACTTCATTCCTAGTCTGATACGCTTACTGAATTTACAGTCCTATGCCAAATATATTCCCAGCCATATTTCCGCTAATAGTGTTTTCTAGTTCATCTGAAGAGATAAAATCTTCCTTTTGGCCTCTTTTGTATCCATTATTATTGGCTCTGTTATTTCACAGTCCAGTTGCTCTTTGCCTAGCTGGCCTATAACAAATTCCTGTAAATAGCATTTTTAGGCTTCTCCATTTCTTGTATTTGAATGCAACCATTACCATAATCTTCTCTTGCT
>ML675615.1:25117438-25180552 GCA_007922155.1 Mesoclemmys tuberculata | reverse complement strand
GTGACTTCTGAAGTGCACTAACTTGTTGTGTATTAATTGGTTCACGTAGACCCTGCTAGTATGCACTAAAGATTTCACTCATGCACTTTATCATAGTGCTGTTTGAAACTACTACAGAATCACACTAGGGAACATTACAAAGAACTTATTACAGAGTGCACAGAGCCCTCAAACTCCCCTATTCTTTGACATCTACAAACATATTTAAAAATCGCTCAGAATACACCACACACAAAAATTAATAGACTCTGAAAAATGGAAGCCCTAGTTGTATGTAAACAGATCTGTATTGGCTTCATCATTGCACTACTGATTTCCAGTGTCTGACACAAGTAACAATTCATATCACATCTCAGGTGATGTATTTATTGAGCTAAAGTTTCAAGCCCTATTTCAGTGCTGGTCAAGGCACAGGTATGTGCTGGGAAGTGATCTACAGTTCTTGAGCTGGAGTCTTCCTCCTCTGTTTTATGAACGTTTTTAATTATCGCCCATTCATATAGAATGAATCTCCATGTAAAACTCAACCAGTCATTCCCCATACAATTCACATATCTCTTATTTAAATTTATCTACTCCAGTAAGTGGTTTCTCCACCTAGGAACAGTAGGATGCAACAAAATATTTTGAAACATTTTAGCCAGCTCTAATTAACGAGAACAGAGATTTCTGCTATCAGGCAGTTTAGCAAAGAACGTAGATGGGAAATGAACCTAAGAACTTGGACATGCTAAACTTAGAGGGCCAGGTAGCTTGGTAGCTAACTTGGTTTGGATGAATTGTTCTTTCTTGTAAGTAGTGTGCTTAACTTTTTAAGGTCAGATGAGAGAAAAAGGTGATGCTTGTCACATACTACTCCCCATCAGAGGAATGCCTGAGCACCCAGAGTTATAATGGGGGATAAGAACTTGCATTTGTTTGCAGGATGGTCCCTGCCTTTACAACCAGCTAGAGAGACCCTAGACTTCAAATGCCTCTCAGCATGGAGCTCTGGTCAAAATGAAGGGGGGGAAAAAAAGGGAAAATGAAACACAAATTCATGAACTCTCAGCTAAAATATAACCCTGCTGACAGTCTGTTAGATATGGAAGATAGTTTTTTTTTTAAAAAAAAGGTGATATTCTCTAATGTATTTGTATGTCTTTTCTCTCCATCTGTTGATAGGAGGCCAAATTACCTAATTTCTGGCTTGGCATTAAAATCTTGGGATTTTAAATAATTTCTTTATTGCATCAAAAAAGTCTTTGGTTTAATTCACCTCTATCAGGAGAGTGTACAGCACAAAGCAAGTCAATGACAGCTTTGATAGTTCTCCTCTTCCCTCAGGTTCTCTATTTCATATCCATCTAGTATATGCAGATAACAATGTTTACAATCACTTTAAGTGTAATTCACTAGCTGACTAAGGCCTAAAGTAATGGAATGAAGCCAACTATTCTTTTCCTGTTTTCCACTAATTTATCCATCTCTCATGACTGTGTAGTTAGGGAAAAAGAGAAAAGGATTATAAGCTGGTAATTATACCATTGGGGGAAGGTACAATAAAGCCCCAAACTCTTTTTCTTCATGGTTGTCTTTATGAATTAAAGCTGTGCAGGAACCAGAATTCCTGTTTCATGGGAAAATCTGGAATTTTTAAAAAATTTTTGCTCTGAACTGCAACAAAAATGAAATTCCAGAATTTCCCACAATTAAATTTCAGAAAACCTTTTTGTTTTGAGTCAATTGAAACATTTATAATACGAAATTTGAATATGAAATTGGATTGAAACTTTAGACCTGGTTGATGTTTTGCTTCATTTTTTTTCTGTAATGAAATTTTGTCAATGCATTTGTTACTGCAGAATATTTACATACTGATGAATCAACGTTTTCTGACATTTTAAACAGCCCCATTATTAACACATGGTATATTCAAAAGCTAGAGCAAAGCCTCTCAAATATGTGGTGGCAGCCTCTAATGGTGAGCTGGAAGGGGAAAAGACACATCCTCTGCTCTATATAGGCACAAAAGCAGCAACAGTTTCCACTTTGCTTTCATAGCTCCACTCCAGATCACACATGTGACAGGCAGGGAACCTTGGCTGTCTGTGTAATCCCTTATGTGCTGTGACTTGAGGACCATCTTTTACCTTAGTCAACCAATGTTGCCAGCGCTCACTTTTACCACAAGTCTTGCAGTATCTACTATTTTTCTTAAAGCCCCAACTTCTGAGATTGTGTGAATATGTGAGAATCTCAGGCTTAATTTTTTTTTTAAGTTTCTAGTCCATATGGTTGTGGGGAAAAAGCTTTAAAACACGTCCAGAGTGTAAAACATTAAAGGTCCAAAAGCCAGGAGGCAAATAAAAAGAGCCTGTAATGTATTATTTTTAATCTCTTGATTTTGAAGCCAGTTGTGACTTTGGGGAGCCTGTTTTATTTTGAATGTTTGGGATTGGCAAGGACTTCTAAGTGAAGCCAGTCACCAATCCATGTGTAACACTTAGCACAAGATTTCCCTCAATAAAATGGTTTCCAGAACAGCTACAATGGACCATATTCAGTATACTCTGCTTAAAGTGTGTGATAGGCTGGTGTTGGGATATTCAGATACACAAAGCTGAATGTCCTTCAGAGTGACTTTTTCTTCCTTGTGCAATGTGGTTGATATCTTGTTTCATGGCCAGTGCTGTTTTTTGCAGCGGTTGTTGGGGTTAGCTAAAAGAAATTATAGTAACACAGTGATTTATGAAGCTACTGTTAGAGGTCTGAATTCTGCATAATTACACTTCAGCTATCTGAAAAGCTGGAGTATAGCTACATTGAAACAGGCCCAGGTTATCTCAGGAACCACATCTTCTGTGCCCAGGATCTACTGCATCAATTGTGTTTAATAGATACACTGGAGGTCTCAACTGGGCTTGTCAGAGCGCAGGACTGGCCTTTCTCATCAGCCGGTGGCTCAGGAACTCTTTTTTTCGAACACTAAGAGTCTCAACTTTCAAGTCAAAAAGTGACTCCTGCTCTTCCACCATGGCTCTTCCACAATCACTAAAAGAAGGGGGGAAATTATAACTAACCACATACCTGTAAATAGGGCAAAGGACCACAGGAAAAGAAACAAGCCAATTGACTTTATATCTAGGTATTTATACTGAATATTTCCTTTTGTTTGTTTTAAATGAGGATTTCTTTCTTCACACCACTCAGTCAACCTGTGGCACGCCTTGCCAGAGATGTTGTGAAGACCAAGACTATAACAGGATTCAAAATAGAGCTAGATAAATTCATGGAGGATAGCCATTGATGGACCTATTAACCAGGGTAGGCAGCGATTACTGTTGCCAGAGGCTGTGAATGGCCAATGGGATGGAAGTCTTAATTACTTGTTCTATTCGTTCCTTCTGAAGCACCTGGCCACAGTTGGAAGACAGGATGCTGGGCTAGATGCACCATTGGTCTGACACAGTATGGCTGTTCTTATGTTCTCACTCAGCACAAGCTGAAGGACATAAGAATCTGCTTGCTGGAATGCTTTCACTCTCATTCTGTGGTGTCTTCTCTGTGGATGGGTGTAGATTTGACAGAGATGGTTCCAGCATGAATGCACTGTAATAACCAGGAAAAATAATCATCTTTTAACCACTCTTCTTTTGTTAGAAGGGTAGAAAGTCACCAGGCCAGCCCAGATGCCATTAGTGCTTGCCCAAAGTCATGACATAACTTCTTCATAACTACTTTAGATTTTGTTTGTAGAGATGGACCTAAGCCATGAAGTGCTGAATTAGATTCAAGCTTGGAAAGTTTGAGCGGGTTTGCTAGTGGCATTCCAGTTTAGACCCATCTTTAACTGGCAATCTGTAATTTGTTCATCTACAAAGTGCCACATTTTACAGGGAAAACTATTACTCTGACTGGCTGAATGCTCTGGCCACTAGTGAAGGGGAAGGGTTTTGTTCTGGGGTTTTTTTTATGAGCAGCTTGGTCTGTTTCAGTGAGCTTCCTGCTGGACCGCCTGAGGACTCTTGCAGTTAACAGGATGAGTAGGCATCGGAATGTGAAGAACAGGCACTACGATAAGAATCCAGAGCATTGCAATGATTGCAAATTTTGTGGAGTTCTTTTATGTCCATGGTAACAAGTTTACACACACGGTGATGTCTCAGGGACTGACTTTCTCTCCACAGTTAGCCAGGGTTGCCAACCTTGCGTTTTAGATTTTACTGACATGAAGATCTGAAACTGTTTTTGTTTCTTGGTTTTTTTTCTGGCATGGTAAGCTTTTTACTGACATCACTAAAAATACCATAAACAATACAATAATGTCACAAAAGTGTGTACTTACAGGCGATGTTCGGTACCCAAGTAGTCAGAATTACAGCAATGGTTTTAGCTGTAGTTAATTGATCAAGCGGGTTCTTTGGGCAATAATAGAAAACAGAAAATTGATAGTCATGGTCAGTGTAGTTTTGATACAAGAAGTGATTCTGAATGATGACAATCAATGTCAAAATACAATACATTTTATTTCTACCCAATTTCACAGACATTTTCATTTATTTAAAGGTTTATGGCCAGTGTTAAAATCATACTTTTTTTTTTACTGACTATCAGAAAATTTATGGACTGTTGGCAGCCCTGGTCAAGACCCAATTGCACGAGCAATGAACATGAGACACAATGGCCCCTAAAGAGTGAGGCATCAGAGTTCAGGGGGTAGAACTTGCTTGGCAGGCACACCGCGGCATGGGACATCCTGTCACTGAGAATTAGTGACATCAAATCTTGACCCCTTCAGGATGCTATGTAAGACCTATCTCTTTGTCAGAGCTTTCCCATAATAGCAACCAGCTCCCAGGATAGAGGGGAAGGGAAAAGGCAACAATGGAGGAAATAAGACTGAAAAGATCCTTGTGCTAGGAAGGAGGGAGCAGAAAAATGTTAGATTTTTGTTGGCTTTATAAAATCTCTTAATAAGGTATTCAGTTATTACAGTAACGAGCTAGCTATAAACTCCAGAAACTGAAGAGGCAGAGGTGGGAGTGAATGGACTATGACATGGTTTTTTGTGTTAAACTGGTGGCCTTTATTCAAAGCAGGATTTCAGAGACAGCATGATGATAGAGTTTAAAAATGGTACCTCCCTGTAGGAACAGAAGATATTCTGATGGAAAATAGCAGAGAAAATTATTTTCAAGCTGGATGTGAATATGCACAAAGCTGCCATGCTAGTGCTAGATTCACAGACTCGTCACTGCAGACAATGAGCCTAAATACCTCTCTCCAAAAATAAAAATCATTTTCTGTTTTCTTAAGAAAATATCCTTTTCTTGCAGGATCCACATGATGTGATCCCCTGCCAAGGCAGACTTCTCCCTCTAGCCTTATCATAGCTCTGCAGAACAGCTTTCATTTTCTTTGGACTACTGAGCGGCAGCTCTTTCTATTCTTGTGCATGTATTTTTGTCTTTTAATTTTTCTTTTGACAGTATCTGTCTCAACCCATAAGTGTGAAATTAATGTTTACTTTAATTTGCTTTAACTAGTTCAAATTATGTAAACTGTCATCTTCCGGTTTTGGATGGAACAGAGAATAGTACGTGCAACACCATATACTTTCTCACTCTGTCGCATTGCAGGATTAAGTAACTTGACATTTTGATTTGTTATCTGAAGCTTAACTAACAAGGGATTCCATCTTACTGGAATTTTAATCATTTGGTTCGAATTCAATATACATTTGAAACTGTGGTTTATAAAATAGATTTTGCACTTTTAAACTTGGCTTATTTACTAGTAAATACTTTTGAATGATATCTCCCCCAGTGATGCGAGCCACAGCTTCCGTTACTGGTTCAGCAGCCCATCATTATTTTGTATTTATTGCCTTTCCTGCCAATGAAAAATTATATAATGGCAATGGATGGATTGTTCACTGCTTTGATTTAAATATGACCTATGTTTCATTAGTAATCTGTTATGTTAGCAATACATTTCTGCTTCAAGATTTATAACTGGAAGTATCCTGTGATTCTTACTCAAATATTTATTTTCCTGTTAAAAACAAGATACTACACAAATCTCCCTTTCTGATAAATGGATGATTAAAGGGACAAATCAAGTGAAATCTTTTTTTTAAACCTCTGTTATGAAATTTTAAATTTATTAGTAAATCTAACTTACTTTTCACTATTTATGCATTTGCTTTCTGCATTTCCCTTACTTTGTGTTTGAACCATGATTCATGTTTTGTTTTGTGATGGGTTAGCAGGCATTCATGTGCTTCTGATTTTATGGGTAGTCTGTATTTTTGGAGCAGACTGTCAGCTGCTGACCAACCGCATTGACGTCAATGGAGCTACACTGCTTCACACCAACTGAGGATGTGGTCTTTTGTCTTGTACCTGGGGAAAACACTGCATGTCGTATCCATCCTCTTCTTCTCTCCCCCCACAATAACTCCCATTGAAAAAGAGCCTAAAGTTGTAACACAGCCCATGACCTCAGTCAGGCATGTCTCTTCTCTCCCCCCCCAGCAAGGAGTTGTAGCTAGAGGTGTGTTCCTCTCCTAGGACCTAGTCCAACTCCTACAGAAGCCCCTGGGCGGTTGATCGGGCCCTCACCTAATACCTAGGAAAGTCTCCCAGTGTTAGAATTTACTCCCTGATTAATAAACGGACTGTACCTTTTCCTAGCTAACACATGCCAGCCTGACGCTATTATGACTCCGCTTACTTCAAAGCCATTACACCAATGAAGCTGAGCAGCCTTTGGATTCATCTCTTGCAAATCCATCTCACTTACTACCTTTTGAGCAGCACTTCTTCACCAAACCCCATTCTCTATTTTAGAAGCAATAACTACAGCCTCTGATCTGCACATAGGCTGTGCTTAAATGAAACTTTTAGTGATTGCTGGTGTCCTCCTTAAAATGGTTCCGTTAATAGCTAATCTGAGCCCTTATCAGCAAATTAGGCTAACCTAGACATTTTTCTGCACTTTCACTGCTTCTTGAATTGCTCAGTGATATGTCTGTTACTGTCACCTGGCTAGAATCCTGGCGAGAGAAGATATGTGCCTGATCAACGTATCCACTAAAGTCTGAAAGAGTTTGCAAATGTTTTACTCCCTTCAAGGTCGTATTCTTTCCTGTTGTAACTCCATTAAAGTCAGTGAGGCTACACCAACAGAGGCACATGCCATCCTAGAACAGGTTAGACTAAGTAATGACCTGTTCCATACACAGAAGAAAAAACAATACAAATAACTGAAAGACTCAGCATAGAAACCTTCATTCAGCAAAACAGCTAAGCACATGCTTAAATCTATCACTGTTGCTAAGAATTTGCATTTTAATAGTGCCTAGAAGTGGGCACTGTATAAATGTATAGCAAAGACCGTCTCTAACACAAAAAGCTAACAATGGAAACTCATAGGAAACAGGTGGATCCAACAAATGGCCAGGACGGAACACAAGAAAATGATAAAACGATACTGGTCAGTACTGAAAAAGGTTGGCCAGAGCACACCATCAATGAGTTTTCTGAAGGCATTACAGCACATGCCTACCTTTAAGTATGTGTTTAAGTCCCACCGAGGTCATTAAAGTTAAGCTAGTGTGTAAGTGCCTTGTTGAACTGGGCCCATAATACTCCAGCCAACCGCTTGAATCCTGGACCAAAATGAATTTCTTGAGTAATGACCGCTGCAGTTCTTACGTGAGTGCGCCCCTGCTACTTGGTTCTGTTTGTCAATAGAGTTTCTCAGTAGTTTCCAGACTGGGTACATTCTGTCCAGCCAAAAGAACTGAAGCCCCCTTATGTACTGTGATTTTTAACTTTGATTAAACCATCTCAACATAAATTCCAGTGGTCAGTGATGTAATAGATTCTTTCCACAGCAAACACTCTCTGGAGAGTAATACTGTCAGGAAATGGAAGCCCTCTCACTTGGTGCTTGTATTTATTGTCAGTACCCTGACTGAAGGCTTTTGTTTGGTGATTTGAAATGAAGCCTGTTTCCACCCTTCTCAACTGCACCATTGTCCAAGCCTGGAGAGGAATTAGGATCTGATCTGTGAAGAAAAGATTCCCTCTTAAGAGACCTTTATATAGAGGAAGGATGGAAATAGTCTGTAATGGAAAAATTAACTAGGGGCCTTGTCAAAATAACTGTCAGCAGCAAGGAGTCAGTTTAGGCTACTGCTGTGCTGTGCGGGTGTGATTCCCCGCTTGACTAGGCATACGCTAGCTCTCATTGAGCTAGTGAGTTAAAAATAGCATTGCCCTAGCACGATGAGCAGCGATCGGCAGCTTGTATTCAGGGCAGCTAGCCCCTTCCACTGCTTGCCATTACCCTTGCTGTTGTGGCTGCACTACTCTTTTTACTGCTAGCTCAGTGAGAGCTAACCTGAGTGTGGCTGCTTGAGTGGAGAATGACTTCTAGCTCCAAGTACAGATGACATGCTGCTGTGGTTTCTCCAAGCTACCAGGTCCAATGCTAATGTTCCTGGGACCCTAACATGATCCTCAATGGCCACACCAAAACTACAACTCCCTTTTATCCTCAATAAACACCCTAGTTCTCTGCTCCCCCAAACAAGGATCCTGGCTACCTCATAAAGGACATTTTCTAGCACCAGGGAGATAAGTAGCAGTTTTGCCATTGAGTTGAATCGGAGCAGGATAAGGGCTCGCTGTTCGCACAATGTATCCTATCTCACTAATGTCACATACTTCAGTCACCATCCAGGCTGGACCAACAAGTGCTCTCTAGTCTGATACTCAAAGGTCTAAAGAGCCTTCCCTTGTCAAGCAATAAAATTCTGACCTTCTCCTCAGCACAGCAAGCGTTGCAAGATTGTGGTGGTAAGCTATCCAGTATTTGCCATCTAGACGCAGAAAAGAGGGGGAAATAGACAAACAACAAACAGGACAAGGGTTTATACAGAGAAATTCACTTTGAATCCGACCACCTGCCTGCGTTTTTACCTGTTGTGACAGGGCCAGGCCTGACGGCTTTGCCAGAGTGTGGGAAGGCAGATATATTAGCCCCAGGCTCAACAAAGCCCTGTTCCCTGGGTGACTCAGCTGGGGCCTGATTAGGCAGTTAGGCCACCTGGGGCTGCTTAACCAATCAGGCCTGCTGGGTCCAATCAGGAAGCCCCGCCCCAAACACTTAAAAGCCTGCAGGGCAGGCAGAGTGTGTTGTGGAGTCTGGAGAGAGGAGGTGGAGGACGGAGGTTTGAGTTACAGTTGGAGTTAGTTATAGTTTGGAGTCAGTTACAGTTTACAACTTTGGAGGTTTGCAGCTCGAAAGCCTGCAGTTGGAGTTGGCGGCTTGGAGCTGGCAGGCTGCAGCCTGCGGCCGGCAGCCTACAGAGGCTTGCAGCTTCCACAGCTGTTACCGCAGCCCCGAAGGGCAGAATACCTGGCTGGAGACACAGGGAGCGGTCCACGGACTACCCCAGAGGGAAGGTAGCGGTACCCAGGGGCAGAGCGGGCCCCGGCCCCTCCCTCGACCCTCCCGCAGCTGCACCACCGGCCAGGCCGGCAGAGCGCAGGACCCACGGGGGGCGGAGTATCTTACCCTCCCCTGTCCCAACCTTGCCACATCTGGTGTCAGAAGTGGGATTCTAGCGCAGCGGTTGCAGGGGGAGAAGGCGAAGCAGGAAGGGAGGGGGGCCTTCCCTTTTTCTCCACCAAGATGGAGGATGTGGTCAAGGCCCTCGTGCAGGCCACAGCGGCCCAGCAAGAGGCCATCAGGGTCCAGCTGGCCACCCAGCAGGAGGCGGTGAGGCTCCAACAAGAGACTAACCAGTTGTTGATCAGCCAGGCCAACCAGGACCGCGCCCTCCTGCGTGAGGTGGTAGCCCAGCTGAGGGCCATGTCTTCCCAAACCCCGGGGACAGTGTCAGGTGGGGCGCAATCCCTACGAGCCAGCAACTTCTTGCAGAAGATGACGGCGGAGGACGATGTGGAGGCGTATCTCCTGGCCTTTGAGCGGATTGCTGCCCGGGAAGCTTGGCCATTGACTCAGTGGGCTGGGATCCTGGCCCCTTTTTTGTGTGGGGAGGCTCAGAAGGCCTATTTCGACCTGCCCACCGTTGCTGCCTCGGACTACCCCCAGTTAAAGGCGGAGATTCTGGCTCGGTTGGGGGTGACAACGGCCGTACGGGCTCAGAGGTACCATGAATGGAAGTACCAGGAGGGCAAGGCCCCACGGTCACAGCTATTCGACCTTGTTCACCTTGCCCAGAAGTGGCTACAGCCAAAGACCCACCAGCCAGAGGAGATTCTGGGGACTCTGGTTATCGACCGGTTCATGCGGGGATTACCGGCTGACCTCTGGGCGTGGGTAGGGCAGAATGACCCCTCATCCTACGATGACCTGATTGCCCTGGTAGAGCGGCGAATGACCGCCAGAGGCCTCTCCCAGTCTCCCAGGGAGGGCCTTAGCCGGGTCAGACCATCTGCCCCAGTCCCTGGGGCCTGACCCCCCGAGAACCCAGGGAAGGCCAGGTGGAGGCCTAAGGAGAAAGAGGGTCCGCTCGAGGCCACCAAGGGGCAGGGTGATGCGGGCAGAGAGGACGGAGTCAGGCCCCCCAGTCCTAAGGCCAAAGGGTTGCCTAGGGTCCCCTACCGGTGCTATGCCTGTGGGGAGTGGGGACACATAGCTGCCCAATGTCCCAATGCCGAGGAGCCGATGCAGTGTAACCTGGGCAACTGGGCTGACTCCTGTGGCCTAATCCACCTCGTGGGGGTGGCCCTGACTCCCCATAGATACACAAGACAGGTGAAGGTGAATGGGGAGAAGACGCTGGCATTGGTGGACTCCGGGAGCGCTATCACACTTATCTCAGGGAGGTTTGTGAAGCGCAGCCAGTTAGCACAAGCTAAGCGCACGGGGGTAACGTGTGTCCATGGGGCTGTGAGTTACTACCCCACCGTCCCCGTGGACATAGAAGTACAGGAGGGAGTCACCCGGGTGACTACAGGGGTGGTTCCCAGGCTTCCCTACCCCGTCCTCATCGGAAGGGACTTCCCAGGGTTTGGGGCTCTCCTGCCCCCGGAAACCTCAGTCTACCACCCGCAAATGGATGGTCTCGTTGAAAGATTCAACCGAACCCTCAAGGCGATGATCAGAAAGGTAGTAAGCCGGGATGGGAGAGACTGGGATACCCTGCTGCCGTACCTTATGTTCGCCATCCGGGAGGTACCCCAGGCCTCCACGGGGTTTTCCCCCTTTGAACTGTTGTACGGACGCCACCCCCGGGGCATTCTGGACATTGCCAAGGAAATCTGGGAGGAGGGACCCGCCCCGGGGAAGAACATTATTGAACACGTGCTCCAGATGAGGGACCGGATAGCCCGAGTCACCCCCATAGTACGGGAGCATTTGGAGAAGGCCCAAGGGGCCCAGCAAGCCCATTATAATTGCCAGGCCACGATTCGGAAATTCCAGCCGGGGGACCAGGTGATGATACTGGTGCCCACAGCTGAGAGCAAGCTGCTGGCCCAGTGGCAGGGGCCCTACGAAGTGCTCGGGCCCATGGGGGAGACCAACTATAGAGTACGCCAACCAGGGCGCAGAAAACAAGAACAAATATACCATGTGAACTTGTTAAAGCCATGGAGGGCTCGAGAAGCATGCATGGTAGTCCAGGAGGGGGTACCGCGGGAGCAGGTGAAAATATCCCCCGATCTGACTCCAAACCAAGCGGCCGAGGCAGCGGAGATGATAAGCCGCTACCCGGACGTCTTTACGACCCGCCCCGGTCGAACGACGGAGGTGGCCCACGACATCATCACTAACCCTGGGGCCAGGATTACGATGAGACCCTACCGGGTACCTGAGGCCAAAAGGCAGGAGATTAGAAAGGAGGTGAAGAAGATGTTGGAGATGGGGGTCATTGAGGAGTCCCACAGCCAGTGGTGTAGCCCGATAGTGCTGGTGCCAAAGCCTGACGGGACTACCAGATTCTGTAATGACTTTCGCCGGCTAAACGAGGTGTCCAAGTTCGATGCATACCCCATGCCCCGTATAGACGAGCTGGTGGATCGGGTGGGCCAGGCTCAGTTCCTAACGACCCTCGACCTAACCAAGGGGTATTGGCAAATTCCCCTAGCTGAAGGCGCAAAGGAGAAAACAGCGTTCTCGACCCCGGACGGGCTATTCCAGTATACGGTCCTCCCTTTCGGTCTACATGGGGCCCCGGCTACCTTCCAGTGGCTGATGGACAAGCTGTTGCGCCCCCATACCGATTATGCCGCTGCGTATTTAGATGACATAGTCATTTACACCCCGGATTGGGAGACACATCTAAATAGGGTAGAGAAGGTACTGGCAGGCAGTAGGGTAGAGACAGGTTGGCTTCACCGCGAACCCGGCCAAATGTGCCATTGGTCTGGCGGAGGCCAGGTACCTCGGGTACATTGTGGGGAGGGGCACGGTAAAATCCCAACTAAATAAGCTAGAGGCCATCCAGGGGTGGCCCCGGCCCAACCGGAAGAAGCAGGTCCGGGCGTTTTTAGGGGTGGTAGGGTATTACCGGCGGTTCATTCCCCATTTGCCTCTAGAGCCAGCCCCCTGACAGACCTGATAAAGGCCCGGGGCCCAGATATGGTGCAATGGTCCCCAGCAGCAGAAGAAGCTTTCACAGACCTGCGTACAGCTCTATGCAGTAACCCCATACTCCTCGCCCCGGATTTTACTAAAGACTTTATTTTGCAGACGGACGCCTCAGAAGTAGGGCTCGGCGCGGTCCTGTCGCAGTTAGTGGGGGACGAGGAGCACCCCGTGCTGTACCTCAGCCGGAAACTCCTCCCGAGGGAGCAGAAATATGCAGTCGTAGAGAAGGAGTGCCTGGCAGTCAAGTGGGCAATGGAGGCCCTCCGGTATTACCTGCTGGGACGCCACTTCACCCTGGTGACTGACCATGCCCCGCTACAGTGGATGCAGCGGAACAAAGAGAAAAACGCGCAAGTGACCCGGTGGTTCCTGTCCCTACAGCAGTTCCGGTTTACTATCCAGCACAGGGCGGGCTGCCGCCACGGAAATGCTGATGGATTGTCCCCGGTTCACAGCATGGCGTCCCAAGTTGCCCAACCCGGTGGGATTGAGCAGGGGGGGAGGATATGTGACAGGGCCAGGCCTGACGGCTTTGCCAGAGTGTGGGAAGGCAGATATATTAGCCCCAGGCTCAACAAAGCCCTGTTCCCTGGGTGACTCAGCTGGGGCCTGATTAGGCAGTTAGGCCACCTGGGGCTGCTTAACCAATCAGGCCCGCTGGGTCCAATCAGGAAGCCCCGCCCCAAACACTTAAAAGCCTGCAGGGCAGGCAGAGTGTGTTGTGGAGTCTGGAGAGAGGAGGACGAGGACGAGGACGGAGGTTTGAGTTACAGTTGGAGTTAGTTATAGTTTGGAGTCAGTTACAGTTTACAACTTTGGAGGTTTGCAGCTTGAAAGCCTGCAGTTGGAGTTGGCGGCTTGGAGCTGGCAGGCTGCAGCCTGCGGCCGGCAGCCTACAGAGGCTTGCAGCTTCCACAGCTGTTACCGCAGCCCCGAAGGGCAGAATACCTGGCTGGAGACGCAGGGAGCGGTCCACGGACTACCCCAGAGGGAAGGTAGCGGTACCCAGGGGCAGAGCGGGCCCCGGCCCCTCCCTCGACCCTCCCGCAGCTGCACCACCGGCCAGGCCGGCAGAGCGCAGGACCCACAGGGGGCGGAGTATCTTACCCTCCCCTGCCCCATCCTTGCCACACTGTTAAAGCCCTGATTTTGCAAGCTGTTCCATGCAGTGAGCTATCCGCCTCACATGCACATGGAGGTCAACAGAGGCAGCAGAACAACCCGGCTGCCATCATGTGGAATAGCTATCCAGCAGAGAAGCCTCCAGGAAATGCTAACAGGAGGAAAGCCCAGTGGGGGCAAGAGGAACTGACAGGGACAAGGGGCATAGGACTGATGGAATCGGGTATGAAATGACTAGGGTTTTTTGAAGGGGGAATGAGTATGGAGTTGAAAATGTCTAGTGGGGAGAAAGTATTTTACCTGGGCAATATTATTTATCTGAATATGGCTTTAAAGTTTTGATGGATTCCTTTGTTAAAATTTTGGCAGTGCATCACCATAGCTACCTACCTAGTCAGTAAAGAATATATCACACTCATTCATCAACGTCCACTGCCTTTGCTCTGGGTGCAATTCAAGGTGTTGAGTTTGATCTATCAATTCTTTACATGGTTTGGTTAATGACTGTTTGTTTTTGCTTTGAAGTCTCTTAGACCTGGACTCTGATAGTGGATGACTGAGGGTTCTTGGGGAAAGGCCCTGGGGTGACATTCACTCTTCCTGTTGGTCCAACAAACATGAGTTTATTGACCTTCAGGGCCAGTGTAAAGCTCATCAACTTCCTCAGATTGTTGCCTAAGGAAGAGGGTGTGCTGAGGTGATTTTTCTAGGAGCTTTATTGAATAGCACTTGTCAAAATGTTCTTTTTGTTATATTTTATCGTGGGGCCAGAGGTTAGTAATGGGCCCAGTTTAAAAAGCAAATAAAATAAACTGATGTGCACAAAATAAATCCAATTGGATAATTGTCCGTTCATTTTAATGTTAACTAAAAACCAGCAAGTGGAGTTCTCTCAGGGTGAATATTGTTAACTGCTGCAAACTTGACTTTACAATCTCGAGAATTTTTTTTTGGGGTGGGGGGGTTGGGGAGGGTGCAACTATGTCAATCTGATTTCTAGGTGCTAATTAGCAGAGACCTTGTCAGTATTGTCGCAGCATATACATGAGCTCAGGCTGGTTCAGAGGTTGATGATGAATATATTCCCTTTTGCTGGCTTTCTTTCCTTCCTTCCTTCCTTCCTTCGAGAGAGAACCATGTCCAGTTTTCACATAACAGCAACGGGCCAAATCCATGTTCCGGTGGCAGCAAGGGGGATGGCTGGATATGGGGACAGCCAAAAGGGCAGAAAGTTTCTTATGGTAGAATCCCTGCATGGCAGCTCATAGGTGGGAGGGGGGCTGCAGGGAAGCTGGAGAAGAGACAGGGCAATATGCTCTATTGCTGCATGTATTCTCCCATCTTCTTTTCATGGGGATGAGGGTTGCTAGAACTACTGTATGTCACAAAGCTGTGTGAAGCCTGCAGATTATCCTTTTCAATGCTAATATTGATAAGTGCTGCTTTTAAAAGGCAGAACTAAAAAGGGACTAAAATATTGGCTCTACGATATTTCTGACTTCTTCTGAAAATACTTTTTAGTCTTTTTTTGGCCAGTTAATATATGTACATGGTGTAACTTTGCTGAACATCTCAATTTTACCACTTTGTTTCGTAATTATTTTGTGGTTCATAATTGTTTTTCTTGTCTCATGGGTGTCTTGTTAAAAATGAGTAAAACGAGATGTTTTTGCTACTACTTAGACTTTTATAATTACGTTGCATCAAATTACTCTGCCATACTTACTAGACAACAATCCTGTAATTGATACAAGTCTCTGGTCTCTGTCACACGATGGGCAGGGCAAGCATTTTAACAAAAGATCAGGTTCCTGATTGAGAAGAGGAAATCAATGTTTAAACAACATAATTATAAACAAGCCTACAACTTCCTACTAGCTGTTGACTGGCATTCTTTTTGCTGCTTCCTCAACATAGTTTTCTGCACGATCCTCTACTAGGAAGGGCATAAAATGAATTTCCGGATGACTGAATAGGTCAGTGTAAAAGTAATGGTAATTCCACATAGGTATAACTGTACAATGCCAAAACTCTCCCAGTGGGAGAGATGCTGTCAGATCCCTGAGGGAAAAGTATGCTAGTAAGACTCTCAGCTTCGCAGTTTGATATCTGCATGGCAGCTTAGAACACAGTGTGTCACAAGGCTGAGGAACATGGGCACAGAACTCTCATGTCTTTCCCAAGAACTGCCGCATGTGTCCACTTTATTCCCTCTCCTCCCAACTCTTGGTAGCAGTTCAACAACTGAGGGCTAAATCCTAACTCCAGCAGACAGCTAAAGTAACCAGGCTGTGTGCTAGGAAAGGTCTAGAGGATAACTAAATTCAGTATCACCTGCAGCCATTGCATTTCCACTTTGCAAGGAAGAATGAGTGGATATCTTATCCCACCCTCAAATCTCTTCTCACCCCCAAATTCCCCCGTTGGCAGGGTATAAGGAGCACGCACAAAGCAGTGTTTTATAGTGCACAGCAGTTACAGACTCTGTAGATTCCATCAATCCTGCCTTCTTGCTTCATCACCACCTAGGGAGCAGAACTGCATAGCTGCTGCTTCATCCTGGACTCTTTGACTCTGGGTGGGAGAATTTTTCCTGGAAGGGGTGAGAGACGAGGGGAGCGAGTGGGAAGGAAAGAGAAGAGGAGGATGGAGGGAGAAAGGGAATCTGATGCCGAGAGAACTTTCAAACACTCTCAACAGATGGGGGTGGGGAAATAGAGGAATTTTTCTGTTTAAAATGTAACAATTCCCTTTTTTACAGCAACGCACTGTTTCTCACGGATGAATGTGTCATCTGAAAAGAATGCACTCTATTTTACTTCTGAGATTCTATACAATTTGTGCTGTCATTTCACTGTGGTAGACTTAGCATTTCCAACTAGGAATTACTTTCCTGTATATGTCAATTTAATGCAGGCTCTCCGCTTTACCATACTGTAATTTTTGTATGTCAGATTAAGTTTAGTTATAATACTACTGGTAACAGTCAAATAAAAGAGCAGATACAAATTAATATAAAAACAGGAGTCATATAAAATACTTACAAGTAATAGGATGACATGTAACATGTTTCTTGGACGTACAAACTGGGGGTGCATAAGATCTCTCAATTGCACAGTCACTGTCTGGAAGCATGCTAAATTTATTAGGTGAGTTTTAATATAGGGTTTTCTTTAGCAGTTCATATAATACAATAGCTGTTATGAAGTGATCAGAATTTAGAACTGAGACCATTTTTTGGATGACCGGAGTAGTCAAAATCACCATTTGTCTTCTAGCAACAAGGAATTAAAGTTCAAGCAGCTGAGGATCTTTCAGCCTGGCGTGATGCTTGCCACAACTAAGAAATGATCATAAAACTTTTCTAAGGTCTGTAATGTAGTGACAAACTGTGTTGTTTTTAATGATAGTATGGGATCAAAGGGGTGTGCTCTTTTGGGTTTTAAGACAGCAAAATTTGAATATAGCAAAATGGACCAATATATAGACCAATATTAATTGATACTGTGTCTGACAGCATGGGAAAGTCTCCTGCCTGTCACTTCCCAGAGAAACCTTTATGATAGCACTTGTTAAGGGGCAGATAGAACATGGCTGCGTGTGTGGTATAAAGTTCAGCTAAAGTAAAATAGAAACCAGAGAAAAGTATTAATGGAAACTATAGGTCCCTTGTCTCTATCCTGCCTAATACCACAAACCTCTCTCTCTAATAGATATTAAAAAATAAAGGACATGATCCTCCTATTGAAAAAAACACAGGATGGGGCTATGGTGGAAAGAAAGCTAGCTTGTGCGGGACCGTCCATTATGATGGGCGGTAGAGAGGAATGGGCTGGAAATGCTAGAGGCCTTGGCCCCAGGCAATGGAGCACAGGGATCCCCCTCCAATTGAGTACTGCCTTTCTAGACAGTAGCCAGCAGGAGGGTACTTTCTGCCAGAAATCCAGGTGCAGAGGGAAGGAGGAGACCCTCACTTGTACGACTCTCCTCCCTCCCTTCAACAGCTGCAGGGCACAATTTGAATGCCATAGCCATGGAGGGGCATGTGTACAGCCCAGTAGCAACACTTCCCTCCCTTCTACAGTGGGTTGCACGTTAGTGTAGATCACTTAGAGACTCCAGGCAAGTTATATTTTCTGTCCCTCTAATACATGTATGGAATAACTATCCCCACTGCCCATCTTCTCATTCAATCCAGTGAGCACCGTGGGGCAGTGACTTACTAAGTGAGGTTTTGACCATTGATGATATTCAGTCCCAGTCTGTCTTCAATGCACTGTGCTGGCTGACTTCTACTTACAACAACACAAAAAGTCTGAGTTCTGGGTTTCTCCGGAAGACACGGCTCCAAAGCCGGGAGTTGCTCTGCTGAAGGCAGCCTCACCTCTCCAGCCTACCTATTGACAGCTCTGCAACCGCAACTACCCCAGCCTCTCAGCAGCCAGGTGCAGTATGAACTCCTGTCTCAGGCATGTGCTTGAGGCTGGCATGTGCAAAGGGGGCCTCAGTAGCCGTGGGCAAGACTGGGGGCGCCCCCCCCCCGGGCGGCGGGGGGCTAGGCTTTTTCCTTTTCTTTTCCTTTTAAACAGTCTCATGTCAGCAGGGCCTCAAAGGCTGAGAAAATGGAGCCTTCACCCCTCATGTTACCAGCTGGTCCAGCTCAGTACCGCCCAGGTGTCACTACCCTGCACTGGCTGCTTGGCCTAGGGCAAATGAATTAGTGGGCGGGCCCCATTCCTACTGTTTACCGCGCCACAAGCGGCCCACGCGGGTTAGCAGGCCCGCAAGAGAGACCCAGGGTGGAACGGAACGGAGCGGGGACCGCACTTACCCACGCAGCGAGGCCCTGCTGCTCAGAGTTGAGGGCGCAGCTGTGGGGCCCCTTGCACGGGTGGCCTCTGTTCTCTCGCTACCGCCCAGGCTGCGGGGCTGGACCTTCCTCCCCGGCGCTAAGTTACCGTGGCCGTCCCTGAGGTTCCCGCAAACGCTGGGGAAAGCTAAGGCTGCGCTTCCTCCCTGCCTGGCGTGGGAGAAGCAGGTCGGCTTTTCCGAACCCAGCTGCTCCTCGCTCTGCCCCCTCGTGGGCCCGGGGCGGCCAGGGGCCGGCATCTCCACCCCGGCCGGGAGAGGCGGGGGGTCGGGGTCCCCGCAGCGGAGGCGGCGCCCCGGAGCCGGGCCCCCGCGGGGATGCGCTCAGCCGCCAGCCCCCGCAAGAGCAAAGCGGGAGCAGCCGGACACCTCCCGCGGGGCGGCAGCTCCCGGACGCAACCCGCAGCTGCTTCCCGCCCTCGGCCCGGCGCCAGGGGCTCCCCCGCGGGAGGGGCGCGGCTGGGGGGCCGGGCCGGGCCGCACCTGTCCCCGGGGCGCTGCTCCGAAGGCGGGCGGCGGGGAGGGGGCTCCGCGGCTCCACCCCGCTCCCCCGCGCGGCGCCCAGGCGGCGCTCTCCGCCCCGGGCTCGCAGGCTGGGCTGGGAAGGAGCCGCCGCCGCCGCCGCTCGGAGCCGTGGCACCCGCGCCCCAGCGCAGCGCAGGCGAGCGGGCCCCGGGGGGCGGCGGGGCGAGGCGCGCAGCCCCGGTAAGGAGCCGCCCGGCCAGGCGGGGACCCGCCGTGTGCGGCCGCGCTGCGCGGAGCCGGGCGTGGGGTGTTCCCCCCCGGGAGATAAAATGGGACCGCGCCTGCGGACCGGACCGGACCCGCCGCGGAGCCCGTTCGCCGGCCGGCCGCGGCCGGGGCGGGTCTGCTTTAAATCCCCCCGCGCCCGCGGGGACGTGGCGCTGCCCCTCGGAGCGGTCGCTGGGAGCGGCCGTGCAGGGCACGTCCTCGGCCGTGCGGGAGGCTGAGAACCAGGCGGGCGCGCCCTGGAGCCCGCTCCCGCAGCGGCCCGACGTCCCCCGGCAGGGGAAGGTAAACTTTGGCCGCCGTGGGGGCTCCTCCGGCGCGCGGTGGTGGCAGCCCGAAGCGGATGAGCCGAGCGATGCGCTGAACCGCCACTTGCTGCTGGGGAGATGGCGGGAGGCTGGCGATGGATGAAGCCGGGGCTGTGAGAAATCCGTCGGGCCCGTGGGGGAGTGGGGGAGCGCCGATGGTTAGTGTCGGACGCGGGGATGGAGTGAAATCGGAGAGGGGGCCGGAAGCAGTGAAGCAGTTGATGGAGGCTGGAGTGTGTGTGCACCTGATTTCTGCGGGTCCCTAGCACTTGTTTCAAAGTGATGCGTGGGTCCAGTTTGTTGGGTGCTCATATGGCCTTCGAACAAGGAAGCAGCTGGCGTGTCACCAAAGTTTTTGTTTGTTTCTGCTGCATGAACAGCCACTGCAAAACAGTTGACAGCGAAATATCATTTTATTTATAGACAGTTACCTTTTTTGCTCTTGTGCATACGAGTCCTTTATTGAGGATGTGGGAGAGCAGCCAATAGCCTTGCTCTGGTGCATCTCTTCCATTAGAAATCCTAGGCTAGCAGGAATTTATAATTCAGCTCTAAACATTTGTTTCAGGCTCAACCTTGACATATAAAACCTCAATCCGAGCATAATTTTCTTACAACCAAATTTGATTTAAATTGACACAGATGTGGTAGAGAAATGCTGGGAAAATGTCATTTCAGGAACTGTTCTCTGTGTGTCAGGTTTAGAGACATCTCTGTTTATATATTTAATAATGATTTTCAGAAGATTAATCTATAATGTGGTTGACTTGCTCCTGTTACTTAAAACAAATCCTCAAAGTGGACAAATTGTTAGATTCTGAAAATCACCTGCTGGGCACATGCTTGTTTATAACAGCTGTAATCTGCACATTCCCATTAACAGTGAAATGGTTTCAGTTTCTGGATGTATGTTTATGCCGTATATCTCTGTGGCTCTGAAGAAATTGTCATGCTCTGTCATGTCAAGATTCATTTACACTATGAACATGTCCCTAGTACTAATTAACACTCCACAGGAGCAGCTGCAGTGGACTCTGCCAGTAATCAGTTTAATACTAGGTGCTGAAGATGGGCATGATATATCTAGTGATGTTATGATGCACGGTTTGACAGATCCCACTCTGTGCAGCCCTGCTTCAAAGGGATGGTGGTATAGTGTGAAGTTCAAGGCGTGAGACAGGAAAGAGAGATGCACAGGAACAACTTGTTCCTGGACTGTATTTCCTGAACTCTTTTTAAGTCTTTGTTGGTTTAACCACTCAGCTTTAATATAGGTTTTGTGGTATAGCTATGTGTACTCGAGGAAAGATAATACCTACACATGCATTTTCTTTGCTGTGTGCGGGTTTTTGTTTCTGTTTTGTAATTGAATCCTAGAATAGGAAAATCTATATTGGAGTGAAGAAAACTCTTGCTCAGGAGTTTTGTATATTTAAAATTTTCTTCACTGCAGTAGCCTCATGGGTTACGTGTTTTGGGACCATTTTACAATGACGGAAATCCAGAGTGACTCCACAGTTGATTTAAGTGGAATCACTCTGGATTTACACCGGTGTAACTGAGAGAAAAATGTGATCTACTGTTTTGTTATGTTAAATCATATAATCTTACTTCTTCCTATCCCAGCACAACACAAAAGGCCCAATCCTGCAACTGTTACTCAAATTAAACTCCCACTAAGTAAGACCTGCAATACCAGGTCCTAACAACGGGACAGTTCATGCTATCTAGATAGATGCACAGAGAAAACCCCCTGCAGCTGGCTTTCCCCTCTCCTGTACAGGAGATGTCATAAGCCTGCATGGTACTGTTCTCCCTCTGCTTTCTCCCCACTTTCCAAGACCCCTTGGAGGGAGCTCGTTTGGGTCTGGATCTGACTGTGGAAGCGGGTGAGGGTTGGCTTTGTTTTATGTTGGATGGGGGCAGGACCAGGGTTGGATTGAGTGTGGTGCAGATACACACATTTGTTTGCCCTCTGAATTCACAGATGTTACACAGAAGAAATCATACAGCAAAGGGTGGGAGCTGAGTAGAAGCTGGGAGCAGCTGTGGGTGGGGTGGGGAGTGCCTGGGAGTGCGGTTCCATTCAAGCCATACTGCTAGGGAGATGTGCTGCATGGTGGGAGGGTGCCAGGGGCACAGTATCATTATGAAGGCATGGGGACTCTGTACAGATGGCCGTGGCCTTCTGCTGGCTCCCTGAGATGTGCCAAGATGCCTGGGGATCAGACAGGTTTGGAAATGGGCTGTAACGTTTTATCCCATGGAGTCAAACTGCCTTTTCCTGTGGCATAATTGGGAGGAACACCGTGACTGTCTCCTCTTGGAGACTTCCTTTCTGAGCCCCCTCCTCAGAAGACCGCTGTTGGAGGCAGTGATCCAGCTCAAAATAATGAGCACTCTAAAACTGCACTGCAGTGTTATTAGTTTTACACAGGACAAATTCTCTGTCCTGGGACCAACACATTTCTTGCAAAGGGAAAATTTAACGTTCTACTTTGCTGCTGCATTAACCCGCCTTTAACATTTTGCAGTGCTTCTAAATGATCTAATTCCACCCCTCCTGCTTGACAGTTTGGAACAGTTGGAGATTTTAACACTTCTCTCTCGGAGCCTGCCATCCTCCTTAAGCATGGAGTTTTAAATAGTCTTAAATTGATCAACAAAGAGGAGGATCATATCCCTGTTGAACCTTATATCATCGCTCCCCCAGTTTAGCAAAGAAGAGCAGTGTGTGGTGTTAAAATGTAGCACATTTTACCGAAGAAGAGCCATTAGTCAATGGGAAACAGCAAACATTTTGATTGCACTCTCAAGCCATCTTTCTCTAATGATGTTCAGTTGAAAGGATTTAGAGTGGTATTTAATCAAATTTAGGGACAGTAATATTAAAAGTCCTTAGAAATAATTAGCAGGCTTATTTAGATTCTTGGGTAATTTAGCTGGGAAAGGATGTGATTCATGCTTTTCACCTCACTGGCTGAGTGTAGTATTGCTGTGTGTAATCTGGGTAATGTTTACAGCTCTCTTTCAGCAACCAGGCTCTGTGTCGTGGTCCTTGAATTGCCTAAGGCTTGGCTTTGCTTTGTATACTTGTTTAGCAGAGAGTTTTCAAAATTATACCTGGAAGCCAGCTATTTATTTGTACTTAAGCATGCAGGAAACTAATCAACCAATCAGAAAGCTGGTTTGATGCAACAGGCACACTGCTTCACACAATTAGCCCAGGGACCATATTGCCACCATATATGATCAAAGCCAAGCGTTTCGCAGGATTCAAAAGGGACTAGACATTTATATGGCTCACAAGAACATCCCGAGTTAGCATAGCAAATATGAAAATAAAGAAGAGTTTGGAAAGGGATATAAACCTCTTGCTTCGGGGTTTACGCCAGTCTCTAACTACAGGGAGTTAGGAGGGAGCAGGTTGTTATTATTTAGTTGTATTATTGTAGTGCCTAGGAGCTGTATCTACACTATACTTTACTGCATGGGGTGTGCTGTCCAAACAGAGAACATAAAGATGGTCCCCACCTGAAAGAGCTGACAGTCTAAGCGTAAGACGAGACAACAGATGGGTACGGACAGATCAATGGGGAGAGAGTTCAAGAAGACCACATTCGTCACCATGATAGGCTGTGGCTTCAGCCCACCAGCAGCGTAGCCACTGGCAAGGTTTTCATAGACTTCACAGCAAAGGAGAGTTTTCAGGCGAATGATGTATCAGTTTGGTGGGTGTGGAGCGGGAGCTCCTTCCAAGTTTATCATCCCATAACTATCTACAGCCCCTCCTCTGAAGCATCTGGAATGTCCCCTGTTGTCAAAATCATGGAGTAGGTGACCTGTGTTCATCTGATCCAGTGTGGCAATTCCCGTATTCCAAGAGGCTCTTTTAAATCTATCCCAGCACCCCAGTATCTAAGGCTGCCTTAGGTAAATTACATGTGCAGGGTGGGGTCCCTAATAGACTTCAGTGTTCTTTCTGCTCTTCTCCTGTCCCTGGATAAGGACCCTGTACTTGAGGAATTATAGTTTTATTTAAAAATAGTGATGCTGATTATGGTGGAAATATTTTGTCTAAGGAAACTTGCTCCTGGGTGTCCCTCACGCATGTGGGCAGCTTTAGGAATGCAGAGAACTGTCCGCTCGATGCTTCGTTGGGATGGTGCAGTATTCATTCATGGCCTGACACTGAATTCAGGGTCTTCCTCTGTGTTTGAGAACTGAGGAACGCTCTCCACTATACTCTGCTTACAGGGCTTGGTTCTGCAAAGGGCTAAGCATTCTGGCCTTCATCCAGCAAAGCACTTAACCCTTTGATTAACTACACACGTGAGCAGGTGCATTAAAGTGCTCTGCGGTATCAAGAGCCAAGGGTTCAGTACCTTGCCAGTATTGAGTCTGCTCTTCCTGAACGTAGGGGACTGATCTCCTTATACGCTCAATGAAAAGAGTAATTAATATGAACGTTTCAAATAATGTCTGTATCGGTCAGAAATCCCTCAGAATTAATGCTTAGTGCTTTTCAGCTCTACAGTGTTTAACGAACGCTAATTAGCCCTCACAGCTCCTCCGAGAAGTGTGTACATTGTTATCCCCATTTTCCAGAAGGAGAAATTGAGACAGTTTAAATGACTTACCTAGGGCCACTGAGAGCGTCGGCCCAAACCAGGAGCAGAACTCAGGAGTGCTTCACTCCCAAGCCTGGGCATTCCTCTGTGACTGCTCTGAAATCAAGGGTGACATTCAGTTAAACAGCAACTTCCTAGCTGTTATTGAGAGGGTCTCAAAGGGCCTGACCCGGCAGCCACTGGAATCAATAGACAGGCTCCCATTGACTTCAGGGTCCTCAGGCCCAAAACCAAAATACTGTCTGCCTGCAACGGCAGTCAAGAAGTCAATAGTATCAAACGATAAACTTCTATCAGCACTGATCCCGAATCTTGCTCAGATGTCGTAGTCAAGGAGTGGTTGCAATCTCTGATTCAGGGCTCCAGGTCTTGGTGCACATTAGAGAGGGAAGGGCTTTTCTTTTGTTTTCTGCCGCAGGTGTAAGGTTCCTAAGGTCAGCAGAAGATCAGGCATAGCAGAGCTCAGCTTAGCCAAGCCCCTGATATGCTCCCTTGTCCCCCTTTACACAGGGGTGGGAGAGACATCTGGCACTAGTATAGATTTCTTCTGTAAAAGGGAAATTCTCAGCTGGAATTTCTGGCTGGTTTAAGGCCACTTTATACCACTTACAAAGTGGCCTTAGCAGACTGGAGAGTCTGGGCCAGTGTATATATACATATAAATAGGTGCGTGTGTGTGTGAGAGAGAGTTAGTTAGTTCAAAGTTGGTAAGCAAACCATAGCTGTGTCCAGTTCTGACATTTAACTAAAGTCATTTGTGGCTGTGAGTTGCCGCTCTGCATGCTTTGGTTTTGTTTTGTTTCAGTACATTCCAGGAGTACATGAAAAGAGAGTGGCTGAACTTTACACACACAAAAATTTTCTTTGAATTGCTCACACTTGGTAACGCTCCTAGAGAGAGCATGGCAGGGATGGGGTCTGCCTCTGTCACCGAACGGCTTTACCCACTCTTTGTCCATGAGGTTTACAGTCCTTAGGTACTTCAGGACCCTCAGCTGCTGGAATGTGAAGATTTTGTCTAGAGCTGGTTGGGAAAAAACATCCAACACCCTTCATTGGCTGGGGAGCTCAGTTTAAGCCAGGAGGAAGCACAGGAAGTTATCTGAGCTAGGAGACAGCCACGATGGACCTTTCTTGCCTACCAGATTCCTGAGCTCTGCTTGCTCTTGGTTCTTGTCCTCCTTATCCCAGACCACCTCTGTTCCTCCCTCACTCCAGGTCCCTGCCTTGCCCCAGATGCTGGCTCGTTCTGACCTCTGGCTTGGCATCAGAATCTAACCATTAGGCTTGACCGCCCACGCCCCGTCACTACAGGCACATGTTTAAACGCTTTACCGAATTGGGGCCCAAAGTAATAACTTATGCTGCTGTTAATTAGTCTGTGGATTCTCTCTCTTTTTTTTTTTAATCAAACTCAGATATCCAGAGACCTGTTTTAGCTCTAAAATTCATGCATTGAAATGTCTATTAACAGCAGTGAGCGCAATCCCCACGCCTCGATTGCAGTATGCCTTCCATTTACCTCCAAAGTATAATTATTTCTAGCAGGTCAAGTTTGAGGCCGTGCCTGCTTTGCAATTCCTTCCTTCTGCTCAGCTTCACATCTGCATAACCATATGGAGACTCACTGTGTATTTCCACTGGGGCAGTGCAAGACACAAGCTTTGGAGTGAGCTATGCATTTTGTTATTAGTCAAGGATAAAATCAGTTGAGATTCATGAAATGATTCTAAAATGTGTCAGTCGTTCATATCCATTCAGATCAAATTCCCCCGCTCCAGGCACTGATGTAGTATGCCCAGGAGTGTAATTATTATGTGTGATTACTGTATTTGATGTATTTAAAAGTCTTTGAAATTCAAAAGATTCTAATTTAAACTTCAATATCAATTATTAACAAGTTGTAGCTGTCGGTCCCAGGATCTTAGAGACACAGGTAGGAGAAGTAATATTGTCTCATTCGCCAACAGAAGTTGTTCCAATAAAAGATATTACCTACCCACCTTGTCTCTCTATTAACCTGTTGTCATTAAGACCCTTCCTGGCTCATTTCCTGATTACAATAATTTAAAATGGGAACATATTCTCTCTCCATTTTAATGCATATGCAATCATATAAACATCGTACAGCATGTGTGGTGTGGACAGCATGTTCCATGGTAAACATTCATAGCAATTTATCTTATATGAATCAAATCAGGTTCAAGAGAAATCCAGACAAACAGGAAGATATTAAGTTCTGCAGTGTGTTAAACTAAAGGTCTGATGTTTCTTTGTCGGGATAACCTGTCTGGGGGTATTGAAATGCTGAGTATGCACATAAGGAGTTTCCCTCTAATTCTTCTCTTGGGTTGCAGATCCACCATAGGCAAAGTGTATCTACTCAGTGGATTACTGAGGGCTCCCTTGCCACCTTTGTTCCCTGCCATCACTGGACGGCACGCTTCGTAAAGGAGTCGGGCTGCAATGGCTCCACTGTCCCATAGCTGCCCCTGGAGCCTCTCTTATTGGGGAAGCTTCATGCACAGAAGGGAAAATCAGTATAAGTTAATGTGCTCCATGGATTTGAGAGAAGTGGGGAAGAATCTGCAGACCCCAACTCTATCTCTCCCAACCTATAGGGCTGGAACCTGGCAGAACCTCCTTATGCATGTGTACAGAAGAGAGTGTGGGGGATGAAGTCAGTTATAGGGATCATTTATAGTTTGAATATTTGATTAATATTGTATTAAATAATGTATCAAAGCTACGCAGACAGCTGCAAATACCGAATCCCATGGCAAATCCACAGGTTACTAAAGATCAGGCGTATGTGAAGATTGAAATGCATCTGTTGGAAAAGCTATTCTGTGATCGGGTGGCCGAGTGATTCTGCAAAGCACTCGAGCACCTGCTTAACTTTAAGCATTTGTTCAGGTCCACTCCTGTTCAGCAAAGTTAAGCACATGCATAAATCACGTTAACTTTAATATCCTAAGTACATTCTTTGTAATATCAGATGTGATATAGGTTCCTTAACTTTCGCATCTAGAATTAGTAACTGGCTATTAGATGTGATTACATAATACAAGTATACAATTAGGAAGTCATTGTCATCTTTTTAAATCTTATTTATCGATACTACATAATAAATGACTAATGTATGTAATCACCTACACTATATTTAGTTAGTACACTGCAGTATGACAGTGTGTATTACTAAATACCTGTTGGGGTTTTTTGTTTGTTTGTTTGTTTTGTTTTTTTGAACGGTAAAGCTCCATTTAATGATATTAAGTACCTGTCAGCAATGGATTGATCACATGAAAAGCACACATCCATGAGTGATCCTTGCTAATGAAAATAACTTGAATTCTTTTCACGTGGAAGATGTTGTGTGATGCGATTGCTATTGTTATTAGTTGTTGCCTAGGTAATTTAAAGGTCCTTGATTGCAAATTGATATGCTGTGGAGAGTTTAGCACACTGTCATGTAAACCAATGTGAATATTCAGGAATATAGGCTCTATTGTGCTTTAAAAAAAGTTTCAAAGAGGTGGTTGTGATAAAATGTCACTGATTGATTGTGTCAGTCAGATAGAACTCTCTCTTGGGAGCTAACAGCTTTGTGTATTATAGCAAGGTATGTTCTGTAAATGGAACTGCATATGACAACAGTAATAAGACAAAGTATAGTAATAAAATTCAACTCTAAACATAAAATACAAATCTAGCAGCCTTTAGGGGGGTGTGCACATCTAATAAACAGTGTAGCCCAGTTTATTATTATAAAATAGAAATCAAGCCTTGATGATGTGAGCTGTACCACAGCTCTGACTTTCTTCTCCCGTCAATTTTGCACTTTGGGATTTCCACTGACTTCAGGAGAGTTACTCCTGATTTACGCCTGTGTGATCAAGAGGAGAATCAAGCCTTGTATGTTATATATGAATTCTAAAATGAGAACATATTGGAAACTTTCTGTTGTAAATCTGGAGTTTTTGTGTTACAAAAAGTATAGTTGGTAGGGTAAACAGGTTGGATTTTTTTAATTTTCATGGCCAGATTGGAAGATCTACTACTAAGCACCTACAACTTCATCCAACTCACATTTTATTAAATGGGCGTCTTTCCGTTATCGTTAATGAGATCTGGCCATTAAAAGAGAACTTTAGCAGAGATACTGAGGCAAGCACTAAGTGACTGATTGAAAGCCCGTTAGAGTCAATAAAGTCAGTAATTATCAACAAAACGTCTAGCAGGGGCTGGAGTAGGAGTTCAAATGCCATAGTGTGGCAGAGCATGTCATTGGGAGTATTTCTCTTGCGAAGGCTCTCAACTGAGTAAAGTTGATGCAAATCCAGAGTCAGTCCAGAAATTTATTTATTCATTGGCACTATTCCAGATTTATACTGGTATAATTGAGACTAGAATCTGGTCTTCTGTGCTTTGGTAAATGAAAATAAGCATGGTTCTCCCCCCGAAGCATAGATACCCCTTCAAATGTTCGTGTTTTAAAAGAGAAAGTTGTACTGGGTCTGTTGACCAAGGGATGTTTCTAAGATACTTTTAAAGCTGTAACTACTTTCTAATAGTTGTTGTTAATAAGATACCTGGGCTTCATTTTTATAGGCTTAATTGTACATACAGGTTGCTCTACAATTCTGTTCATTGCACTTCACATACAGCACATCTTTCACCCAAGCCTCAGCTTACAGCTACACCCATGGTTTTTAATGGTATGTTGAAGGAAGAGTGACCTGTCCTACACAGCTACATTCATAGGCGTTTAAAGAGCCTAAATGAGAAATCTGAGTTCTGCCACTTGAAAAACTTTGATTTTTGATGTTTTGACAGGGTTAATTTAAAAAAAATCCCCGTGGCAAGTGATTTATGAGCACATGGCGCGAGGAACGTGTAAAGGGTTTTACATGGTTGGGGTTGAGGAAATGAGTGACAACTGCACCCTGTAAAATGGTTTGCATTCTAAGGAGCAAATGTTATGCTTAAGGTGACAAATGTATCAGTGTGGGTACAGCTGCGGTATGCTAACTATTTTTGATAGTGAAAGTCCCATTGAGCGTTTTGATGTCAGAGTTCTCAAATGCTAGTGGTAACAGAAATACATTTGTATTCTACAGCCAGTAAGGGGTGAAATTAAGTGAAGGGAACTGTAGATGGCATAATAGGAAAAACTGTCTAAGGGTGAGACCTGTTTCGCCTCCCAAGGGAAAGGTGGTTGGCTGGCAGCCCCATAATATGGGTCACTCAGAGAGCCCAGGAGGAAGCCCTCAAGACTCCTGCACTGGCTGAGGGGAGTGGACGAGGACTATCCCCATCCTGAGTCCTCCGAATGGTGCAGGGGCTGTGAAAATTGATACTGCAGTGAACTGTTTGAGTTGCCAGGGGAGAAGCACTTTGTCAGAGCACAGGAGCAAATGGAGGGCCAGCGGAGTTCCCCGTGGGTTTGAACAATTGGCTTTTACACAAAACCACAGATTGTTTCTTCCCGTTGCATGAGGTTGAAATGAACTGTACCAGGGCAGGGTCTGAGGCATCCTGAGGTTTGTGGTTTAATGCCCCCGGTGTGACCCTGGCTGTGGGGGCGACGCGCTATTTTCCAAACAACGAGTTCGGCAAACAGCGGCTTCGTTGTCCTGCCAGAGAGGGGGATGTAAATCCATGCAGAGATTGGTGCCTGGGTTTGTTTCCTGTTTCTAACTCCTCCTTGGCTGCTGACCCTCCTGTTTCTGCACGTCAACAGGTTGGGCATTTGTCACCTCATTAGCTTGTCTTGTGGCATCAGATCTGGGAGCAATTACAGGGTCTGTACTGGGGATAGGGATGAAGGTTTGATACCAATGATGCTGCAGGATTTAGGATTGCTGAACAAGGCCAGGGAGCTCTTGGTATGACTCAGGTGTGGATTTGCAGTGTAGATACTCACACCTGGACTGGACTAGCCCAGGTGCCCAGCCCCAGATTAACTTTGCAGTGAAGACATTGTACTGGTTTGGTTTAGACTGCTCACAGGAAGGGAGATTGACACAGGACAGGGTCAACTAAACAGGCTTTCATTAAAATACACACTGTTCTCAAAAGCACAGCTTAGCACGTATACATTCACAGAGAACTCATGTATCAGTGTCACTTTCTGTGCCTCTCTTATAGAGACTGCAGATTTGTTATCTAAGTGGGCATGAAAACAATACAGACATGCTGACACCCATGCAGCCTAAGTATTTTATTCAAGCCACCAGTAATTTAATCACAGAAAAATCAGTGCAACACTTCTACAAGTGACATTTAGTTATTTCACCTGTTGTAGGCAAACAAGTCTCCTTCTCATACTAGACTTGGAGTAGCTGTAAGTGGGTTCCTAGGGCACTATACTGAAGATAAAAATGTATGTTAATAATCTAGTGGAAAAACCTTACATTAAATATTAGCAGTGAAGGATAGAACACTTTTGGAACACTATTTACATCCTGAGCCCGAGAACAAGCTGTTCCACGATAACAATGAGAGGTTCAGTCTAATGAATATTTCCCATCTTCTTTCTCCTTTATTAGACTTTTATTGTCTGTGTATATCTGGGGGGGAGGGATATAATTTTCCCCAAGATATCAACTAGCACAAAATGAATTAGAAACACATACACTACCTTAACCCAAACCATTATACAGAAAAGTAAAGCATGTGTGATTGTCAGTAGAGACCATTTAAGGGAAAGGGTAAAGAAAAGGCTGAGTTGTGTTTCACCTTGACTCAGCAAACTGAGGATGTTACTGTTGATAATAGCCCAGAATAAAAAGTGCCAAAGGAATATTGAAAATACTGAGGTTCCAGTATTTTATTACCTGCTGGGGCTAGAAACACTGAAATACTTTGTTGGAATTGATAGGAATCTAGCGTTGGTGTATTGGTTTCTTGCCCTTCCAGCTCATGAGATTTTGTGCTTTTAGCATCCTATTATACTGATTATAGTTTTGCTCATTCCCACTTGAATTTGAACATGAATGTTGGCCATCCTGAACTGATCACCTAGAAATTAACACCATGTACCATTAGTCTCTAATTGTAGTGGTTCATAACAAAATGTATGCGGAAAAAATAGCAAAATGATAATCAGAAAGGTGTGACTCTAAGCTCTGAAATCTCACTACCTTAAAAAGCTAGAAGCTCTCTGCCATCTAAATATAAATATTTTCAGGGCTGTTGATCTTTTTCAAACATCAGGCCTGTGCCAGTAAGAAAAATGGCTTTTCAATTTAGAAGTGCCCAACTTAGAAATAAAAAAGTATTGCAAGAAATTACCTTTCAAGTCCTTAGAATTACAGAAAAGTTGCATTTCAAGCAGGGTGGATAAAAATCAATGTTTTGTTTTGTTTTTTTAAATAAAATCGGATTTTTAAAATATGTAAATCAGGCTTTTTTATGTGTGCAAAGAAAGACACAGGCTGGGTAGGATTGTTGTTCTGTGCTTATTTGGTGGTGGAGCTGGGCCAAGCAAGGCAGAGGATTTAGTCCACCCTCATTTCAAGTCTCAGAATCTCTCTCTAGTTAACGTGTATGTGATATGTACCATTTGGAAAATGACATTTTCTGTCAAATAACTGGCTTAGAAACATCAATTTAAAAGGGGAATAGACAGAAATTCATTAAGAAAAATCCATCTTATCTTACCATTTTTCCCTGAAAACATCGGAGAAGTCTGTGCTCACAGATTGTTTGCCAATTCTCCAACCACTCATCGGTATTTCTTTTCTGAAAAGCAAAAGGGACCGTCAGTGTAAGTCATTCCAGTGTAAAGTTTGGTTACCGTTTATAAAAACAAAATTATGAAAAGCTGTAAATGTTCCCCATACCCCAGTATTGCATATCGCTGTGGTGAAATATGCTAACATTTGTCATTCAGACTGCCCCACGTTTTATGACGTCACTTGAAAAATGTGGCAATTTCATAGGAATTATATAAAAACAGCAACAATACCACATGTGATCAGGCAAACACTAGAGACAAATATTCTCAAGTGTTTGCTGGTGCTGAAGTAGAAGCTTTAGGTCCACGTTTTGGTTAGGGGCGTTTACTTTTCAGTGCTTACTATACCTGTATTAGGACTGACTGCTTAGATTGACCCTGTGGATGGGTATGTAGGTATACCAGCTGTTCCCCCATGGAACTGGCAGCAGATGCTTGTGCTAATGTATTCTCAGGGCTTTGCCCCTGGGGAAACCCCAACTCCCTTCTCCCACAGATGACTTGGCTGCTCAGGTTGTTTGAATAGTACCAGGATTTGATTGAGTGCAGAAACGTGAGTTAAGCCTTCAGAAACAGGAGATCCCAGGAGATATCCTCCTGAGACCCAATAGAGACTCAAGAGGGCCGAAGCCCTCCACTACACAATGCCTGCCCGAAGAAGAGGCAATTTCTTTAAAGTTTAAGCCCCTACATGTGTGAATCTAGTTACCAGTGGCTTGGGGTGTCATACATTGTTTTGGTTGGGGCTCGTGAGAGTGGACGTAGGGCAGTTTCGGTAGCTGGGGAAGGGAGGAAAGAGTGTCTTTGCCACCCTGTCCCCCAGATGTGCCATTCTCTCCTGGTTCAAAATAAAAAGGGGGGCATGTGACATTAAAGAGCAGTAAACCGCATCTACCCATCTGTTTCCCCTGTTATATTTTCAGCCAATCCCAAACCCTTTATTTTATTTTCTCCTTATATCTGTGTCCAGATATATTTATTTTGCTGTAGCAAAATCAACTGCATTAGCCTCAGCAACTGGCAAAAGAAGAATACGTGTGCAGGGTTCCATCAGATAATTGCCCAGGAGGATTTTGAGTAAGTCTGATTTTTTTACAACACATTCTCACCAGTCTGAAACCTGCTCATCCAAATGCTGTCCTTTCACTTAGCTCCTTTTTGAAGAGGACGCTCCAGGGAGTGAGCATGTGGAGGGACTGCATTCTGCAAATTTAGGAGGCGAAACCCCTATTTTTCTGACAATGGCCTGCAAACCCCAAATTTAGACTTTCATTTCCTAAAAGCTGTTACAGTTTCCCAGCTTTGAAACCAGGGTATGCAGTTCCCTTCTCTTCAGGACTAGCCCTGAAGTGTTCCCGGGCATCTCCCAATGCGGTGCTCTATGCAGCACAGTCGTCACTGCTGCGGGTAGCAGCGTGAGGGGGATGGCTTGTTGTTAATAGATATTGAACTCCTCCTGTCTGTTGGCAAGTTATATTCTGCTCTGCAAATGAGCAGCTTTGGGACTGGTGAAGCTGCAGATGACAGGATAGCTAGCTAATGCATTAATTCACATTCACATGCAGTTTTCTCTGAACTGTTCTCTGCTTGTCATTCAACAGATGGCGTCACTCACTGTGATTACTTTTCCCCCCAAACATCTTCTGCTGAGTTCTGATTTTAAAAATAAAAAAACCTTAGTCTTTCATCACTGTTGGCGGCTTTGCTCCGACTGCACACATTGTATTTCTTACATGACAGCATCCTGCTATGCAACGAATTGATGTAATGAATTAATGCATGATACGGTCTTCAGATTCAACCTTTTATTGCATGGATTCCAAAGGGTATGCACTTCTTCGATGTGTCCTGACTGCTGCATGAAACAGTAATTCTAATGCAGAGAAGATCAGCCTCTGATTGATTTATATTGTTGTAGATTTAAATGTTTTAGCTAGGGTAGAAAATAAATATGCCCCATCTCATTGGGGATATATTTGAGAATGGTAACGCTGTGTTTTACATTTCCCGTCTTCTACAAACCATTATAGTATATCTCTCTGTCTGTCTGTCTTTAAAGTGTCCGTTCACTATGAAATTTCGATTGAAAGGATTCACTATTTTTTTTCTACTCAGTTGGAGAAATGTTTTTTGTTTTTGTTTTGTGTTGTTTTTTAAATGGTGTACTGTGAAACATGAATGTTTCATGCTATTTTAACAATATTCCCAGGAAAAAAGTCTTAATTGCTGGACAGATAGTAGAAACACTCATTTCTCCCATTGCATAAAACAAAGACAGATTTTTCAGAAGAATGCCTTTCCAACCATCTCCATCAGGTGGAGGAGAGACAGTAGGAGATTTCCATTTTAAAAACTACTGAAATAAAATAATGTTAGTTTTCACAAAAAGTATCTAGGTAGGGGGATAAGAAATATTGAAAAAGACTGCTTTGGTTCTTGTCATCTTTCCTGTACTGATTGTAGACGGTGACATTTATTTCCAGGCTGCTGTGGGAGTGCAAAAAGCTTCCTACAGTCGTCATCATGGCAGATCCCAAAGGGATATTACCTCCTTGCAGATTGTCGTGTCTTTCAGGCTCAGAGGGAGGCCACTCTGTGTCACTGTGTCAGGCAGCAAACAGTCAATCAACAGTCAAGGGCTCCGGCATTTTGGGCAGGGCAGAGCAGGGAGCAGTCTATGGTCTCTGGCCTGGGAGCAAGGCAGAGCCAGTTAGCCGTTCAGGGGCCCTGGCCTTGTAGCAGAGCAGAGCCAGTTATCGGGCCTGCTGGCCTAGCGTGAGATATCTGCCATCCCAGGGGTGATGTTGGCAGCAAGAGATAGGGTGGGGGGACCCGGGCCCACCCCACTGCACCAGGTCCCAGCCCAGGGCCCTAACCGTGATAAGATGAAGGGCTTGAAACATGGAAGCAGCAGCTGTTGTACGAGCATACACATCTTTCAATACTGTCTATGATGCTACCCAAATATTTGACAATTGCTACCTGTCCAGACAGGTTGATACTGAGCTAGCTGTAACCTGGAGCTGGAGGCTGCTTGATGGCAATGGCCAGGAATTTAATTTTATCCAGATTCATAATCAGACCAATGCAGGCTGCTTCTTGCCTGACCAAATCGGCCATCAGTTGTAGCAATTCATTACTAATGGAGCCGACAGGACAGTGGTGGTGGCGTAGTTGAGATCTCAGAGAAGAATGGTGTTCAGCTCAATGGCACCAACACCTGCCTCCTCAAGCTTATCCATCAGCCAGTCAATACCGAGAGAAGAAAACCCAACAATTTCAATGAGGAGGGATCATATTTGCAAAAGCTCACATTTCTCATGGGAATGATTTACCATAACAAAAGTAAAAGAGCAGCGTCACTGCTAGAGATGGAGTTGAATGCACAATGCGGCCTTCATCCTGAGGGAGGGTTCAGTGGCATGTTCCATACTGCACTTGGATGATGAGGATAATTATTGTAATAGATTGATATTTGCATTTCCATAGCACCTAGAATCCCCAGTCAAGGATCAAGCCCCCATTGGGATTAGATAGTGTACATGTGTAAACCATGCCCATTTGGTTTGGGGCTCTGTCCCCCTCTAGTCATGATAAAGCCACATAGCAATTGATGAGAGTGCTACACCTTGACTCAGAGAGATGGGTCTTGTAGCTCAGGCAGTAGAGCAGTAGTCTCAAAATTTTATGGTGGTTCCCCCTTGGAGCCAGGGTTGGGAGCAGCAGCACAGTTGGGGCCAGAGCTATCGCTGGGGACCGAGGCTGGTGCTGTGGCCAGGCCAGGAGCCATGGCTGGGCTGGGAGCAGGTCCAGAAGCTGGGCTGTGGTCGGGGCTGAGGCTGGGGGCGGGTCTGGGGCTGCGGCCAGGGGCAAGAGTGGAGCCATGGCTGGGCTGGGAGCTGGGAACCAGGCTAGGTCGGGAGCAGGGCCGGAAGGCGAACCACATTGGGCCATAGTCAAGGCTGGGTCCTCAGCTGGGTCGGATCTGTCTGGGGGTGGAGCTGGGGCTGGGGGCAGGAGCAGAACCGCAGCCGGGCCATGAGTCAGGTGGTGAACCAGAGCGGGGATGAGTGGCGCTCCCTCCTCATCCCCTATAGGGGCTGGCCCAGGTCCAACATCCCCCCCCCGAACGTTCCTTCACATACCCTCAGGGGGGCATGCCCCACGGCTTGGGACCCTTTGCAGTAGAGGCTCATGCAGTATGATCCAGAGGTTCCCAGGTTTGAACCTTCCACCCCAGAGCATTGGCTTTACACCCAGGTAACATGAAGACAGTCTCTGCTCCCAACAGCTTACGCTCTGAGAAGAGGCAGAGAAGACAGACAACTGGAGAGAGGAGATCATGAAACACTTAAGTTTGCTCTAATAAGCAGCCATCTCCGTACACCAGCTGTCTTGCCATTGTCAAATATTTTGTCTGAATCACAGCAGAGGTAAAACCCTAAGGAGGGGTCGGAAGGAGGACGGTGTAGACGCGGTGTTGATTTTAACAAGGAGCTCCCCCCGTTAACCGAGTCTGGTCTTTCTAACTGGTGTAGTCTGAGAACAGGGCAGTTTCTTACTTTCCTTCATTCTGTGTATTTTGGGCTCACCATGCTCACCTGCCCCTCTAAAGGGGCGTGATATACACCCATTCTACGCAGGCCCGCTGAGAGCAATTCCAGGCCGCAAGGCAGAGCAGTCAATGGTTTCCTAGAAAGGGATAGCTCAGGTCCGAGTGGGCTTCTGCAGGAAGTTTTTACTTATTTATTATGCGCCGTGCAGGTTCCCGTGCAGCTGAAAGATGTGGTATCTGCTACCTAGCTTCTGGGTCCCTTGGACTCTCTAGGGAGGTTACTGATGAACCTGGGCAACTGAGTAGCAAATAACACCTCCTCAGTCACCCGGGAACCTGCATGGTGCATAGTAAATAAGCTTGGCCCAGGGGAGGAGCGGAGAGCACAAGCAGCGTGGGCCTCGAGGGAAGGGGTGGGTGGAGAAGACGGCAATATGTATTTCTCTTCCTTTCCTCCTGGTCCTTCTAAATCTCTGGGCCCCTGGGCAATTGCCCCCCTATCCTCTCCCCTGCTGGTTGGCAGGCCCGAGTCTACATTCTCTAGCTCCACCCAGAATGCGAGCTGTGACAGCCTGGAAACATTTATCCAGGAGTGAACAAGTACGGCTTTAAACTGGCCTGTGCACAATGCAGCCTGCAACCTTCGTCCCCTGGGTGCCAAGGGGACCAACTCAGCCTTTTATTCACACATGAGGGTCTTAAACCCACAGGAGGCAGTTCTGAATGCTGGCTTCAGAGCTGGCTCTGTATAACCCAACAGTCCCATCTCCTTCTATAGTTTTCTTTCCTGCACTTTAAAGTTTTTCTTTTACCGTGTTACCCGGTATTGGTATAGCCAAGGGTTTTTGTACATAGGCTTCAGGACAGGAAGTGCAGTCATTTACCTTGCCTCATTAATTAACAGATACTATTCACTATTAAACAACTTCCAGCAATGAAACCTAGCGCTGTGGACTTAGAATTGCTCTTTGATGTGACTGGTGACATTGTGTACTCCTATGAAGAGCTCTTTACCTTTGCATTGACTTTGTTTCTTCCCAGTATAAAATAATGGCATGCAGCCCTAGGAATTGCAGTTTGAGCTGCGAAGAGTTATGTGCAACAGATCTATGCGTTCTGCTGGGAAGCCTCTGCTGCTCTCTGGACTCTGCATTTCTCTCATTCGATGTAATCTCCTACGTGATGAAAAACTCAAGTAGCTAGTTTTGCTGTGTTGCCCCCGCCACTACTGGAGAGACGTGGGATTAATCTTCCAGCTGCCAATCTACATAGCTGCTGCCCAAACCAAAGAGACGCCTAGCAAAGGCTACGCTGCATGGAGTATATCAGACAAAACCAATCATCTGTCCTCAGTGAGCATTACCAATATAACTCTGCAAATCTTCATCCTATGCAGCCCTATCTTCGCTCCTTGCCTTGTTTGTTTGTCATTTCCAGGTCACTTCCCTTCTCTTTGTCAGTGTGTTTAGCATTTTTCACATAGGCAATAATTATAACGGCCAGCCTCAGAAACACCCTTGTGCATACCAAAGACAGCTCTAGGATTGCGTTACAGAGTGGCTCTTTCGAAAGCAGAAACTGGTCATCCTGCTGAATAGGCGAAACCGAGAGCTACAAATCTTCCTAAAGTCAGTTTGCTAAACCTGTTATTTCCACTCACGTCAAGATGCTTACAAGTCTTTGTACAGGCAGATGCAGCTCCTTTGCCATTGCTGCCTGCTTCGGAGTGATCTTTGCTGGTGTGGAGACTGTCAGTATTGGTAATACCATTCTGGTTGTGCCCACAAGGTCATAGGCCCTGTCCAATGTACACAGGGAAAGGGAGAGACCTGAAGAGAGAATCTGGATGACTTGGCTTGGTGTTCTATGATAGATGTTACTGCATGGAGCGTAACAGCTCAGGGGCACTGTAAACATTGAGGCTTTCCCGACCTCTGTTCGCTGGAAATATCAGCGTGGAGAGCTGGAGATGATTGTCCTTCCTAGTAAGAGTGTCACTAGAGTAGACGTATTTCAAACATTGGTGTAGCATTTTCCAATACCTCCTTAAGGGCCAGATCCTCTGTCCAGCGCAGTCAGCGGGAGATTTTACACAAACCAGAGTGTCTGTCTGTCCACAGGCGATGTAGGGGGTGAATGCCTGCTGGGTGGTTTGGATTGTACTGAGTCTGCACCGCTTACGCTCATCTTTCCCCAGAATCCCATCCCACTACTGGTCTGGGTGAACTTTGTGCACAGCCCCAGTCACAGTAAGATAAGCCCTTCCTGAACCTAGATTCCCTAAATAGATGGATTCAAATCCTGTCCACTTTGGTTGTCCTTCCTCTGTGTAAGGTAAATATACTAAGAATATCTTTCAGTACTTTTCAGATTTGAGGCTCTGGCCTGGGTTCTCAAATCCCTCATTTGGGAGCCCAAATACCCATTCATAAGCCAGTATTTGCCAGCAGCTGCCACACAGTGTATCTCAAACTACAGTTTTTACCGATCGTTAAAATAAGAAAAAGTGCTGTAACTGTGTGAGATTTATTGGCAAATGTTAACTTCCTAATATGGTGACCACTGTACATGTCTAAGGCCTCTGTTCAGCTAGGCCCTTAAGCATGTGGATAATCCCATCCTATTCAGCCGAGTACTTATGGATTTTAAATTTGATGACATAAGTAGCCCCATTGATTGTTGCATGCTGAAGCAAGTGCTTAAATGACTTGCTGAATTGGGGCCCAGGAGCAGCTAGATTAAATGAGGAGTTGGGCAGCCAATTTAGATTTCAGAGTTGAGATTTTTCAAAGCAGTCTCAGGATTTAAACAAACCTCCTCCTACAAAAAAATCAACAACAATGAGGCCACCGGCTTGCTAATATCCCTGCCAATCATGGTGACTCGTATTGTCTCATTGTTTCCTGTCTGTCTATCCATCTGTGGTCTCTTGTCCTTTGCTTAGTTTGTAAGCTGTGTAGGAAAAGGATCATCATTTTGTTCTGTGTTTGTATAGAGCCTCTCACAAATGGATCTACGATTGGGTTCCTAGGTGCTGTGGTGATAAAATAATAAAGTAGTAAGATTGATGGAAAGTATGTGTCTTAATTCCCCTAGATGTCTTTGAATACATCAATCGAGCCTTATAGCGTGAAGTCTTAAATATTGGCATTTTTTAAAAAAAAATTCCTGTCTACATGTTCAGCTTTCTTGTTCTCTGCCACGTCTCCTCTTGATCCGGACTGACCATCCACAGCAGCCTCATTTAACAGTGTTGCCAACTCTCACAATTTTAGCCCATGCTTCATAATATTTGGTGTTTTTATCTTGAAGTCCTGACACCTGGAGTAGTATCAGGATGTGAGAATCTCGGCTTCCTGGTTTTTTTTAAGTACATTTCTAGCCCTGGGAGTTGTGACGAAAAACTTGGAAGCATGAACCCTGAAGGCTCAAAAACCCTAGAGGGCAAATACAGAAAGCCACAAATGTATTATTTTGTGGTTTTTAAATCTCATGGTTTTTTTAAAGCCAATTTTGTGATTGGGTGGGGGGTGAACACTTGGGGTTTGCAATACTAAGCATACACCTTAGAACATTATCTTTTATGCATGCCTAGACTAAATGCACATATCAGACAACTGGATCGAGCATGCTGTATTTTACCAGGCACTACAGTTAAATTGCATTCTTCTTTTTTTTTATTTCTGGAAAGTACTTACAATTCTTCTCCCAGCTTCTCACATCCCTTAATGCTGTAGCCTGTCTTTAATGGAGCCCCAGGGACCCCACAGATACATAGCACATAAAAATTATATTTACTATCTGTAGAATGGCTCTGGTTTTGGAGGCAAAACCATGTTTTCCTTTAGCTCTGTCGTTTGTGCTCTGGTTTTAGCGCTGGAGGCAGAGCATTTCATTAAAGATTTATGTAAAGCAGAGGCGGCTGTTCTCTGAGGCAAGAAGAAAAAGTTGTGGCTTCAGAATGCTAATGCAAAGTGGAGCTAAAGGGTTTTGTTCAGCTTGCATAAGGCAGCGCAGGTTTGCACAACCCAAGGTCTCATCTAGGAGAATGAAGCTTATGCCGCCCTTTTCCTTGGAACATCATTTTTAAATTCATTCACATGTAATCTTACAAGACCTGAGAAAATGTTGACAACAAAGTACGATTCTCACAAATATGAGGATTCCATGATGGCCCCAGCTGTACTAAAGAGGAACTCTGTATTGTACAATAATGCATGCATGGAGTGTTGGCTTTGGGTCCTGGGATTATGGTCACCTGTCTAGAACAGTGTGTGATATCAGGAGCTAGTGCTAGTGGGGGAAAACACAAAAGGGGTGGTTTTGTTCCCCTAACTATCTTTTCAGCTCTTATTCCTTTTTCAACTGCCATCAGTGAGACATGAACGTCAAACCCAACCTTCTATGTCTCCTTCTTTCAGACTCCTCCACCCTTTAAACCATGACAATAAACAATATTAGGGAACATTCTCTTTTTCTATCTGTGATTTCTCTCTAGTACTTTTATACGTTTGTGGTTTGGGAATCCATGTAGCGACTTATCAACTGTGGAAACACACATAAATCCATGAACGTCAGTTGAACGCATGGAAGTTCATGTAATTTCGTGTACATCATTTGAGGCTTTGGTACAAAGAGGAAGTTGGTAGGAAGAACTGACCTGAAAACATGCACTCACGTCCACTATACAAGTAGGTAAAAATCATACTGTATCTCTTTCAAAATGCCTGAGGAATCTCCACTGAGTGAATGATAAATAGAGATGTAATGACATATGGGGCTTCCCCTGACTTTATTAATTGCTCATATTAATACTAACTTACTGCTTCAGCATGTTTGCTGTTCATGACAGAGAATGCTCATGGAAGATGTTGGCAGAAAGATTGAAGCCCTCTGACAACACAACTGGTAAACCATATGCAATATCAAGGCAAGCTTCCACTACATGATGACGTGTTTTTATTGTGACCTGAAGGGACCTTGTTTGCCTTCTCTTATTTGCAAGTGATGTTTCTTATCATTAGGGTTAGCATTCCAAGCTTCTGCACACAGTTGTTTTGCACTGGCATCACTCAGACATACAGTTTAGTTTATCACTGAACTACTTGTTTGAATATGGAGATGTCACAGGTGACATGGATTTTTTTTTTTTTTTTGCATTAAAGTAAAGATATAAATCATATGTTTAAACTAGTTAGTAAAACTAATTTGGTACAGTGCTTGAATCTGTAACAGGACAAGATTTGAATGTTGATTAACTGAGATAACGGTGGGTGTTGTTTACTTCCTGTGGTATATCAGTGCTTCCTACTAGATAGAGTCAAAGCTGTTGATCTTTGTGTCATAGCCCATATAGTTCCAACAGCTAATGGAGATTCTCCTTCAGACCTATTTGTATGGGCCTCTGCTTTTGGAGTAGGAGGTTCCACATTCTATTGCTGCTGTTCCATGAGGTTCCTGCATCATGGTATAAAGCAGTGGAACAACCATGAAGTCCTAGTTGGCAATGCATTTATTGCAATTTTAATTTACCTATCCAGTGCTTGGTATTCTAGTTGGATTCTATCTGGCTCCACTGGAACCACACATGCATAACCAAAATAACATGAAAACCTGGTTGGATAACTATCTCTGCCCAGCTGCAGCACTCCACCCAGGCCTATAGGACCATACACGGGTATAAGAAGCAAACCTTATCCATGAAACACTCTGTGTGCACAGCATGGCTGTGGGGAGCCAAGTGAATCACAGAGGAGTTAGCATGATAGAGGTTAAGTGATAAAGTGAGTAGCAAGCCAAAGGGTCATAACTCAAGTAGTGCCTAATAGAGTCTGAAATGTCATGTTTTATGGGAGTAAAGGAAAATAGTTAACACTGTATCTGTATCAGTTTGAATCTGCCTGGGGGAAAAAAACCTGATCGTATGGTTTGCACTAGAAGTCTAGAATCTCATGACTGTATTTGCTTTGCTCTCTTCACCCACAACAGTGAATTAACAGAGCAGACTGTTATGACTATCATAATATAGGATTTGTAAATCCTTTTTAGGAGATTACACAATGGCAAAGACGAAACCTGTATCCCTTTAACATGAGTCAGTGCCCTGAAAATGTCAGTCAGTTTTTAAAGGGCATCTAAATGGAGGACCAGGCGATTTAGAATCATAACATATGAGGGTTGGAAGGGTCCTCAGGAGGTCATCTAGTCTAACCCTCTGCTCAAAGCAGGACCAATTAAATCATTCCAGCCAGGGCTTTGTCAAGCTGGGTCTTAAAACCTCTAAGGATTCCTTAGTGGACTTCTTGCTCTGTGCTTTTCGGAGGCACTGTCAAAGCCAAGACTTTGTTCAGGAGACAGTGGTGAACAATTTCTGCTGTAGGCTTAGGTACAAAGCAGGGGAAGGCCATTTCAGTACGATGATCAAAGCTACAGAAAAGAGATCTTGATAAGAATAGAATCCTAAGGGGAAAATCTCTCTCTAGTCATACACTGTGGGTTGTTTTGTTTTGTTTTGTTTAAACCGTGGGCTAGGATACACAAAAATCTAAATCTATCTTTACATATGGATAAAGAAAAACCTTCCTCAAGCCAATTGCTTTTCATAGAAAACATGACGTAGGAAGACTAAGAACTGCTAGGTCTGTCTTTACCTCTTCAGTGATGAATGCAGGCAACAGTCAGCTTCCAGCTGTTCATAGTGGCTATACGACAGGCCATGAAAACCGCTGATAGATGCTACAAACAACCCAGAGTCCAAAACTAACACTTTGGCAGTGATAAGTTCATGCTTTCCAGCAGCTTCAGTGGACAGAGGATCCTAGAAATAAATCTCTCAGGTATGGCTCCAAATTGGCCTGAGCCAGTAAGCCACGCTTTATCAAGCTTATTTATGCTGCTACATTGAGGTAGTGAGACAGAGAACTGCTGAGTACATTCAACACAAGTCAGCACAATTTAATGCCCTACTTGCTTTTTAGGTCTTCTGGGGTAAATGCCAGAGGGATTATTATTAGACTAAAGTAAATAAACATTATGGGTAACAGATGGTTTTCTCCAGACAATTAAAATTAAATGGGAGGTAAAATAAAATCCATATTCTTCTATTTCAATCCCATAGGTCGCAACAGATTTTACATTTCCAGCTATTTTTACACCACATACAATGCTAACAAAGACTTTTTTTTAACCATTCGTAGACCCGTGGCCAAATCCAGAGGTGAGTTTTAGGGAGGCTAAGCCGAATCTGAAAACATCAGGGAAATTTATAAGAAAGAGCTAGAATTTATAGGCCTAGTATAAGGAAGTTCCTCTAGCCTTTCATCCTGTCCTGTGCTCTTGGGCCTCATCCACAGCCCATTGCAGTGGATTCTGTGAAGTAACTGCAATGGACTGTTCCTCAGGCCCTTACAGAATAGCTGTGCCTATGGATTGAGGAGGAAGGTCTTCAGAAAAATGAAGCTTACTGTAGTTTTACCATGTCACAGTGTGAGCTGGCTCTTTAAGACACGAGGCTCAGCTGCACTTGTAACACACCTAACTTGCCTGCGCACGTGGAAGTAATGAATGACTGTGGAGGTAATGAATGATGGCATTTGACAAAAGGTCAGGTGATGTGGAGCAGGAGTTGCTGGGGGAGAAAGGAGCAGACCTGGGAGAGAGTGGGAGGCTAGCCAGGAAAGCTGGGAACATAGAAGTTCTGGGGAAAAGAGTGAGATTTTGGCTATGGGAGCAGACAGCCCAACTCCTTAGGGGCCTCAGGGGCAGTCACACATAGAAGAGGGTGGTTTGGGTTCCCCTACACTGCCAATTAGTGAGAGGAAGTCAGTTTCTTACTCCTCTCCTTAGTATCAGGGAGTTGCTTGTGGGGCTAGAGGAGAGCCTAGGGGAAGAGTGGAAGTGTTGGTGTTACATAGATACTGGGGAAGGAAGGCCTCTGCATGGTGAGACTGAGGTGAAAGATTTGTTTGTATGTACTTCCGGGTGCTGGCACCCTGGAAGGGGTTGGACTTCTGTGACTTAGCCATAGAGCCAAGCTACCTCAGCAACGTGTCGGCAGGAAGAGCTGAAAGTGTGTGAGGCAAAACAGAGGCAGCCGCAGTCCTGTAGCCAGACTGTTCAATCTTAAGGGAAACTGCCTTGAGAAGAAGAGACTGATATCTAACCAGTCTTGGCTTGTACGGCATGGAGTGGATTATGGACCTGGATTCTGCGTCTAGTTGTCTTTTTGCCTCAGTGGGGCTTATTTCTGTTGAATTACCGAGCTTTATGATGTCACCGTGTTATCACTGGCTAGAGCTGGCTAGTTGCTCTGTCTGGTTGACCAGTGTTAGCCTCAATGTCATGCTAGAGTTATAAGATCAGCTTGTTTGATCTCCACCAACCTCTTACTCTTAATAGTAATTTATTACCTTCATACAGCAACTGTTTTTCTTTCTGTTTTCATCCAGAGACACCTGAAGATATCACATATCGAAAAGAAAGCAAACCGTTAAATTAAAACCTAAAGTATGACTTAAAACAACTTTGAAAACTTCCAGTGGCTGTAAGTGTTAAAATGTTGGTCAGATGCATTGTCTAGGCTAAGTTTTGCTCTGTTATACCAGCCAATAAAAAGTAATTTCAGTAAATTCAGCAGAGTTACTTCAGATTTACACCAAGCAGATTCTAACCTATGTCATAACAGATAACCTAAAACTGGTACTTGGAGATATTATGATAGGCACTTTGATAAATACAAACAGTAATAAGTGTCAGTAGTATTTTGGTAGTTGAAGGCAATATTCCCATATATAATTATGGAGGTGGTGACAGAGAAGGCGTTTGTACAAACTGTTCTGAAAAATCAGTTTTACTTATATGTGCACATAGCTATATATGGCTAGTTAGACTTATTTAGTAGAGGTTTATTAAGTTGTCTGAAGTACTATAATTTTCCTTTAAGAGGAATGGAAAGCCATCCAGTATTGTTCATAAGATAAAGAAAAAGAGAACTTAGAAATAAAATTCGAGAAGGTACCTAGATGGCTCTCACAGTAAAATATTTTTGCTTACTGATTTCAATATTATTGGCAAACAAGTTCATCCACAGGTGATTATCTGCCCCCAGTGTACATAACAAGGCAATTAAGCTCAGTTAATAAAGTAAGGGTTTTATTTTCTGTTTGTTTCACTGAAGTTCTGTAGATCCCTCCTGAAGCCACTTTGCCCTAAGCTGTAGCTTGACAATGGGAGAGATGCGAATAATCTTGTTAAACGATGGAGCTTCGGCAGAATATAGTGTACTGATGAAAGGCCTCCCACATCATTGTAATGGTTTTAAGCATAAAGCATGTTAGTAACCATGTTAACTGTCTATAATTAATACAGGCACCACAATAAATACAGGTGTGTGAATTCCAAATGCTGTTAGAAATGAGGACTTTGATGCCTAACTCTGGTCTTGATTAGGGGGGCAAGGCGGTTCAAGCAATTGTTAATAGTATTCAGAAACTTTTAGTTCAAGGCTGAGAGGTCAAATTCAGCCTAAGTTTCCAGAAACCAAAGGCAAGACCTTTGACAACTGTCCAGTCATCTATGCAAAATTAGTTTGTGGTCTCTCTCTGGTTCCTGCTGAAAAGGCATTTGCCTCACAAAAGTGACCAGCACCACGACTAGCTCCCTTGTGCATCATTGTCTGGAAGCCTCTGACCTTAAGAGGTGATGCTTCCAGGCCAGGCTTGAGGCACACTGACTGCTCCATATTACGTCCTAGAGTGAGAGGGAAGCCACAATGGCCATGTTGTACCTGTTGCGTGCTTAAGCAAAGGGTTTTGGTATCTTAGGCTGTCAACTGGACACCTTTCATGAATATGGGATTCACTTTTTAATAATAGTTTTTAAAAAAAAATAAAAGGCAGTGGCGCAATGGAAGCGATGAACATAAATAATGGGCAAACTAATTCCTGGTGTACCCAATATACTTGGTAGAGATTGACTAAGGGATGTACGTGACTTAATGAAGGAACAAGCTTTCAGGGACTTGATGCCATTGTCCCACACCTTGCTTTGTCATTTACACCTGCATATTCCAAGTCCTTAGGAGGGACACCTTCTTTTGCATGGATGGATGATACAAAGCAGGCAGGGGAAAAGATTGTTTAATCCTAAATAGTTCTTATTGCTTAATGTTCCTGCTAGGAAAGCATCCTGTATATAATGTAAGTTGTAGGTAGGTTGTAATGAGCTGTCACTGTCTCACAAGAGAATGAGTATCCAGTATCTTAATGGTTAAAGTAATGAACTAAATAATATTTCTAATTAGGGTTTTAGATATTCTGTAAGCAAGCTGTGTAATTCCTGTTAACGTTAATGGATTTAAGCATGCACATCTAGAGGAGAACATACACTTCATTTGATCTACTCTTCACACAAAGTTGCTACACTGTTGTGGCAGAACTCTAGAACAGCCGAATGGCACCATGTCAATTAACCAGGTATTAGAATTGCTATAGCCACGTTTACAGAAGAGATCTGATCCCCGTTAAGGTCTCGCATGCAAACACTATGCTTTGCAAAGTCTCTCTAAATAGGCATTTGCACAATAGGCTGGAATGGTTCAGCTGGAACGTTACAAACATAACATTATTAGGGCAAATACTATAAATAGTATTTACCATAAATAGCAAGGTGTTATGATACACAGCGTCACAATAAAGGGGTGCCATGGTATGATTGTGTATGGAATCTTACGGTACATCTATCCTGCAATTAAAACACCCATGGCATTGAGTCTCAGAGCCCAGCTCAATTGAATTGAGCTGGCGGGGCTTTAGATGTGGGGCTAAAAATATCAGTGGAGCCCAGACTTTGAGGCCCCCCCCCTCCCGCTTCAGCCCAAGGCCAAATGCCTACACTACAGTTTTATAGCCACACAGCCAGAGCCCTGCAAGCCTGAGTCAGCTGACCAGAGTCAGCCATGGCCATGCTGGGACTCTTTTATTGCAGTGTAGACATAGCTTTAGAGATCTCTTTCAAGAAGTTCTTGATGAGAGAGCACGGAATAGGTGGAGGAAGGAATGACACCTGAGTGTTCTCTTTATCTGTGTGCTGGGACGTGGAGCACAAAGGCTCTATGGAATCTGCACTCTGTGGTGTCAACAATCTACGTATGGCAGAAGAACAGTGTTCGGATTGACAGGTACAGGGTGTGCTGAAAACGTTGCCTGTATGCATGAGCTGGAAGACAGTGGAAATATTCCCAATGACTTCAGTGGGTTTTGGATCAGGCCCTGTAACGGAGATTTCTTAGTACTAGAGTACAATCAGAACAAAAGCAAAACATTAAAACTATTTTCTCTAGGGTTAAGACACATCAGCAGCCTTAAAATAAGAAAGATGCTGTCTTCTTGCTTGGGCCCTGCTTCCATGAACCATTGGATGACATAACATATATGTTTGTATCAGGTACCTGATGATGGTAATATCCATGTGTTAACTTGCAAAGTGCTGTGATAAATTTTTCATGCACCTTTGAACCCCTGCTCCCCTGTGTTCTGCGTACTAATCCCTCGCCACAGGGACTTCTTGAATGTTACAAGCCAATGAACAGCTTTCAGATTCCCAGCCTTCTTTTGACAGCTTTTCACAGAAACATTCTTATATGGCTGACAGTAAAACCTGCATTACAACCCATCTTGTATTCCCATGTATGTTGTCCCTTTCGGCCCCTCGCTCTCAAACATAGATTTCTTAAGTATTTTATTACTCCTTCCCTTGAAAAACTGCTTCCTTCAGGAGCCAGTGGTAACCTAACTGTTTGGATGTGGAATGTGGAAATTTGGTGGTGTCATAGGTGTGAGGTGGCAGAGGGGAGTTGCAGAAATGTGAACGAGTTTGCAAAAAATCTGAAGAGGAGCCATTTTTATGACTTCTAGGCCCAGGTAGTGTGACTGTGGCCTTCTGATTAGTCTAAGTCTGTTTTTCTCAACCTTTTGGATACCAGGAATCGGCTTGCTGCCTTTCTAAATTGTGTCAGGGAGTTCTCAGGGACCAGTGCTGGTCCATGGACTGGTGGTTGAGAAACTGGTCTACGTTATGCCAAGGGGCTGTACTGGTATACAGCCGGCCCATGTTCCTTTCTAACAAATCACAGCACTGTAGTCCGGTGATTTTGTACAAATACATTCTACAACTATCTTCTACTACAGGTGATGAACTAAAGCTAGATATTATTGCACATGATTAGCCGATGTCATAGCAAAATCTCAACAAATCTGCTTGGAAATTGTGTTGCTCTTGTGAAGTGATGTTATGATGTGGTCTTTATATTCTGTGTAAATATAGAAAAAGGAGACAGAAGAAAGCTGTTGGTTGCTCTAATCTGTACCATCCCTTGGCCAATGCAAGATTGAACCCTATTCTGTTCTATATAGGTCGATATGCCATTCTCATCACCATAATATCTGAGTGCCTTCCAGTAGCGCATTAAGCAGTATGACTAACACATGTCTATTCTCTCATCCTGTCCCCAGTGGAATGTGTGCAGTGGAGCATTACGTTTTGGGCTTTTTTTTTTTTTGGTTATACACACACACACACATCTGTGTGTTTGTTAGAAAAGGCAAGGTCAAAGAAATGCACCTGGCAATTAGTATGGAAGGTGGTGAGCCTTGAGAAGGTCCTTAATTCCTGGGGCATTTACCTGTTCTGTGCTATGTGTACCACAGAGAGAACTTCTGCATAGAGGAGTTCTGTCCCAATAGTAGAAAGTTCCAGTGTGTAAGAGGAGTAAAGTTGTTGACTCTGGTTTTCATCCCAGAGCTTTAGGCAATCTTTTAAATACTTTGAACTCAGGCCATTGAGGAACTTGGACATAAGCACCAAAACCTTGAACTTGATTCTACAATCTATGGGACGTCAGGGTAGGCAGCAGAGGACAAGTCTGATGTGCTCGTGGTAGTCCGTGTTGCTAAGGAGACATGCTGCAGGGATCTGTACTAGGTAGAGTTTCTGAAGAGCTGAACATTCCATGCCCACGTATATTGCATTGCTGTAACCCAGCGCACAGGTGACGAAGGAGTAAATAACGGAGGCTAGGTCATCATTTGCCAGGATGGGACAGTCTCAATCAGTTAGATGTTGTAGCAAATGTTACCCTTGTAGTTGTTGCTATGTGTGAGCTCCTGAACTGTGGACTGAATTATCCAATTGTGGATGTTCAGCTTCAACCAAAGGAGACTGGAAACTGATGGCGAGCTTTTCACTGCTGTCTTGCTTGGATTCGTCTTCTGCCAGCCATTCTTTATCCATCGGTGGTAGTGGTATGGTCGTGTGTGGCGAAGGATAGGTGGAGCTGTGTGTCATCTGCATATTGCTGGCACTTGGGTCCTTGTTATCTGTTCATCATTGGCTGCCTGTGGATGTGAATAGAACTGGAAGCCTATAAGGAAATTAATCCTTGTAGGATTCCACAGGTGAGGGTACAGAAGTGAAGGTGAAGCTTCACTGTTCACTGAGTGCATCCCTCCAGGATTGATTCACACTAAGGTAATGCCTGCGCTGGAGGATTTTTTTGGTTCACTGGCAGATAAGGAAAAAAATTTAAAAAATTGTGTCGGGTCACACAAAATCTTTCCATTTGATTTTTTGCGTGCTTTTAAATGGTTTTTATTTAAAAAAAAATAAAATGGAAGGAAATTTCTAAATAAAATGTTTTGACCTGAAGAAAACAAAATGTTTCATTTTGAAACCATCAAAATGAAACATTTGGACTTTATTAGGATTTTTTTCCACTTAAACAATTTAAATAAATATTTTGTTAACCTGGATCTGCATTTTTCACTACAAATGTTTCAGGTGAAAAATTTCATCCAGCTCTACCATGCTCCTTTGTCACCTCTCTCAGATGAGACAGCTGCATCTTATTGTTCATAGTGTCAGATGCTGCAGGGAGTTCAGGAAGATGAAAATGGATGGTTGCCCTCTAACCATTGACAGCAGGAGATCATTCATCCATGCCACTAAAGTGGTTTCGGTTCCATGTCCTGGCGTGAATCCAGAGTGTGCTGAGTCTAGGATAGTACTTTCAGTTAGATGAACTACACTATGTTCTCTAGTGAGCCCGGTCCCAATGCTATATTTTCTAGTGCTTAATCCAGTCCAGGTTTAAAAGACTGAAGTAATGGAGATTAGTCATTAGTTGACATAGCCCTGTGGTCTTCATAGATTTACATTGACATTTTAATCTGACATTGTAATATAGTCACCATAGACTTGTATTGACACTATTTTGACATTTAATGCAGTCTCTACAGGCTTGCATTGATATTGTAATTCAACGTTGCAAAGTGATTCCCCATGGATTAGCATTAATTTAGTCATGGTGTGACTGTTCTGATGTCATAAGTCGCATTTTAAACAAACGGAGAATTGGCGCCTTTAAAGGAGTTTGTGCAATAGCTATTTCTCATTCTCAGTAGCTCTCTTTCAAACACATTCATTTCAAGACAGTTTCCCCAATTATCAGGAGATAATTAATTCTAAAAACTGGCTTGCAAAACAGTATTTAAAAATTAAGTTGTGTTTCACTATGATTTGGCAGAACCTCCTCTGAGCATACACTTGCAGATAAGTAACAGCAAGATTTAATGTTCACACCTGGTGCATTAAAATTTGGGCTTAAGTAATTTGAAATAAATAAGGCTTCGTGTTTACATGTCACAATACATTTTGAGGGATCTCTTTTAAAATTCACATTTAAAAATGTGTTTTCATGCTGTGTAACAAACCAGGTACAGATGGAAGAACCAGGGCCATCCTTTTCATGAAGCATCAATAGTCCAGTGGCTGGTGGGCACTTTAAAAAAAAATGTCGCAGCTGCCCATGCAACAGCAACCTGTCACAGTGGAAGGGTTGCAGTAATTTTGGATTATGCAAAACCTCTTCACTGCTTTGATTTCCCTGTCTGCTTTTCTTATTCTGAACTAATGGTGATTGCCAGTGCAATTGCGTTCCCTGCTGTGATTGGTGGAACAATCTTCTCTAGGGGGCGACCAAGGCTGAAAGGGGTTTTAAAATATTTTTTTGGCCTCTGAGAGATTTCTCTTTACTGTGTCACCATTGTCTTAGGAGTGACAGATTCTTTGTCACCTGGGACAACCATGCAGTGCTAGAAATAAACCAGCTGTGTAATAAACTTGTGGTTTATAATGGAAAACTGCATTTCCCATTGGGGTAAGACTGGAAAAGCAAAGTAACCTCAACAATAATGTGATTCCCTGTGTCTATCATGCTATTAAATGTTGTTTTAATACATAGGGCTTGATTTTGCCATCACTGTCTCACGTTGAACAGTACATTGCTCTGTGAGTTGTTTCATTCGCTTCATGGAATAAATTGCCCAGCCTGAGTAAGGACACGCAGTTGGGCTCATAATGAATAATCACATTAAACCCAGTTAGTGAAGGAGAGATTAGAATCAGACAGGTGACTGTAAAATGAACTCCTTATTGCTGCAGCTGTCTTCTCCTACATGTGCTTAGGTGACTGTGTGGAGGAAACTACATCATACCGCTGCAGCAATGCAGAGCCAACATGGCTGTGGGAAGATCAAGATGTATTTTAATCAGCCTCGTGAATTATTTAAAATAAAAAATATTGCCAGCTTGGGTTTGGTGGCTTAATCTGTATTGTTGCTGTTGTGTTTGATGTATGGAGTAGAAAGCTGAATAGCGTGTTATGCTCTGTGGGGCTGGGTTTGTGGTGTTGACAGTTAGGAAAACCGTAGTTTTGACTTCGGTGTTTGATTTGATTAGTGTAGAAGTCACTGAGGGAGAACAAGCATGCTACACCATGATGTCCTTTTCATAGTGTCGTTCTTCAGTTAATACCCAAGTTGTGCAAGAGGCAGGGTTTTGAATACAAAGGTTTCTTTTGAAGTCTTAAAAGTTGGCTGGTTGGAAGGAGACCAGAACTAAGGTGTTAGTGAAATGCAAATAGCGAAACTACTCGTCCGCTAAGACTCCTTCCTTCACTTCTTGCAAATGAAAAGTGTCATTGAACTGTCTAGAGAAAGTGAAAATTCTCCAAGACTCTCGGAATTGAAAGAGGGGAAAAGTCCAGATTTCAGAGAATATGGCAATATGACAGTACGTCACAATCATTTCATTATCTAGGACAGTATTGTCACCAAGAGCTCCTCGGTGCTTTTGCTGAAGGTGGGCATTGAATAAGGACTGAAAAGGTTCCAGGAGAGCCTATTGGCTCTCGCCTTTTGTCATTTGTCACGGGAGTGGAATGAAGAGCCATTGTAACATAAAAAGGAACATTTAAAAAGTGGGCGATTTGGTCAATGAATCCCCACTCAGAGATGACTCAGCTTCTGAAGTGCGCTGTGTTGTGTAGGTCTCCACGCTTTTGGTAGATTGGCCCATGTATCAAAGGGAAAGATTTTTTCCCCCAGCTAATTAATGATGCAGTGTATTTGTGGGTATTCAATATATTGGCATAAAGAATTTTAATGTGCATAAAGTGTTATGATATTTTTATGATTAACGGTTACACAACTCAAAAATTTCTCAACACAGGAGAAAAAAATACATCACATTGATCATTAGGATTTCAGAGGTGCCATGTTTAGATAATTTATAGTAGCTGAAGGTAATTTATCTCCTACCCATTTCTGGTTATGGGGAAAGTGAAAGATTCCATGGAGCTTATAAAAAACAATATAAAATAATCCTGGAGTCTTGGTCAGTTCTCATTTTAAATAAAACAGATTATGATAGTAATGTAAGATAGTAATATCTTACATTTAAGTGTTAATCTTATGGCTCTTTGTAAACAAGAATGACTGTTGAATGGCAGCTACCCTTTGAGGTGGGAAATGACAGCTGGTTATGAAGCTATGGCAACATTGTAAAACAGCTTAGGAAAGGAAGAGAAGAAATCTATATCCAAATGAATCAACGGAGGAGTCAGTGCTGGAATCTGGCCAAGGCAGTGGTATCTGCACCTCTATTCTTGCAAAAATGTCTGTGGGTTCTTTAATGACCACAAATTGGGTGAAAACCTGGTTCTATTGAAATCAATGGGAGTGTTGCAGTTGACTTCAGTGGGACCAGGATTTTCCCTTTGGTTTCGATCTCAGTCAGATAGGCAGAACCTCCAGCAGCACAGCGCTCATTACTTGCAGGAAGGAAACGGGATAAAAACCGACTCCAAAGAAGTGTCGCCGGGAAACACCAACATGGCTTCCTGAGTTTTCCTGGAAGGTTTCCCATCCAAGCAGTGACTGGGCCTGGCTGACCCTATGCAGCTTGTGAGATCTGATTTAAGGTGATGCGGCTGAGCCTACAGGCCTCTTCAAGGCCGTGGATGAGTTTTTGATGCCTAAACACACATTCCAGTCAACCTTCTTATTCCCGTAACCATGGCAGCATTTCTTCCAAGCAGCTTCCATTTCTTTCTATTAAACTTTAAACATCTTTCCACCTCAACCACGCTGCATGAAACTCTGATATTTAGAGCAGGGATTCCTGTCTGGGAACTCCCTTAGAACAGCAGAACAGGTCATTTCTCTGGGTCTCAGGAGAGTATCCAGAAAATAGAAAGGAACAGCTATAGGAAGTGATTTCACTGCACAAGCTGCCCAAAATCAACGTATTGATGTTATTTAGGATTTGGTTGCAAAGTTGCATGTTCGGAAGATTGTTTTCACGTGTGAACAAATTATCAGCTTTACAGATAACCGTATTTTCATAGGCTCCACTTTGCTGTCATACAGCCTACTGAATTGATATGCAAACAAGTTCTAATAGGTATACTATGGTTATGCCCTATAAGGTTATATCTCTGGAGAGCTGTTGATTATCCTGTCATTAGCTTTCTTTTTTTTCTTTCCCTTCCCAATGGAGATATCAAGTATTCTCTTCTCCATGCATTTCTGGCTGGTTAGCTACCTAGATCCCTTTTAAATAGGGTCCCTTGATATTTCTGAGTGTCATCATATCATCACTGTTTAAAAATATAGCTGACGATTTGATTAGGAGCCTTGGAATTTAAAAGAATGAATGAGAAGCATCCCAGATCTTCAAATGCCATCCCAAAGAATAAAACGAACTAAAACCAAACCCCAAATAGAAAGACACTGCTCTTCAGTGTAGGAAAATTTGTTGCTGATGGAGCAATGCCAGTTTCCATGAGCTGAGGCTCTGGTCTTTTGGTTGGCATGCTTGATACTGATGAAGGATGAAATTTTCAGAAATGCCTAAGTCCCATTTCCATAAGACTTGGGCTCAGAAATGCCTAAGGGTCTGTCTACATGGTGCTTTAGTCTGCACCAGAGGGGTGTAGACTTTAGTCCGCACCAGCAAGTCATGCATTAACTGGTCTGTGTGGACTCTCCTAGTGCAGATTGACAGTTCCATAGTGTGCATTAATGTAGTGTGTTTGAAACAGGACTACTTTAATGCACACTAGAGAACTTTTAAAGTGAACCAGCAGGTTCCATGTGGGCCAGTTTGTGTGCAACATGCCAGCCCAGACTAAAATTTACACCTCATCTTGTGTGGATTAAAGGACCATGTAGACAAACCCTAAGTCACTTTAAAAATGGGAGTTAAGCACTTTTGAAAATTTTACCCAAAGGTTTTCATGAGTTTTCCAAACAATTAATAACAATTTATATATTTGATTCAGAAAGTGAATATTTAGCCCTTATTACATCAGTTGTTTCAGGAACCTCTTTTCTTCATAGTGATGTAGTGTTTTTTCTTAATCAGATTCTCATGCTCCATCAGGGGGAATCAATATATGAATTTGCCAGGGTGCCAGTTACATTTTAAAGCTGAAATCTACTAAATTAGGTTCATTCATAAAATGACCCCCCCCTTTCATGCTTGCAAGCCATTACTACAGTATCAGAGGACTTTCCAAATAAGTACAAAGCAATGTGATCTGTATTTGTCCAGTGAGGTTCCTTCTCCAATACTCTAGAAGGGGAAAAATTCGTGTGTGTGTGTGTGTGACTCAGATATCTAATTACCTGATTTGCATGCGCAGATGCACAAATCCAGGATTTTGCAAGTACAAACTATCTGAAAACTCACATGTCTGAAAAATTGTAGGTACCAGTGTTCTGTGGACAGGGTTAGATTCCTGATTCTGCAAATACTACAGATATTTACCGACGTGCATCATCTTCAGATGTGCAAGCATGTCTATTGAAATGAACTACTCACATGGTTAAAATGAAGCACGTGTGTGCAGGACTGGAGCATTAACAGGCTGAGAGTTATACTGAGAGCTACAGTTTTTAGTAAAGTTGTTTTATCTAAGAAGTAATAACTTTGCTGTTCATTTGAATTTCATATCAAGCTTTTTTAGTCCCGGTCAAAATTTCCTATCACGGAGCATCAGGGAGTAATCTTTGTTGTTTTTTTTGTTTGATTTTTTTTTTAAATCCATTGTCCAAGACATAACTAAAATGAACAATGCAGCATTTCATTTAGGTCCAAAGCTTTGGATGTGTCGGAGTGGCTGAGATTGGAGGATTAATAATTTATGATTAATTTATAGGAATTGATCACGCTATTTCTCCTACAGAATGGGAAGGAAGAAAGAGAAAATGAGAGATTATTTGTATTTTTAAGAAACTGGCACTTACTCAGATGTTAAGGTGAAGGGAACCGTGTTAGTACTGGGTCTGGGTATAAATCAATTGCTGAAATGGTCAGTTAAAAAACCACTATGGTGTTTTCTGGATCACATTTCCTAGTATGATCTTTAGCATTTGGGGACCGTAAATGACTTGACAGAGTCTTTTAAAAAGCTCTTCAGAAGAGAGTAGAATTAATGCAGATTGTGTGGGAAAAATCTTCGCTGTATGTTCACACTGCCTGATCCTCTGCAGTATCTCATGGTTAGCTGGACACTTCCTTTACAGAAATGGGGTTTGTAAACCACATCTAGACTACTGAAGAATGATGAGGTCATCAATTGCAGTTCAAGATTTAGGTCATCCAGTGCATATCGTGGACCGAATTAATCCCTGATTTTAATGCCAGTGAAGTCAATGGAATTATGCCAAGGAGGGATTTGTCCCCTTATTTTTACACCTAGCTCCTCCTGTCTCACCCCTTTCACTAGGCTCACTGGATTACATCTAGAAGGGCTGGGGCTGGTCAAATTACAAAGATTTTAATTTCTATATGGCTATCAAGAATATCCAGAATTATTTATCATACTTGATGATGATATAAAATTTGGAAGGGATATCAAAGTTCACATTTCAGGGCATAAGCAAGTCTCAAATTATTAGAGACCTTGGTGGGAGGCAGATTATACCACATTTGCCTACTGTGGTGTTCTTACACCTTTGAAGCATCTGGTACAGGCCACTGTCAGAGACGAGATACTGGCCTGGAGGAACCATAGTTCAGATCTAGTCTGACAAGGCCTATGTCCCTGCGAGACCCAAGTTGCTAATACCAAAACCATAATTTCATGTAGATTGTGTGCTAATAATAAGCAAAGAACTGATGTTGACGGTCCCTTTTGATGACAGACCTCTAGTGAGGATCACAGGAAAGTGGCTCCTCTAGTTTGTTTCCACTGAAGGTCAATTAGTGGACCCTTTTAAAAAGTGAACTCCACGGGGACCATAAACATCTAGTTAGCAGTCTAACCTGCAACGGCACTGGTGCAAAAGCTCTGGGAGCCATAGCAGAGTTCCTGTCTGCACCCAATGGGGAAAATCTGCCCTGGATGCAGATGGAAACATCCCCAAAGCTGAAACAACTGAGGCTTGTGTTGCTTTGACGTTGGCCCCATTTCCAGTGTGGTATATGTCCTTCGCTATGGAGCTGCAGCAGAGAAACGAGTCATTGCTTGGGGCTGCAATTGAGACTTCTTGGAATGAGAGGAGGTTTGCTATTCAGCTCTAAACTTGCTGTGTTATTTTAAACGTCAGCCAAGTCTCTTTGTATACTTAATCCAGCCTGTGAAAATAGGTCGATAGAAGACGGCTTGGCTGACCGAAAAAACATTGAACTTGTGTGGGCTGAGCGTATTAGAGAGTTAATACATTTGAACTCCCGACTGGATACTGTCTAGATTGCTGCTTTATCACCTTTTGCTAGCTGTTCCTTAGAATAGTACGGGGCTAGCTGGCTCATTGAGTGTGCATTCCTACCCTGTTGTATGGAAGCGGGCCGTAATAATAGGTGACTGCGCTGGGAACAGGTGCAGATAGTGCGCTAGAAGGCTGTGTAAGACCAGAAGCTTGGGAGCTGTTTTGTTACAGACAATGTACATGTCATCCACATAGTAGAGGATCTGCCTATGATTTGGCATGCTCCAAATGAGAAGAGAAAATAAGTTCTTATCCTTGTTAACAGAAATCTATATTTAGGACCAAATTCTGCTATTGGTTACACTGGCACAGCCCCTTTGCACTGTCATCTTGCATTGGTGTAGGTCAGAATTTGGCCCTTAGGATACCTCTGTGCTGCGATAAAAGGCCCCCGGCACTGCCACAGGTGACCCGGGGCAGCTGACTCAGGCTTGTGGGGTTCAGGCTGCGGATCAATAAAATTGCAATGTTGACATTTGGGCTAGAACCGGATCCTGAGACCATCATGGGGTCTCAGAGCCCCAGGATCTAGCCTGAGCCCGAACGTCTACATGGCAGTTCTATAGCCCCACAGACTGAGCTCTACAAGCTCGAGTCAGCCGCCCCAGGCCAGCTGCGCGTCTTCTATTGCAGTGCAGACATACCGAGTGTGTTCCTGGAGCTAGGGCTTTGACTCTGGAGTCAGCACGTTTGGGTTCTGTTCCTAGATATGCCACTGATTTGCTCATGTGGACTTGAGTGGATCTCTTAGCCTCTCAGTTTTTCCATCTCTAAAATAATTTGTAAAGCTCTTGGAGAGCCACAGAGGAAAATCAGTAATATGAGTGCTCAGTGAGGTTGTATATAGTATTCCATCTGCCTTCGAGAATCTGCATCTACCCATGCAAGGGCAGCTGATTTTCCATGGGCCCTAAGGGATGCGTCGAGCCCAGGGCTTCTTAAAAAAAAAAATCAAAATCTATAGGGTTTCTGTGCTAATCAGGTAACTGCTCAGATTATTAATTGCAATATGGTATAATTAACAATAGTGAAAAATTGACATACTGTACCAGGCACTGTTCACGGTTTGACTCGCTTCCATGGGTAATTAGTGATAAATAACCTTTACAGTCAGTTATTTTTCTATGTAGTGTGTGTGTGTGTGTATCTATATCTGTGGGTGTGTATATATGTAATATGATCTATTGTTTTTTAAACCTCTCTGACAGATTCCTGGAGACCAATTTACAAATGCATGTTAAGATTTTCGACTAGGAGACAGGTAACAGTAGGTGCTAATAAATGAAAGAACTGTGATTGAAATGTTGTGACATGCAGCTTTTTGAGCAGCCTGCTGCGCTATGACAGAATCATCAAACCTAGCTGAAAGTAATCAGCAGGGACTGATAAAGCTGTGCTTGTAATTATTTGTTTGATATGCAGCTTTCTTTTCCCCCCTCTGCATAAATAGTGGAATTGCTTTGATTAGTGCAGGAGCCTTTTATACTTGTTGGGGCCTGTTTATCTGAGCTGACACGAGAGTGGACCTAGCTCTGTATTTTTGTTCAATTAGGGGTTTTCAGTCGTAATTCTTTAAACATCAGACTGAGCTGGCCTTCGTTCTGATGGAAGGAGAGGCATCAGCACAAATACAAGGCTGACAGCGTCGTAGCATCAGCGGGGCTTGATTGTGATTTCAGCCACAATACTGTTTTATATCAGTGTGGCTTTCTGTTGATTGCAGTAAAGTCACCTCTGATTTACATTGGTGTAAGTGAGACAAGAGGCCTGAGGGTATGGCAAAATCTGTGCACAGCTAGCCTACCTTGAATCCAGCTAGCACAGTGCAGCACAGGCCTCAGCACAGGATAGCTAGCCAAGCATAGACCCAGAATCTATGCTGGACATGTACCACCCAAGTAGAAGCCTGCGTTACACTGTCTGAACTGTTGTTGTTACCTGCTCTTGCTGGGTTCAAGCCAGTTCTGCTAGACCAGCCTGTACACAGTTACTGTTGTGTAGACTCATCCTGAATCTACATGGCTTGGTGTTACAATTTTCATGTTGTGCAGGGTGGATGCAAATTGCTGATTTTGGTGGCTGCTCTGGTTTGGTGGCATTTTGCATCCCAGGCAAGATGGAAGGCAACATAAAGCTGGGGTCAAAAGCAAACACCAAGGTGCAAAAATCAACCTAAACAAGAATAGAGGAAATGTATTACCCGAGTCGAGACCAGGGTTTGAATGGAAAAAATTGGGGGCCCAGGAGGAACAGCTCCCAGTAGCAAAGTAATATCCATTTCCAAGAGAAGATGGGCTGTTAAATGATCAGTGTTTAGCTGTGGTCAGGGACATACGTCCTCAGACACGATCTGAAACATTTCTGTCCTTGTAAATGGATGGATTGTTCAGAGCGTCTAACTTGCTTAAGTAGTACAAGGACTGAAATTTCTAGACATCAGGGGTTAGATTCTGATCTCACACCAGTGATCCCAAATAACTTCATTGCAATCAATGGAAATACTCCAGACTTACACCAGTTTAATGAGAACAGAATTTCTTTCCAGATTAAAAAGGACGCTTTGCATCTGTGGATTCATACTGTGTTCAGTGTTGCACTTCAGGCTTTAGTTTATTCTGGTTCCAAGCAATGATGATATTTTAAGGTAAATAATGTGTTTCCTGCTCTGCTTGTTACTGAAGGGCTTTTGTTACTGCTGATGTTACATGGAAAAGAAAGTTATTTAAAAAATGTGATGTTAACAAATGGAAGCCCTTGGGGAACTGTTGCCTGGATGGGATTTTGATTGGAGTTCAATTTAATAAGCCATAAATCTTCCCTTTTCTGATTTACATTCTGTTTCAGACTGGCTTCCAAATTCATGCTAATCAGTGTTTCGTTTTTCCCTATCAAACAAAATTTACAGACATGAGCGTAAACAGGAACGTTCCCCCCTAGCAAGGTGACCTTGCTCTTGCAAGCAATGTACTGGCAATTGATTTAGTGCCTCGCCGGCATCTATAATTTGGGCCTCTTTCAGTAGCACGCTTCTCAGCAGATTTTTAGATAATTGGTGGGAGTCGTTGGTTTTTCAATATAATATTTTGACTGTAAAATATTTCTCATAATCCTGTAATACTGCAACAGCTATGGTCACTGTCGTTTTACGGCAATGATGGAATAAATACTGCTGGAAGATACGGAAGCATGCATCTCCCACTGGCTGACTTCAAATGCAGTTATATGCACATATCAGGGAGCAAAATGTGATACAGTCTTAACCCTTTTGTATTTGACATTAACACTATCCAGAGGGTCTGGTCCAACCCAGTGAAATCAGTAGAACAACTCCCACAGACTTCAGTGGACCTTGGATCAAACCCTGACTCCCTCAATATTGAAGCTGAGCTGGGAAGACCAATACACAGCTGCTCTCCTTCATGGTGTATGTTTATGATTTAGGGGTCACAGGCATGGAGAAACAGACAGGAATTTGCCTCTGTGGTTTGCCGCACTCATCCCTTGTGATTCCTCTGCATTTGTAAATTGTATAGTTTGTCTATTGCGCACTTAATCAATCCCAGCATTATTGGGATTGACAGGTTGAGTTTTGTGCCATTTTACTACTTCACGGTCTGTAAATTGAGTGTTTTATAGCTTGTTGAAAAGTTGAAAAGGAAGCAACATCTGCCACCAGCTTCCTAATTACATCAGCATCAAATACATAATAAAGTTCTTAACACAACCCACCCTTGCTGAGAAGCCATTTATAACCACAGCCCTGACACATAGAGAGTCCCACGGTTAGTACAACATGACTCTTTTTCCTTCACTTTTCTGAAACACTGCTGATATTTCTACCCTTTTCTTCGGTTCCCTGCCAGGCAAAAAAGAAAAGGAATCTTGATTATCTTTCTAAACTGATTTTCTCTGCTAAAATGAATAGATTAAAAGTGCATGAAATTAGTGTGGAAAATGTATTTTCAAGAAACCAGTCTTGAGTATTAAGGGTCCCATTGGATCTACTGTTTTATTCACTATTGGTGCTGTGACAGCAGCTGGCGACCTCTGTTGAGATCAGGCCCCATTGTGCTAGCTGATGCTGAAACCCTGAGCGAGAAACAGTCCCTGTCCTGAAGTGTTTACAAGAGTCAGACAAAGTAGGAGAAAGAGACTGTTGTTTTTCTCACATTATAGATGGGGAGCTGAAGCATGGGGTGTGTAAGTGACTTGCTCATGGTCGCAAAGGAAGTCTGTGGCAGACCTGGGAAATGGAGCCCAAATCTTTTGAATCATAGCCCAGTGTGTTAACCACAAGGCCATTATTCTTCCATTCCTCCCTCTCAATCGGTCCCTTTATTTCTGGTTTGCCAGATGATTTTCTCCAGAACACGCTTTCATTATATGGATCTGTATTAACATGGAGACCTGATCTTGCCAGAAACTTCCCCGTTAGATTCTACTGTGCCCAACTCCGATACTAAGTCTATGTCTGCCCTGGAGTGGCACAGCTACGGGTGGCGCTGTTGTAGCGCCATAGCGTAAACGCTTCCTACAGCAATGGAAGGGGTTTTCTATCCAGATAGTTAATCCACCTCGCCATCCACCTACACAGTGCGGGTTCCGTTGACCTAATTGCGTTGCACAGGGCGTGGAATTTTTTATAGCCCTGAGTGATGTAGCTAGGTCAATCTAATTTTGGGGTATAGACCAGGCCAGAGTCTTGTCTGGCAGACATGCTATATTGAAATGACGACAGGTGCGTTGTAAGTGGCATGATGAAGCACGCATTGAGAAGCAAACCTGATCACAGCGTGCCACCAGTGCGAAGCACTGGCTTCTGGAAAAGCAAGCTTGGAGGATGAGGAATTGGACAGGCACATCTGAGGGCTGGTGTTTGCTGAACTTTGTCATTAACTTCCAGGCCTGAAGCAGCATTCTTCCAGCTTTTCTCATCGCTTTAATAAGAAAGACCCATCTAGTATGGATATCTACTACATGCAACTATATGATACAGTAACCTTGGCCAAATCCTGAGGTCCTTTCTTAGCTTTCAGTCAGTCCTTATGCAGACAAACCCCCATTCCCATAGAGAATTTACCCGAGGAAAGACTCTTAGAAAATCGAAATTCACCACCGCATTCTAAAAACATTGCTTTTGTTAAAAATAAAAATCTTTGGCTCCCGCAGCTCACGGGACATTATGGCACTGAGATGTGCTACATTTTAGCTTTGCTGAGACTATGCACAAGTATACCCTGACTCGAGAGGTAAATAAATGTGTGTTAGTCAAAAAGAGATCAGCTAGCGTGTGGTTTTCACACCATACCTTTTGTGTTCCAAAAGTACTTTACAAATTGGTGGTGACATGGTGACAGGCCGGTGACCACACAAGTAAACAGCAGCTGTTTTGCACTCCACAGTAACCCACATGGCA
>ML675615.1:25077499-25117038 GCA_007922155.1 Mesoclemmys tuberculata | reverse complement strand
AGCCAGCTTGGCTGAATGGTGCCAGAAAAAGAAGTGGCAGTTTCTAGCCAGCCCTGTGGTGCGTCTTACCCCTTATAACGACTCTCTGGGGCTGTGTGTAAAGTCTTTGGAAAATCTGGCCCTTTGCAACCACGTGATAGAAAACGCTCTTAACCATTAGGTCCCTTGTTAGCAAGATTGGTAAGAAAACGGACGCATATATTAAGTTTCTCTCACTCTCGTGTGCTAACACAATGCCTTTAATGAAGATCTTGGCAAGATTAGTCTGCATTCTGTATGCACTTTGGTTACGTGATTAGTAGGAGGGCAGGAATTTTACGTGAAGGCGCTGAGGGTGTCAGTATTTTCAATGTCTTAGTGCTCCACCTGTAAAATGGGGCTCTTCATGCTTCCTAACCCTAACGTTTTGGGATGGTGCAATGATGGAGACCAAATAGCTACCTAGACTGCTAGGACAAAATACAGGCAAAGACAGAAGCAGATCCCGCCCAATGTCTTTCTCTTGTTTCTGAGATGATAAATTGAAGGACAAGACTAGGTGTAAAAGGTCCGTTCTCTATTGTTGGCTCCACCAAAGACTTACTCTGGACAAACTGTTGGTTTCCCTGGTTAATAAGAGCCAACATTTCTCTGCACACAAAATGCCCATAGATGAGCAGGAATAGTCTGAGTAAGGGACATTGCTGTCCTGAAACCGCTGCTGCTCTCCCTGCAAGGATTCTGTTTGGACTGCTGAGGAATTTGGGACTGAGGTGGAGAATTCCTGTCCCCATTCCTGCCACAGGCAGACTTGTAGCAGACTTCTTTTCACAGTTGGAATTTGGTTCTTCTCTTTGAGTTCAGTGTTTCAGATACTTAAGGCTTTTCTTGGCTTATGCGCAATCCTTAATCAGGCACAACTCATTGCATGTTTTTATGTAAAATTGCAGAATTTTTATATGTAACTTTATTTCATCAGTTGCCACTTTTACAGGATCACAAGATAAAACTCCCTGATCTGGAATATGGAGTTGTCCTGACTGAGATGAGGTGGCGGGAAGGAAAGATAAAAATGAATATATTGACATTCTCTTAATTCTGTTCAGGCAGCTTCATTGTTTACATGTATGTAGTACAGTGAAATGAATTTACAGAAGAATTATAATGTAATATTCAGTAAACTCTTAAAGAAGAATGAAAGGAAGGTCAAAAGAGAGAGAGAGAGAAAGAGGAGGAGAAGAATAGGATTGTGATTTTTAAAACCCATATTTTAGCTGTTGTTATGAAACAGAAATGGCCCCACCTTTCTTCCACTATGGAAATACAGGATTCAGTGTAATTCTTTTCTTCTAGCAAGATCTATTTTAATCTCTAATATCAGTGTATTTGAACAGAATATTGCCTGAACTGTTGTATCTCATTATTGGAGAATCCTTGAATACTGCTATGAATTAGGGTGACCAGAGGTCCCAATTTTATAAGGACAATCCTGATATTTTGGGCTTTTTCTGATATGTGAGCCTATTACATCCTACCCCATCTCAATTTTTCACACTTGCTATCTGGTCACTGTACTATGAATACATCATTCATATCCCTACCGTTTTACAAAGGTAAAGACACAGTTTATGCTATTGTTTCTCAGGTATTGGGGGTCACTGATTGCAAAGTGTATAAACAGAGCCCTGCAAATCCTCAGATGTCCCCTTCCACATATGTGGATATCTGCGGACCATTTTTTGCAGATTGCAAATCAGGACCTCTATGACTTCTGGGGCAGGGCTGGAGCAGCTGCCAGCCCCAGGACCGACATCACACTGGAACAGCTGATTAGCTGTTGGGTAGGGTAGAGGGCATGGGACTGAACAACTGATCAACTTTTAGGCGGGGTGGAGCTGAACATCTGATCAGCTGCTAGATGGGAGTGGTTTAATGGTTGTTAGGTGGGGGGGCTGAACAGCTGATGGAGGACTGGCAGCAAACAGATGATTGGCAATGCAGCTACATGTAAACGAGGGAGTGCAGATTGTGGGTCGTCTAGAAGTTTATTCTTGCAGATGGGATGTGGATCCACGTATTTGTATCCACGCAGGGCTCCGTGTATAAAAATAAACAAGGAGAGGGCTGACTGTCTAGGGCTTTCTTAATTAACACAGGTGATGCTGGGCCAGGTTATCCATCGCCATACCTTTGTGTGGTCATTTATAGCTCTGCAAAGTGCTACTGTTCTGATTTACAGTTCCTTTGCAGTGGTGTGCAAGGTGTGTGGTACTGGAGAATTTTGCCTATTGTGTCCCACATTATACAATGTCACCTAACCCTTATACAGTGCTTTTCATGAAATCGCTTCACAATCTTGAATGGAGCTAGCCTCCTGATACCTATGTGAGGTAGGACAATGCTATTATCCCCATTTTACAGGTAGGGCACGGAGAGGCTAAGCGACTTGCCCAAGGTCTCGCTGGAAGTCTGTGACAGCAGGGGATTGAACCCAGGTTTCCTAAGTCTTAGCTAGTGCCCTAACCACTGGCCCATCCTTCCTCTCTAGTCTGGTTTTTCTCTAACCAAGGAGCTAAGTCATCTAACCATATTCTTCACATAGGGTTTCTGTATGATCGACAGGAAGGTGGAGACAGCCCTAACATCACATTTTCCCTCCTTCCCCAGGGTTACCTTTTGAATAGGTCAGAAACGTGCACATAGCTCAGTGTATTGTCCCATAACTCTTATACCACGCATAAGTGGTTAGAATGCTGGTATTGGATTAATTCTCTTTCTTTGGGGTATGGACTTCTCCCACTTACTCATAGCCTACCTACCCAGGATACTCTCTCTAGAGCCCAGCAGCCAAGGTGATCGCTCAAGAGACGTAAAGGGTATTTATGCTTATCACAGCCACCAGAGGCTAAGCATGCTGTTAGTGCAACACGTTCAGCCTGAGGAGCTTTGGACCTGGTTTCAAATCCAATGTATGGCAACATGTTTTCTACCAGCAGGGCACCCGTCTTTCAGTAAGTCTCCTTGTAGAGAGTTCCATGTCTCTAAGAACCCTCCCAATTGAAAGGAAAGGCTGAGCACTGGTTGCCATAGTTGAGCCCAATTCACTAAAGCACTTAAGCATGTGCTTAAGTCCCGTTGACTTAAAGTTAAGTGCATGCTTAAGTGTCTTGTGGACACTGTCCTGGAACTGGGCCCTGGTGCCGTCATTGCCAAAGGCAGCCATATGTATCCAAACTCCGTACAAGATGGTGTGTGGACTAAGGTGCACTTTTGCACAAAGACGTTGTTGGTTGGGTTGTTGTTCTAGTGGTTGCTTCAGTTAAAAAGGAAGCATTTATCTTATGAAACTGATCACATATTTCCACACTTTCATATTCCAGGAACGGGACAATATTGCAACACCTCAAGACAAGACATAAATCCCTTCATAGAAATCTTTGCATGTAGAATGAGATAAATGTCTTTTTCTGTTTTTCCTGCTGTCAGTGTTTTCCTCTTTGTTTTCTTCATTAGGATGATTGACAGCAGAGGTCACCCAAAGCCTCTCCCATAAACTAGAGAGAATGTACAAATACATGCCTAAGATTTATTTTAAAGGATGGTCTCGTTTTTCCATATTGCTAACACAGTGATATTTTAGGTGCACATTAAAAAAAAGGAAGGAAAGAGGAGTATAGTTCTGTAAGACATTGAAATCAAGTAAATCAGTGCCCTAACCTTCTGTCTGCTTGCCACAGTTGACTTGACGTTGAACTTCTCAAGCGTGAATGATGAAATTTTGTGCGAGAACTTTGCTTATCACTAGAGTTGTTAGTCTTTTGGACAGTCATCCTTCACCACATGCATTACTGTGATTGTAGCAACATCTCCCAGGAGTCACCAGCAGGATTTGAACTGAGGAGCTTCAGCACCGCAACACAGACCCCTGCCACTTGAGCTAAAAACAACTGCATTAGGTGGTAGCAGTAGGTAGGCTTGTTACCTTCCAGTGGCCCATCTCCTAAAGGGCTATGCCAGTGTGTTTCAGACTCAGACACAAAATTAATTGGAGCACCAGAACAGGACAGGAAGTAGAGCTTAATTCTTTCCCAAAACTTCAGAAGGAAGCAAAATGAGTGTACGTGCCGTTTTTAGTTAGCTTTAGAACAAAACATTTTTGCAAGGTTTTTCTTATAATAAGATGCAAAGGTTCAGGCAATATCCTGTTCAAATACATTTCTATTAGATAATAAAAATGGTGCTGACGGTGAGGAATTGCTTTGCATTAATTATAACCCTGAAATCTGTATTTTGCATTGATGCAAGAATGTGTCATGTAAATTTATAGCTTTTTAACTTTTTTTTTTTATTGCTGGCCCAGACAGCCTGTATCTATGAGATTTATTTCTTGATCTACACGCACGTGTAATCTTTCTTGGGACTATTGCCATAGAAACAAGACGTAACATGGGGAGTGTTAGAAATAACAGATGGGATTTGGCCGTCTTTTCCCATTTAATACACAGTGTCTGAAGAGTGTACAAAAAGCAGCAATTATTTGCTCTAGGAGTGCTATTGCTATTACAGATTTATTAACAAGGACATCTGCACTCTCCTTAAAATTAGATGCTACCATTTCCTTTCTGGCTACAGCGACACAAATTCAATTACATTAACAGAGATGTGGTTCTTAAAAATAAAACAAAACAACAAAAACCACACTCCCAGAAAACCCAATAACCCTCAGTCTAGTTTGGTTTTCGGTCGCAGGAGAATTTTGGTTTTTAAGTTGCTGCTAATCCAAGGGGCACCCAGCAGCAAGAGCCTGAGCAGAGCTCTTTGCAAGGAAATGTTAGTGACATCGTACCCAAGTTGTGTGTATTCCAAGCCATGATCTTCTCTGAAGGATGGAGTAATGAGAACTTTGATGACGAAGCTGGATCTCCCAGGGTGTTCGGGTGTAGCTCATAGCCTCTTTAACATCTGCATGCCCGCCTGTGTACAAGAATCTTGCTCTTCTTTGATTGGTGGCCTGAAGTGGCTTGTCTGAACTGGCGGGTCTGAGGCATGGCCTAGACTTGGGGGAACGTTAGGGTTGTGATGGGGTAATGGCTCGCACTAAATGCCTGCCATTGCAGTTACAAAAGTGTCCCATTGTCCAGACAGCTGAAGAAGAGCTTACTACCTCACTGCACTGAAGGCTGCCGCTGAATGATACCGAGGCTACGGTGGCAGGGAGGAATGGAGACTCTGGATGACTGGCCAGCTTTACAGGGCAGGTTTGTAGTTGGTGCGAGCGTAGGGGGTAGTGAAAGAAAGAAGGGAAGACCAATGTGAAGGAGATGTACAGGAAGCCAGTTCAAAATAAATCAGTCTGAAAAGGCATGTTTTTCCCCATTAGCTGAGCACTGTCAGCAGGAGCAAATGAGCAGTCAGACCAGCTCAGGTAGAGCCTTGGTTAGCAGCACTGCATGCTTCCATAGAGGAAGTCTAGGGTGGAGGCAGCAGGCTTTGGGACGCGAATCTCACTCCACAGAAAGAGCTGGCGTCCTGGGGAATGTTTCTGAGCCACTTGGGGAAAGAGGCTGTGCCCTTGGGTCCCACCCACCAGCTGTGCTTCCCCACCTCCCCTTATCCTTTGGCCAGGAAGCCAAAAAAATCTCAAAATAAAATGTGTGGTTGTAGAGGGATAGAGCTTCCAAAGGGCATTGGCCTCGGATAAAGTATTAGCTGATCTAGGGGTCAGAAGGCAGCTCCCTCTGGATGCACAGTACTATTCCTGACTGAAACTCCAAGACTAAAGAGGCCAGAGTCCATTCTCACCTGCCTGCCTGCGTCCCTCGGGCAGAGGAGAGAAGCCTGGGTCAGTGTCATCAGGGCCATTTGGAAGGTGTCAGAGGCCTTCGTGGAAAAATCTACCGTATTGCTTACACCAAGTCAAATACCAAACAATTGGGTCAACAGTATGAACAATCAAATCAGCCCATAAATCTCAATGGAGAGATGCTCCCTGAACACCAGAGAATAGGAATGGAACAAAGGCCAGGATTTTCAACCATGGGAGCCTTATGTTATGCTCTTAGGTCCACCTTTAAACCCTAAATAAGTTGCCTGGTTTTCAAATGTGCTAAGCACCCAGCAGCCGTTATTAAAGTCAGTGGGTGCTGAGCATTTTTTGAAATTTGAGCACTTATTTAGGTGGCTAAATGTGGGGCCAGGAGCATAATGTCAGACTTCCAGTTTTGAAAATCTTGGCCAGAATAATGCTGATGTCTTCTTTGGCCCTTTCCCACTTTCCTATTATTCCTTCTGCCCGGTTTTCTCCTTTGTACTCCTGCCTCCTTTTCCCATATGGCTCCCACACTTGTTCCTCTGCTTCCTCTCCCAACACCCTCTCCATCTCCCTTCTTGCCTCTTCCCCAGAGTATCCCTACTGTACTTCTCTCCACCTGACATGCTGCTCCTGTGTCCTTCCCTACAGTTCACTCTCACCCTGCATTCACTCACTCATATCCTGTGAGATACAGAAACTTCAGCCTTTCCCCCAGGACCCTTATCCAGCAAGCCACTGGTGAAATCCCTCCTATCACCTGCTCTGCCTGTTAGCCATAGCTCCATGGGGCATGAAGGACCAACACCCACTCTAAGGGGCAGGGAAATTCCAGCCCACAGCCTCCAACTGTCCCCTTTTGGAGGGGCTGGGTTTCAAACCCAAGTGTCCCCTCTCCTACATGAGAATTTCCAGGGCCGGTAGCAGGAGGGAGGACAGGATCTTTTTAAAGCGCCGAGGATGTGCCAGATTGCTGCAGACTTCTTCCACTACTGTCTGCTGGGATGAGTTTGAGGTAATGTGGAAGCTGTCTTCAGTCGAGGGCCCTAAGCAGGTGCTTTACTCCTCTATTGCTAAAACTGGATCTGAATGTTCTGTTCTCAAGCAGTAGACTTCCCTAAAGCAGAGGTAGTCGGGAACCAATGCTGGGGACATCACACAGCAGTGAAATCGTGTTGGTTTTGTAAACAGAAACCCTCCTTAGTCTTGTTACCTGCTGGTGGTGTTTTAATCTGAAACAGAAGATATTTGAGTTTATGGCTGCAGATCTGATAACTCTTGTCTCCTGATGTGAATCTCGCTCTGTTTCAGGGAGGCATGCCCCAAACGCTGAACTCTACCAGTATGTTTACCCCCTGTGGCTTCAGTCCTCATCTACACTCAACAAAAGAAGATGAGCAAGGTGGACTGATCTTCCAGGATGGAAACCTTGCCTCAGCATCTCTGGATGCTTTAATCCAACATCTTATCCCTACAACTGATTACTATCCAGAAGTAAGCAATTCATCATCTAGTAAACAGTTTAATTTTGATGACTTGGGGCAGCGCTTTATGCAAAAATGTAAATATGTGGGTTTTGAAGTGAGAGCTTATTTAAAGCTGCCTACCATCAAAGCTTGGTAAATTGATGCATTGCTATAAATGCTGTTGAACTGCTCTGTGTTTAAGTATCCAGGAGAGAGCTTCAGCTTGGGGATCTATTGCCTTTAAATAAGAGGAAGCAAAAACTGTGCTGTTGACGAGTTAGTGAGCTGGCAAGAAGGGGCACTTCAAAAATAGCAGAGCATCTAGAGAGGTTTAGCGCTAGACTGAAGCAAAACCGCTCTAAGCCTGAACAAGCAGTAAATTAGCGTAACTCCAGCAGCTGCTCAAATTGCCCAGGCTTCTGTGCATATGAGGCATTCCCCTATTGAAAAATAGACAGGTTCACGACAGGTCATAATTGTCACCTCGGATATATTCTGCACAACAATCTTACAACCTCGGGGCCCAAGGGCCCGTATGACTATCCTGATTTTGGTTCCACCAGTGTAAATCCAGAGTAACTCCATTGACTCATTAAGAATCTAATCCAAGAAGCTAAATTCTCCTCTTTTCACTCACGCAACCTATTGACTTCAGTAGATATGCACAGCCCTAGAGGAATTGAAGGCAGAATTTGACTGGAAGAATTTTCCGTGCTAATGTGTCCCAGTGGGATGACCTGTATTATGAAAGATCATAGAGTGTGACTGACCTCTGCGCAGTTATAAAGTTATCAGTGCAGCACAGGCAGTGTTTTACAATAGCAATTGCTCCATTTCTGATCAGCTGAAAATAAACAGATTAATTGAAAAATGAGAGAAGCAATTAAAATAGTAATTGGCACATTCGGCGGTTGGGTTCTTAGTAGTCCCAATATGATGTGAAATATTTCATGAGCTGTTCAGGAGCGTTCTTGGTTCTGCAGGATGGTAATCCAGGCAGTCTGGGGGCTATGGACCCAAAACAACTTTGCACAATATTCTCAGGATTCTGTCTTGAGATTCATGCATATACTTGAAACTCTCTGTAAAAATATATTTGTGAATTATTGAACCATTTAGTTCGCAGGCCTGCCCCTCTGCAACCGCAGGCACTTGTAGGGCTGCTGATGACATTCCTACAGATGGGCCTCTAAAACCAATTCTGGAAAATTGCTAGAGTAAATTTTACCAAATGCTGTCAGGACAAGCCCTGCAGCCTAGGGGCAGATCATTGCCATGGGCTGGCAAGTGCTGGAAGTGTGTGTTATGGAGGTAGCACATGATGCTGTTGGGAGAAGGGTTTAAATCACAGGGAGTGAAGACTGGAATGAGAAAGGAAGGATGGTCCACTGGTTAGGGCACTAACGTGAGATGTGGGAGAGCAGAGTTTCGTTCCTTGTTCTGCTTACAGGCTTCCTGTCTGACCCTGGGTGAGTCCTTTAGATTCCCCGTGCCTCAGTTTCCCATCTGTAAAACAGGGATAATAGTCCTGCTGTTCCTCACAGGTGTGATGTGAGAATAAAGGCACTCAAGATTGTGAGGTGCTTGGATACTATGATCACGGATGGATTTAGGGGCAGGGGACCCAGGCTACTGGCAGAGGCACCTGGCTTAGGGGGCTCCAGGTTCCGGGTGCTGTTTTTCTTGTTAGCGACAAAAGAGAAAATAGAATGCTTGAAGTAAAATGTTTCAGGTATTCATATACAGATTCATTTTTCACTAACCTCCTAGAATGTTTTGGACTTTTGTAGAACGTCATGGATCCTTCCAGACTTTCTGAGAACTACATTTTCCTTGAACCTCCTAGAATATTTCTATAAGCTTAGAGGATACAAATAATTTTTTATTTGCTTATATGTAGCATGAATAAATACAGATTTGTAGGTCCTAGCATGCAAATTTATCGTCTTATGTGACAGGGATAAATCATGCATGTACATCATACATCAAAGTAGTGAAATGGGCTACAAATACAATAAAACAAGGCATTCAAAGGTTTAACAAATGGATGGGGGGGTCAGTTGGTGTGCCATTTGGTCTAGGGCCGGCCCTGACTATGATAATGGGGACTATGATACATGAGATATAAAAAGTTCTGTTGTCAAGGTCGGAAATCCTTGTATCTTTTAGATACATAAATATATATATATATATATATATATATATACACCAATATATAAAAGCTATATCTTTTCATTTGCATCAGTGCAATTCCACCGGTTTCAGTGTAATGGAAGAGAATTTTGCGCTCATGGATACAACTGTTTAGAAAGAAAGATGCGTGTCCAGATGTTTAATAAGTACAGTTTAAACTTCTGCCTTTTAACCAATGGGGATGCTGCACATGTCTCCTGGGCAACTATAAATAGACCCTGTGTGTGTTTATGTATGCAAATATATGTTAACCCAAAGGAGGGTGGACTCTTGTGACTGCATACTTGTAGTCTGGGGAATCAGCAACGTCTCTGTCTTGTGACAAGGGTGAAATCTAGATATGGATTTCAAGATATTTTCTGGTAAATGTTACACAACGTACAACTGTCTTAGACTAGGACTGACTGTTTCATTTCCCCAGAAGGCCTATATCTTTACGTTCCTGCTGAGTTCAAGACTCTTCATTGAACCTCATGAACTTTTGTCCCGAGTTTGTCACAAGTGCATTGAGCAGCAGCGACTGGACGACCCGGTGCTGGATAAGGTTAGTTCAGTTCTACCGCGGGAAGGTCTGTGGCATTTGCAATGAGCGGAGAGCTCTAGGGCTGACGGAGAAGGCTGCCGATTTTTGTCCTTAATGCATCTGTTCTTCTGCCTCCTCCCTGGCTGAATATTACCATTCCCATATGGGTTCTTGTCCCTGAGAACCTGACATCCTACTAATACCATCAATAACCAAAAGCAGAGCTCCAGTTGCTAGTCCCTCTGAATCCTCTTCTAACCTCCCTTTCCCCCATCTCAGACTTCCCAGGTGATTTCCCTTCTCACTCCTTTAAGGCTCTGATCAAGCCTACAGGATGTAAGGAGGTAGGATTTAAACTGCACGCTGTCAATTGCACATGTCAGCACACCATTGTCTTTCCTATTTTTACTTAATCTGTCTGCCCTTTTGCTTTCTTGCTTCTGGTACAGTATGTAACAATTCCTTTCGGGCTTACCTGTCACTGTGAACTCCACATAATAGCGTGCAACTATCCATTAACCTTCTGGTGTCTGTTCTGACAGATCATTCATAGAGCAGGGCTGGAGAGCACTGTTCTATCTAGCACACAAGGAACCATGTTTAAGTAATGGTGAGGTTGTGACAAGCTAACAGAATGAGCGAATATTAGCCCATCTTGTGCTGGAGAACTACTGCAGATTCTGATATGGTACGTAACCATACACACTCGTCGTCTGGCAATGCGTAGGGAACTGAGATGATTAATTCATCCACTGCCAGATTCCACCACAACTTTCACGTGGCAAAGTCTGAAACAATGGCTCCGGGGTGTGAAATGCTGTATTCATTTACATGGGTGTTAACCCAGGTGCCAGTTAGGGTCATTTAAATGTGAGAATTGTTAAGTCTTCCACAGCTCGTCACAGCTTGTAAGAAAAGAGAGGAAGTATCATATTATGAAGATCTACCCAATCTACTGTGAGAGGGAGCTCATTTTGAGTAGGCCTGGTTTGGGGAGAAGGGAGCATGATTGATTTAATTTCCCTAAGGTGGGGCAAAATTTTCAAATTTTGGGAAGCCCTGCTCATGAACATCCTTCCCACCCAGCTCAGGAGCAAACACTTTGAGTCAAGTTCGGTGACCAGCACAAACTTCTCTCCTTCAGTGCATAAGCTTATTAAGCATCAGTTTACCCAGCTGAACAAACTATATCCCCAAATCCTTGCAATTTCCAACAGAGCCTTCCCCATGGTAGCCACTGGCTGGTCTTGAGCATGTCTTCTAATGCTAGCTGGCGGTGGCTATTTTTAGAGCTGTGGTACATTGAAACCTGTTGTTGGCGGGCGGCTGAAATATGCATTTTAACCAACATCTTTGGAAAACAGAAGGCCGTGGAGCGTAACAGTATAATTTTTCCTGATTATAGGGTGCACTTCCCCACTTCATCCTCCATACTTGAGCTGTTTGTTTTGGTCCATGTTTTCTGAAAATAAAAATGCAGTTGTTGTTTAGAGCAGTGGTTCTCAAGCTTTCCAGACGACTGTACCCCTTTCAGGAGTCTGATGTGTCTTGCACAGCCCAAGTTTCACCTCACTTAAAAACTACTTGCTTACAAAATCAGACCTAAAAATACAAAAGTGTCACAGCACACGATTACTGAAACATTACTTACTTTCTCATTTTTACCATATCATTATAAAATAATTGGAGTGGAATATAAATATTGTACTTACATTTCAATGTATAGTATATAGAGCAATATAAACAAGTCCTTGTCTGTATGAAATTTCAGTTTGTACTGACTTTGCTAGCGCTTTTTATGTAGCCTGTTGTAAAACTAGGCAAATATCTAGACGAGTTGATGTACCCCCAGGCTGAGCGCCACCAATTTAGAGCAATTTACTCTGCCTGTTGCCTTGGATCATGGAAAAATAAAACTTTGGCAGCAATGTGCATTAAAAATATATTGAGATAATGCTGTTGCACTGATGTTCTCCCCCACCTACATCCCCAAACTTGTCTGACAATCGCATAGTCAGGCACATTAGACCTGCTCACAATTGGCTGCAGATCCATATTATGTTCTTTTTGTCTTGCCAAACCCCATTTCCGGATGGCTTATTCCATGAGAAGTAGGCAGCATCATCAGTAGTCAGAGATGCAGTAAAGCTACTAAATTGGCTGTGCTGTACATATCTTCTTCCTCTATGCTACATCTACCAAACAGCATCCACTCAGAGATATATCTCACCTGCCAGAAAGCAAAGAAACGAAAGAATCATCTATTTGTTGTCTCAAGAAACATTTTGCAACCATTTTTTCCCCCAGCAAAATGATTGCAATATGAGAGGGGGAGGAATGTCTGTCTCAGATTACAAAAAAAAGCCAGATCTTTTAAAATAAGGTATCACAGTTGCACCAACAAAATATGTCCGTCAAAACACAAACAGGCAATTGCATGTGCAAAATACATAAATCTGCATGTAGAACAGACAGTTGTGCATGCGGAGAGGCACTTGTATATTTTGCATGCAGAAATATGTCATTTTGTGCACCAGATTACTTGTTTGCATGTGAGCAGATTTTGCTGGTGCAGCCATAAGTATCTTCCTTAAAAATCTGATCCCAAACTTAGTTTGGCTGGCATTTGTCAGAACTTTGCTGAATGTGTTTGCAATCCGTATTTATCGTTCTTGTCTCCGTTCCAGGCGCGGATCAGAAAATTTGGGCCTAAGCTCCTCCAGTTGTTGACAGAATGGACAGAAACGTTCCCCTATGATTTTCAGGAAGAGCGGATGATTGGCCATTTGAAAGACATGATTGACAGGATAGCCCCGTGTGATGAGGTGAGGATGAGATCTCTCAGGCACTTGTATCCCCAGGGGCCACTAAATTCATCTGCCTGCTCAATTTCCCCTTTCTTTTTTTGCCGCTGTTTTACACATTCTAATCCATTCCTATTGCTGAAGACTTTTATGAGGGAACCCAGATTCTGCTCTGTTTTGCTGGTAAAAATCCATAGTCACTTGGCTGAAATCAGCGTTGGCCTGTCTGGGTATTCATATGGCCATGGCATGTGAGCACCTCACAGTCATTAATGGCTTTATCTGGCTACACCACTTTGCAGTAGAGAAGCATTATCCCCATTTTACAGATTGGGAACTGAGTAGATTGAGATTTGCCCATGTTCCCACAGGAAGCCTGTGACTGAACTAGGAATGGAACCCAGGCCTCTTGAGCCTGCCGCTAATGGAGAAGTCCATTGCCCTAACCACTAGACCATCCTTCCTACCCGAGCAGTGACTAACGGCACATGCAAATGTGTTTAATGCAACATGTGTGGGATTGATCTTCTCGAATGACTTTATGTGGCTAAATAAAATCCTTGATTGATTGAAGACATTACCCCAGAGAACATGAGCTTTCAAAGCCACCTGGGGGCATTTACAGTCCTAGTCTGCCTCCTGATTCTCTCTCTCTCTCTCTCTCTCTCTCCTCTTCCCTTTTTTGCTTGTTCCTCTTCAGTCTTATTTCCTTGTACCCTCTCCCACTCATATGCCTCATTTTCCACCTCTCTTCTATATTCCCCGGTGTCTGCCCCCGGAGGCTGCGAACCTTGCCTTTCTGTCACCACCTTTCACTAGCAAACCCAAAGGGGTTTTGGTTCCCCCTTCCCATGCTGCGCGAGATACTCTACAGATTTCATCACTTGTCAAAAACAGAACAGATACAGAACATCAGATTCAGATCCGGAGGGGGCTGGAACAATTTGCATAGTGGCAGTGCTGAGAGCCATTGAACCAAACCGTAAACCTGGATATGATGGAAACCACTTCAAGCCACTGGCATTCACATTAAAAACCACAAGGTCAATGGACCAGAACATTAGCTCCTTGTCTCTTGTTACCTTTAGCCTGTAAAATCAAGGCTCAGTATAAAGCCATCCTGGATTTGACAGTGTTTTCAGGATCCCTCTTACTGGCCAGATACAAGGGCTTTGGAGAGATTTTAAACTCTGAAAAATGACTGAAAGGGGCTCCTCTGAAAGTGATAAAATTTGAATGATACCTAGCGCTTAGTGGGCCCAATTCACTCCTGAGTTATGCTGGCAGAAGCTGGTGTGAACTGGGGCACAAAATCCTGCAGTGCCCTTTCTCTAGGAGCAAGTTGGTAAGGGACCAGTGCCACCTGAAATCCGAGTCCTGCTGGCCAGGGAGAGGGCATGGCCTGGTGACAAATGTCTGAGGGCAATTGTATGATGGGGTTGCTTTTGTTGGAAGGGGCAGGGCTCAACAGCCCTGAAGCCTATTTCTGGTTTGCCGTACGTTCCTACAGCTCATAGCTCAGAATTTCAGCTGGCCACGGGCAGGGATCAAGGAGCAAATTTTTCTCCCCGGTGGATTCTCTGGGGGTTTTGTGCATTTTTTTTTAAATTCCTTCCTCTGAAGCACGAAGATGACCATGGCTGGAGATGGGACAATGGGTAGGGTGGACCAGGGCTCTGAGGTGGTGCTGGCTGGTTCTTGCTCCCGTGCTCCGGGGCTAACTGATCGCCGCATGAGGGGTCGGGGTGGGATTTTCCCCCAGGTCAGATTGACGGTGACCATGGCGGGGTGGGAAGCCAAGTCATCTTGCTCTGCAGTGAGAGGGTTGGGGTCACTTGCCGGGATCATCAGGGTGTATCTCACTTAATCATTTCCCTGCCATTGGGAGGAGGCCGTGGGCAATGGTGCACCTTGTTCCCGCCTGTTCTCTGCCTGTGGCACATGATAGCCTAGTGTCCCATGGGCTGTAATACTTCGGTCTAGGTTGGGTTGTTGGGTCTAGTGTGTGGGCGCTGAGTGGTGTGATATACAGGAGGTCAGCCTCGATGACCTGTTAGTCCCTTCTTGCCTCAAACTCTATGACTGCCTTTGCCAATAAGTGAAAGAGCTGAGCTCTCTAGCGCTAGGGCTGTAAGAGACTCATCTCCTTTGCAAACCAGCCCAGAGGGGGACCCTGTAACACAAACTCGCCAATGGGTGACATGAGCACAGCCTGGGGGGGGGCCTTTGGTGGAGGTGGAAGCCGCCCCAAGGGAAGGTACCTGTGGAAACAGCTCCCTCCCCTGGAGCTAGTTGCCCAGAGGAAGACGGCCTCGCTTGCACCTTGACTAGCAAGTCAGCACCTCTGCCCTCGCCTGAATTAAAGTAGGCCAGGCAGCTCTCTGCATCTTCGTGCCATTGTGCAAGGATTAACTGAGGGATCCGTCCAGCACCTCTGGCAGGTGAGTCATTTACAGCCACAGTGAGGTGAAGGGACAATGTGGCCGTGTCCTAACCGAAGCTGGAACTGGCTCTCCACGCTGTCCTCAGTCCACTAGTCCAGGCTGTGTCTCAGAATCAGAAACAGATTTTTCTGTTTAACAATCCCCTCAGAGAGCAGCCCAGACATATGACTGTCTGCCTCTGATTTAGCACAGGCCATGGAAGCTCCCATCCAAAGATCCCCTTGCATAGGGCTCTGAAAATCCAAATGTGGTTTGAAAAAATAAAGTTGCACCTTCACAGTTTGCACACAACGTATCTGTGCTGGTCTGGGAAACACTCCAGCCCTGCCAGCGTTGTCCTTAAGACTACGTAGCTTTGTCACCCCAGGGACTGACGAATAACCCTGGGATTACAGCAATTAAAATGCCATGGACACTTCATTTAATTATTCAGGGAAGAAGCCACTTGGAACAATCAGCACAGACCTTCTGCCCATGGCCACGTTCAAAAAATGGCTGGAGAAGGGCATTTCTTTTGATTGGGGGCCTGATTGTGTGGACTCTGCTCCCGTTAAATTCCCCACTGGGCATTTTGCATGAGAACTGCAGGAGCAGGTCCATAGTTTGCCTCCAAACCTTTATTTCTTCTCCTGATTAATGCCACTACTTGAATGTAACTTCGAATAGTGGGTGTTCACTTCTCTGGCGTGTCCCCATGGCCGCTGCACCACGTGGCACCATATACACTGGCATGACAAGATGCTGATTGCCAGGCCAGAACTATTCAGCGCGATGCCCTCGATATAGCCGTGGTTATTCATGGGAGTCCTGCTCCTAGATTCACTTGTGCTTGGCTGTAAACGGCTAAATCGGCATCGCACTGAATATTAATCCGAGATGTGAAACACGGAGGCTTTTGTTGCGTAAAATGCTCACTGCAAAGAGAGGTAGCATTAACCTCCATCTTTTATCTGCTACCGGGAATTAATTGCAATAAACAGGTAACCTGCTTTTTTAAAGTCATTTGCGACAGCATATGCTTCTGGGGCAAAAATTAAAGCCTAAAAGTTAACAGCATCTTTTATGAGTGTTGTATTACATGACCTAAAATTAAAAAGCCCATCTGTGACAGGTAATACAACCTGAAGTGTCTCCCAGATTTGTTACAACTGTTTAGCGAAACATAGCCCCTTCTGAGGCAGAAAGCAGCCTTTCTGAGCGGAACACAGCAACTTGTGGTGTGTTATACTGGAAAGCAGACTAGATGATCTCTTCCGGCCTTAAAACCCATTAACAGTCTCTGGAGCACAGCAGGGGAGCGATGGGATGTCTGTGGGACTTGCATTCAGATTCGATGGCCTGCCATTGAAATGAATTCAGAAGCCGAGTGATACTAAAAATAGCGCAAAGCCCATGCAAATGATAAGGAAAAGAGCTAATAGTGCGTTGCAAGTCTTTAATTACTGCTAGGTTAACCAGGGGAAGTGGAGAAGTTTGATTTCCATTGGCTACATCCAGGCTCGCTCTGGGCTTTAGGCCGCAGATGTGGGCAAGCCAGTTAAAAAAAAAATTTTTTTTTTGCATGATTGAAACAAGAAAGGAAATGAAATGGGCCCCTCCCATCCACATGAAACAGGAGAAAAATGGAAGCAGCTGCTTTTGGGCTGGGATGGCACAGCCACTGGCAATGCACAGGGCTGGCTGTCCGCTGGCATTGCTATCCTGGCTAAGCTGGCCAGGAGGCCACCATAAATAAAATGCAAGGAGAATAGAGTGGAGGTAGGGGAGTGCATGATGGGTGGATGAAGCTGTGCTGCAAGGGAACAAAAGGGAAGTGCCAGGAACACATTGCTCCCATAAACGCCTCACCAATGCATGGCTGTGTTCCACCTCACCCTACGGAGGAGACACGCCAGGCTGCACTGGGGATCTGAGCTGGTTCTATGACCTGATCTGCTGGAACCTCATCCAGCCCAATGGCACAGTTTGGAAGGGGAGTCTCACCAAGATTTCCTCCTCTTTTGTCTCTGCTCCCACAAATAAATCTCTAGTCAGATTGACATTTTTTTTTTTACTGTTACTTGTAAATCATAGCGTACATATTAACAGCCCAAAGCTGACCGTGTGTCTCATAAATTATACGGCTCTATTGAAATGCAGCCATCTCCAGCCTGTGTACAGTGTGCTGCACATAGCATGTAGGGAAATTTTGGCCAAGGACACTGGAGGAACCGTCCTGACTCTTACAAAAAATTGCTTTGGGATCTTTAATACCCATGCAGATTGGAGAAGACAAAGATCCACACAGAACAAATTGCATGGTGTTCAGTTTACCTGCATCAGAAGGTGTGAGACTGTCATGTAATGGTGCAGGGTCAAGAGCAGCATGGGAAATGGGTATTGGTGTCAATCGTGTTGTTGACAGCAGGCTGCAAACAGGATAGGACCCCTCTTTCCCTTAAAGCTAATGGAGATTCTAATAGCGACAATCTCCTGTAACCAGGCGGAGTGGAGACAGAAATACACTCTCTAGACCAGATCCTCAGCTGGTGCAAACAGGCAAATTGGCTTGAGGGAAGCTGTGCCCATGTACATTAGCTGTGGATCTGGTTCATAAGTTGTTCTGGACTCTTGTATGTCAGTATCAGTTTGTTCAGCACTTACATGCCAATATACCTAAGACAGAGGAGATGGATGGTCGTGTGTGAGGATTGTGTTCGGGTGGTGGCGGCATGGTGTTTCTAACATTGTCTTTGCAAAGGGGAACTTTCTCTTTGTTTGTAGCTGTAATTGGCTAGAATCTGCTCCCAACGTGGCCACTAGAAGTTTTCCTACTGACCACTCTGAGGTTAGGACTGGACCCAACAGATGTTGGAATCCTTTCCTCTCTCAGCTCTGTGCAGGGAAAACATTTTAGGAACACATCATTGCAAGAAAATAACTCAATGTAGAGTTTGAGCAGCAGCAAGTTGTGACCATACTTTCAGATCTGCACTCACAATACTGAGTGATAAGCTTACTGTGAACTGCGCGGTGGCATATCCTTCTGAAGCACAGAGTCTGCTGTCATTTGTATCATGGAATTATCCGAGTGCAAGTCAGCTGTGAAAGGCGAATCAGACCCAGTATCCGCAACACTGCAGGGGAGAGAGTGATTCTGAACGGCAAACAAAGAGCCGCATTATGGAGAGAACTGTAACAGCTTAAATGAGAGTCAGATGTTCATGAACATTCTGGGCTGGAATAATTAATGCTTCATTAAGCTGCGTAGTGTTTGAAGGAAGATCTCTAAGGCAGCTGGCCTCCATTCAGCCACCTGCTGTTACCCACAGCACTACACTATTCACCCACAAGTTCCAAAGGAACTCCGATATGAAATTGCAGCAATACTGACTGGGGTATGTAAGCTATCCCCGACATCAGCCTCTGTACCAGATGATTGCAGAACAGCTAATGTAATGCCAATTTTAAAAAAGGGATCCAGAGGTGATCCTGGCAATTACAAGTTGGTAAGCATGACTTCAATGCCAGGCAAATTGGTTGAACTATAGTAAAGTACAGAATTATCAGACACATAAAGGAACTCAGTATGTTGGGGAAGAGTCAACATGGTTTTTGTAAAGGGAAATCATACCTCACCAATCTATTAGAATTCATCAAGGGGGTCAACAAACATGTGGACAAGGGTGATCCAATGGATAAAGTGTACTTGGACTTTCAGAAAACTTTTGATAAGGTCCCTCACAAAAGGTGCTTAAGCAAACTAAGCAGTCCTGGAATAAGGGAGAAGTTCTTTTCATGGATCAGTAACTGGTTGAAAGATAGGAAACAAAGGGTAGGACTAAATGGTCAATTTTCAGAATGGAGAGAGGCAAATAGTGGCAAAGTTTGCAGACGACATGAAATTATTCAAAATAGTTAAACTCAAATCTGACTATGAAGAATTATGAAGAACTCTCACAAAACTGGGTGACTGGGCAACAAATTGGGGCTGAAATTCAATGCTGATAAATACGAAGTAATGCACAGCGAAAAACACAATCCCAATTATACCTACAAAATGATGGGGTCTAACTTACCTGTTACCACTGCAGAAAGAGATCTTTGAGCCATCATGGATAGTTCTCTGAAAACATGTGCTGAGTGTGCAGCCATCAAAAAAGCTAACAGGATGTTAGGAACCATTAGTATAGGGATAGAAAATAAGACAGAAAATATCATTATGCCCCTATATGAATCTATGGTACGCTCATATCTTGAATACTTCATGCAGTTCTGGTTGCCCCATCTCAGAAAAGATATTAGAATTGGAAAAAGTTCAGAGAAAAGCAACAAAAATGATTAGGGATATGGAGCAGCTTCCATACAAGGAGAGATTAAAGAGAGTGGGACTGTTCAGCCTGAAAAAGAGATGACTCGGGGGATGTGATAGAAGTCTATAAAATCATGGGTAGTGTGGAGGAGGTGAATAAGGAAGTGTTATTTGCCCCTTCACTTAACAAAAGAACCAGGGGTCACCCAATGAAAGTATTAGGCAGCAGGTTTAAAACAAATGAAGTGTTTTTTCACACAATGCACAGTCAACCTGTGGAATTCATTGCCAAGGGATATTGTGAAGGGCAAAAATACATCTGGGTTCAAAAAAGACTTAGGTTAGTTCATGGAGGATAGGTCCATCAATGGCTATTTGCCAAGTTGATCAGGAATACAACCCCATGCCTGCCGTCCCTAAACCTCAGGCTCTGCCAGTAGCTGGGACTGGATAACGGGATGGATCACTTGATAATTGCTGTTTTGTTCATTCCTTCTGTAGCATCTAGCTTTGGGCATTGCTGGAAGAGAGGAGACTGGCCATTATGGACCCTAGGGCTGACCTAGCATGAGCATTCTTATGTTGTTATGAGCTGTATTTTGATAGCGTCCGTGGGCCCTATTCCCATTGTGCTAGGTGGTGTACAAACTTAACAGAAAGATAGTTCTTTTCCCAAGGAGCTTACAACTTAGGTACGGGACAGGTGGACACAACAAAACTGTAAATATCGAAAGCAGTGTACCAGCAGCTTCCAGGAGAGGTAGCAGAGTAACTACACATATCCCTGCACCTAGGTCCCGAGGGGGTGTGACAAGCATAGAAGAGAAAAACAATGACATTTGATGAAAAGTTCTTGGAATGGCAGTGTCCCTTCAATGTAGTCCCGCTGCTAAACTAGGTTAAGTACTCAGGAGATGCGGTTGCCAGCAATTACGGCTCAACCTTTGCTGAAATAACATGCTGCATTATGAGCTAAAGTGGACTCATGGCTCTTCCTGTTATGGTTTTGCAGGTATTACATGGAATGTTAGCCACACAACTCTTGCTGATTTCACCTGTGGCGAAAGAGAGACCATGAGGAGTAACAATAACTTAGGCGTACTTCGATTTCTGTGCAGCTCCTCTTTCAGACCATGGGGATTGTTCCTCTCTGACCAAGGGGAGAGGATGTCTCTTTACGCAGATAGTTAAACCATTTACTCCACCCTCCCATCAGTTGCCTAAGAAGGGGATTTGTGACCTCCCTGATTTTTTTGCAGCCAAAGAAACAAGTTGCCAAAAATACGTTAATTAAGCCTGGTCTACACTGCTGCCGGCAGTCAATGGGAGATACCCAAGCTCATCTCCTAGCGATTGAGCGGGTCTACACGACCCACTCTATCGATCCCACTGCATTGACTGCTGCAGACTGTGCAGTTTAGACAAGCCCTTGGAGTAGATTGGAAAGTAAGGAGCAGGAGGCAGGCTAGGAAGAGGCAAGATATCTAATTAAAAATTGATATTTTATTTTAAAGAGTGGCGCTGAAGAAGAGCTATAAACACTAGAGAGATTAGCCTTCTGCGTATCAACTGGTTTTGCTTCTTTGCCACGTGCGAAGGAAGGACCCAGCCCTGAACAGTTGCTGTATGCCTATAATTTCTGAGTCCCTATAGCCCCCTTTGTTGGGAGTTGGGAGGTGTCTTGGTGGAGCTCAGTGTATCTCCGAATCAGGTCCCCATTATTGTTTTTTTCAAATATTAATGTGAGCTGTAATTACAACAGATTATGCCTGAACAAACTCAGTAATTAGTTTAAGGAAGGGCTCGTATCTTGCAGATGCAAATCTCCTTTTGGGGAGACGGCATGAGAGAGGCATCGTGCCATGTTAGTTGTGCTTGTTCGAAACAAAGCCGCTGGCACTGTACAGAAATCAGAGATGGAAAGGAGCCGTCAGGTCATCTAGTCCATTTCTTTAGGCTACTGCAGGGTTCCCCCCCAAAGTATACTCTCCTGTCCTTTATTCAATCTGGTTTCTAAAAGCTTTGTGCAGTGCTCATAAAAGAACGCATGCTGAGAATCATCGCTTGCCAAGTGGTGTGATTTGCATTTAGAGAGAGAAGTTTTAATTAAAATTTGAGCTCCTGAGCCACCTGCGGGGGTCTGTCATCTTCTGAAGGACTTTCCTGGGTAAGAGTTAAACATTTTGTTTAAATATTAAACAGTGACACTCTTAATTGTTAAGCTAGCAGCAGAGCAGAGGAGGATGGCATGCACTCTCGCACTTAACTCCCATGCCATCAAGTGTCACTGTGCAGGAAGATGTTTACCAGCAGGAGTGTTCCAATATAGAGTGTTGAATCTAATTTAAAATGTTATTTTCATTTGCTGATTATAATTTAAACAAGGAAACAACCTTTTCATGATGGCAAAAGCCAATAAAGCCGTTAACAAATCCACTGAAATGCTGCTTAGAGAAGTCTGTGCTGAGCAAAATGAGGGTAGCTCTCTTTTTCAGTGAGTTTTTTGGAGAGAATTTAGTTAGAAATATTCCTACTTATGTATGTTCAGTGTCTCTCTCCTTTCTCTCTGTATTACCTGGGACGTTTGTCTGAATCTTTGTTTTCTGTGGCCTATTTCTAGATCTGTGTGAAATGTTCACCACAAAAGCCAGGGAAAATAGCAATGTAGACCAGGGTTTGTGAAAAGGTTTACGAATATTCCTGAATCTTTCAAGCAGTGCTGGGTTGATTTATAGCTTTGCATAAAAACAGTCAGGAATTTGTTATTTTAGAGGTGTAGGATAGGTAAAAACTTTGTGCCAAAACATTTTATTAATGGAAAATTGGGTTTTCCACTGAGTGAAAGTTTTTTCCAAAAATTGTCTGCTGTCTACAGAAAATTTAGATGTTTGTTTTTTGGCTGAAAAGCAAATGCCCGAAAACCAGAATACTTCAGCCAAAAAATGGAAATATTTTGGTTTCCAGCCATAATGTTTTTGGTATTTGAAATTTCTATTGAAAAATCAACATTTTCTGCAGGGTGAAAAACACCCATTTTTCAACTAGCCCTGGTCACTGAGATTCAGAACCAGCGTTGAAGTGCCACAGAAACAGAAAGCGTTCAGATGCTCTTCACTGGTTCAGTCTGTGGTAACCTAAAGCCTTTTGTGTACTTGGCGACCTATGAGAGAGAAGTTAGGTGAGCTCTCTTGCATCAGAGGCACTGAGCAGCAGGGAGAATCTTCATCATTATCTGAAGAACCAAAGATTCTTTTTCCACAGAAGTACCTTGGTAACAAAAAAAGAATGAAGAGAGAGGCAGAAAATCAATTATACCTAAGCAGGGTTATATCTAAATAAAATGCACTCCCTGAGATTTCCAAGAGGTACCTACCCACCCGTCTAGCTAGTCACAGTATACTGGGCTCATCAGCTACTGATTAAGGAACAGTTAAGTCAAATCTTGTTTACCTGACTTGCCGTAGAATGAGCAAGCTCAATATCTCATTCCTTCTATTAGAAAAGCTGTTAATTGCAAGAGGAATAATGCACGCCTTACGGCAGGTGCTGAAGCACTCGAGATAAACTAAGGTTTTGCAGCCTCTCACCCCGACTGTCAGGAAAGCAGGGTGTAGGCAAGCAGCTTATTTTATTCCTTGAAGTAACGAGAGAAGTCTGGTAGCAATACATGGACACATGCACTGCATAGCTGAGGAGAGAGTTGAGCTCGGCCCCTGATGTATTGCCCATTTAAACGGTGAGTGCCGGCAATACAAAACATTGACTGTCTCTCCCCCAAGGGGAAACAGCTATGCCAGGTGTTCTCAGAACGCGTCTGGGAGGTTTGCCTGTGGTCATAGTGTAGGGCTATAAGGAAACTGCGAGTGAGCTGCGAAGCCGTGTTTAAGATCCCAGCTCATGTGTATGTAGCGACGACTATGGATGAATCATCTGCAGGATTGAACCCAGGGCCGCTCTCTCCAGAAACTCATGGTTTACTTTACTGCTTAAACTAAAGGCCCAAAACTCAGAGGCAATAGCAGACTCAAACTTCTGTGCCCCGTTTAACCATAGAGGGGGACAAAGAGAGCTACGCTGTGTTAGCCCAGGTGAGCTAATTCTCTCCATTTGGATGAAGAACAGGGGGTTCTCCGCCTTACAAGAAGCCAGATAAGTATCGCCCTGTAGCACACTAGAATGTTCTGTGAGGTACATTGGCTAAAAAGCCAGCCTGCAAGCCATGTCCCCAAGTGACCATGGTGTGTGGAACTGAGACGGGACCTGCCCACCCATCAACAAGCAGTGAATGCACACACAGTTTATGCTTAAACAGCAAGGAAACCTCATGGAGCATTACCCTGGTCTGCCCTACTTCAGGAGTAGGAGAGGGGACAGCTGATAGCCACCTTTGTGCACCCATGCCCAGCTATGCTGAGTGGCTCTCAGCTGCAGCGGAAGCTTTCGCCCAGGGGCTTAACACACAGGGCTATGAAACGTTCCCATTGATTATGGGCAGGCCCTCTTCAATGAACATCTCCACACAGAGAAATCATCCCATTTCTCAGGTGTTCCCATTTTATGGCATTTGCGTCTATTGGTCAGGGATGAATTCCAAGAACATCCCAGCCCCTTTTGTGACCCTCAGGTCCTCTAGGTTTCTGGGTGACATGCCGCTGCAAGTCTGAAATTAGTGTTGGCTGCCTAGGAATCATAGGGCTGGAAGGGACCTGAAGAGGTCATCTAGTCCAGTCCCCTGCACTCATGGCAGGACTAAGTAATATCTAGCCAATCCCTGACAGGTGTTTGTAACCTGCTCTTAAAAATCTCCAATGATGGAGATTCCACAACCTCTTAGGTAATTTATTCCAGTGATTTACCACCCCGACAGTTAGGAAGTTTTTCCTAATATCCAACCTAAACCTCCCTTGTTGAAGTTGAAGCCCATTGCTTATTGTCCTGTCCGCAGAGGTTAAGAAGAACAATTTTTCTCCCTCCTCCTTGTAACAACCTTTTATTGTTTTAAAGCTGTTATGTCCCCTCTTAGTCTTTTCTTCTCCAGACTAAACAAACCCAGTTCTTTCAGTCATGCCTCATAGGTCATGTTTTCTAGACCTTTAATCATTTTTGCTGCTCTTCTCTGGACTTTCTCCAATTTGTCCGCATCTTTCCTGAAATGTGGTGCCCAGAACTGGACACAATACTCCAGCTGAAGCCCGGTCAGCACGGAGTAAAGTAGAAGAATTACTACTCGTGTGTTACTTACAACACTCGTGCTGATACAGCCTAGAATCATGTTCCTTTTTTTGCAACAGCATTACATGCTTGACTCATATTGACACTATGACCCTCAGACCCCTTTCCATGGTACTCCTTCCTAGGCAGTCACTTCCCATTTTGTACGTGTGCAACTGATTGTTCCTTCCTAAGTGGACTGCTTTGCATTTGTTCTTACTGAATTTCATCCCATTTACTTCAGACCAATTCTCCAGTTTGTCCAGATCATTCTGAATTATAATCCTATCCTCCAAACCACTTGCAACCGCTCCCAGCTTGGTATCATCCACAAACTTAATAAGTGTACTCTCTATGCCATTATCTAAGTCATTGATGAAAATATTGAACAGAACCAGACCCAGAACTGGTCCCTGCGAAACCCCACTTGTTATGCCCTTCCAGCATGACTGTGAACCATTGATAACTACTCTCTGGGAATGGTTTTCCAACCAGTTTTGCACCCACTTTATACGACCATACCTCCTGAGTCTGTTGCTGGCATAGGAATACAGTAATATAAGCTTTGCTTAATAGAAATTAATCATTTGTGTATTAGCTGCTTACAGCAGCCCAGTGCTTTATTCTGTCTGACATGGCCACCTGTTGCAAGCAGTGAGCCCCACTGTTTTGGGATGATGTGCAAATCAAAGGGATGGAGAGAGCTGCAAATAGCATTAGCCATATTCATTATGACAAGCCGTCACTAAGAAGTTTAGTCTGTGGCAACTACTAAATCGAAATTAAGGGCCAGCTTCTGCCGTCTATTACAACTGGTCAAAATTGGAGCAGCCGTCTCTCACTGAAGAGGCTCTGCCCCATTTCCTGATTTTTTCATTGTCACCGAGGGCTGCATTTTCTGGTGGCATTGGTCAATGGGTTGGGCTGGCACTAAGGAGCACAGCTTGCTTGTACACCTGACCGGAGGCTGATTCTGCGGTGTGGAGCTGGCAGGCAGAACTGTAATTAAGTCGACTGGCCATTCTGAAATAGTCTTGTTGAAAATAAGACAGTAACCCAGTGCTAGTTTAAGGATATTTTGGGGTAGCAACATTGAATTTAAAATACAACATAGTCGAGGCCTGTGGCTTTCGGATGTTTATCTCCTCTGTTTTTTGTGTTTGTTTGTTGTTTTTTTCCTCTCCAGGCCTACTGGAAAAGCATGAATCAGCTTTTGCAAACACTGAATCAGAAGCTTGCAAGCCTTAGCCATGGGCAGGAAGGAATAGTCAAGATTAGTGCTGCCGTCTCTGACAAGCTGGTTGCCTTTAAGAGTAAACCCCCATCAATTCAGCGAGAAATCCTGACAGTCTGTAGTGACCCCTACACACTGGCTCAGCAGCTAACACATGTGGAATTGGTAAGTGCAGCAGATGTGGAACGCCGAACTTTGCATTCGAAGGTGATGTTTCAAAGCCCAGTCACAGCTGTGTCATTGTATCTGCCACTGCTTTGTTCTGTGACTATGCACAGATCGCTTCGACTCTTCCTCTGTCTCAGTTTGCTCATCTGTGAAATAAGGCTAATATTCCCCTGCTTCACCACGAATTTAGTTCAGTTACATTTGCAAAGTGCTTTGAGCCCCTTGAACGGAAGGTGCTGTGGAGTGGCTGACTACTAGCAACACAATTTTGTTCAATATTGAAGCTTTTACGTTGCTCCAACCCGATGCTCTGAGACCTAAGCCTCTGAGTTTGTTGGTGTTTTTCTTTTCCCAGTTTCATAGACCTGAACTTTTGAGTTTCAAGTACCTGTGGGCACACAGTCCCTCCCCCGTGCTATCTGCTCCTCAGCAGGCTTTTGATGTTCCTCCCTTTTCATGGTTGGGGTGATGCGAAGCCTTCTCTCCCATCCTGGGTCAGGTCCACCACATGGATGTCCTGCCTCCCCAGGGCAAAGGTTAGGTGCTGGTGCATCATGACCTCACTGCTGCTCCACATCGGTGCATCTGTCCTCAAACCTCTTGATACTCTTTGGCTTCCCCATTGTTTGTGCCTGAGAGGGCACTGTTTATTTCTGAAGCCCCAGGCCTAGTTTTCTCTGTTCATCTGAACAGAAAATAACTTTTTTTAAAAAATTAAAGCCATGTGGGGATGAAGGATTGGAGGGAATATTATGAAACTAGAAAGCTTTCTAATCCCACAGTTGGATATATTCTACTTGTCAAAGAGGAATCCCTGGGAAACCCATGAACTACTTACCAAGAGGGTGGTTTTCAGAATATGTTACTTTGGTCTTCTTACTTTTCTTTAGCTCTAACTAAACAGCAGCATTAGAGACTGCAAAACCCTTTTGTGGCAGAGCTCCCTCCCCCTTAGAACAACTTGACTCTAAGATGGGATCCCATGTAATTGAACTGCAAGGCACAAATTATGAGGCACTGAAACAATCTGCAGCTTTCGTTCTGCTTCACTATAAACAGAGCTCCACTCTATCTGTTCCTACCTCCTTGTACCAGGTGTAATGATTACTCTGCAGTTAATTAAGCTGATGATTTTTCTTCAGCTGTCTGAGCTACACTGTTATCTAAATTTCCTTATGAGGAACAAAGAAATATGGAACCTGCTTATAGGACCAGCCCTGAGGTCTTTACTTGAGCAAAATGCCCATTGACTTTGCAATTGCCTGAATGTGGATCTCAAGATTGAGTCTAGTGAGTTCCAGAAGACATCTACCACTTCATGAGGTACTCACCAATAATGTGTTAGAGATATCAGGTTGGATTTTCAAAAAAGCCTGAGGGAGCCAGGAGCTGAACTCACATTGAAAGGTTCTTTGGTGTTTGTTTAATGCCCCCTTGAAAATTGAAAATTATACTCATAATATATAGTAACCTGATGGAATAATAATATTAGCTTTTTATGACAGGGTCTAGTAGACCTTGTCTATCCCCTGTTGGAGGTGTCGGCACCCTGATACATCGCTGCTTAAGGAAAACCCGCTCAGGCCAGAATACCAACAAGATTTAGTCTTCTGGAGGCCTGGAAGGGCCAAGAGAGACACCAACCATTCAGGAGCCAGCAAGCCAGTTAAGGCTTGCTTGTTTTCTCTGAAGGGCAGAGCTGTCTGAGGCTGGGACAGGAGTGAGGAGCCTCTATACTAGTCTAGAACCTCAGGGCCAGGTCAGAGGCTTTGCATAACGCACCCTGACTAAGCAATTACCTTTTATGTTTGTTCGATAATTAAAGGCATCCACAGCCAGATTTTGAGTTTATTGTTTAACCGTTTAAAGGCCGATGCTGAGTTTGTGGCAAAGGCTGTTCTGTTCTAGCTTGGCTGCCGCACTCTTCTATAGAGCTTTTATTCAGGAGATCTCAAAGTGCTTTACAAAGGAGGACAGCATCATTATCTCTGTTTTACAGATGAGGAACAGAGCAAGAAAGTGACTAGCCCAAGGTCACCCAACAGGCCAGCAGAGGAGATGGGAATAGAACCCAGATCTCTTGAGCTCTAGTCTGAAGCTGTAGGCACTAGGCCACATTGGCATGATAATATCCTTATCTCCTTCCCCCGGCTAACAACAAGAGAGTTGATGACATTTACATCAAATGTAACTAATGTTCTATCCTACTTCAATATCTTGCAGAAAGTGTGACCTTGGTCCTGTGTGCAAGTCAAAGGGACACAAATGAAACTGAGATCAGAATTTGGCCCTTAGGGCTCAGTGAGTTAAGAAACCAGCTCAGTAGCAGCCAGCCTTGGTATAATCAATCATGATGCCGATGTCAACCCCTGTAAAATATCACGTCTCGCTTCATATTTTCTAAATCCATTTGAAATGTACTGACAGACGTCAAATCCCCGAGACAAAGCTATGGGGCCGTAGAAAGAGGCTCTCTCCAACATAGAAGGAGAAGCTTTGTTAGCTGTAGGCAGGAGAACTCATCAACTGCCATAATCATTCCTTTCTGAAATACTGTAAAACGTCTCATTTCAACCAAACACGTAGAGCTAATCATGGAATCCTAGAAGATTAGGGTTGGAAGGGACCTCAGGAGGTCATCTAGTCCAACCCCCTGCTCAAAGAGGACCAACCCCAACTAAATCATCCCAGCCAAGGCTTTGTCAAGTTGGGCCTTAAAAACCACTAAGGATGGAGATTCATCACCTCCCTACGTAACCCATTCCAGTGCTTCACCACCCTCCTACTGAAAAAGTTTTTCCTAACATACAACCTAGACCTCCCCCACTGCAACTTGAGACCATTGCTCCTTGTTCTGTCATCTACTACCACTGAGAACAGCCTAGTTCCATCCTCCCTGGAACCCCGCATCAGGCAGTTGAAGGCTGCTACCAAATCTAACACCAAGCAAACCTTTCAGGAAATGTTATTTCATTCTCCGTTTGAGCTTGTGTCAGGAAGCCTGATTCTTTGGGGAGCTAAACTGATATTCTGTGTAGGCAGAATCACAAACACTAGCTTCTTTTTAACCGGTAACTCCTCTTGCCATTCTAGTGGCACTTGATCATGATGGGAGACAAACCGGCAGCTGTCCCTCCCAAGCAATGAGAGTTGAGATTTACAAGGAAGTGCCAGAGCACAGGTTTGTGGCAGTTGGACATCACTGACAGTTAAAAGACTAGGGAAGTAGATACATTATTGATTTTTATTTTTGACACTGGAATGGTGTTCTCCTGGTGACTAGGTGCATGCATCTTCGTTGCCATGTTTCTTCCATTTGCATACAGTCAGTACGCTTGGGCACCAGGCTACCTTTGGTCTCTGTCAGCAAGAGCAGTAGTAGGCAAGGGCAAAGCAATATGTACTGTACAGTACTTAGCTTTTATTTATCACTGGGGATCACAGAGCGTCATTATCCCCCTTTTATGGGCAGGGAAATTGAGATACTGAAAGCAGCAGTCACTCGCCCAAAGTTACACAGCAGGTCCATGGCAGAGCCAGGAACAGAACCCAGGACTAATGACTTCCAGCCCAGTGCCTTCTCCACTAGATCAAGAGCCCTCCAGTTTATGAACAATACAGAAGGGTCATCAGTGTGGTTTATCACCACCACAAGCTATTTAAAGTGTACTGGCTGGAGGTCGTGAGTTGATTGTATTCTCCTCTGTTGATCACTCCCCTGTTTCTGTTGCAGTAACATTGATAGTGTCTATGAAAGTTAACGTGGGAAACTTGCTGGCTGTATAGCACTTCATTAAAGCCCCATTTTAACCGGATGCCAAACCTTGTTCATGTCTTGCAAAGCCATTAATTAGAGATTCTAGGGATTACTCTCTCTGTCTCCCTTTTTCTCTGTCTCCCGAAAGGAGCGGCTGAGTCACATTGGGCCTGAGGAATTTGTGCAGGCGTTTGTACACAAAGACTCTTTGGACAGCACCAAGGTAGGATGTGTCGCCATGGGAAGTGTCTCCTGCAATTATTTTGTTTGTTCTGGATGGACTGGTTTGAGTGAGAGATGTAAAACTAACTGCGATTGGGGCATGTGTGGATTAGGCGCGTGCGCGCCCACACACACACAATCTATTGAGGCAGTGAGGATAGAGCTCGTGGGAGTTCATAGTAAATATTCTCATTGGTGGGTCATTGCCTTTGAAATCCCCTCCTGCTGGAAATATGTCTGAGCCCTAAATGGGCCACCTCAGAGACCACTAGATCTGTGGTGTTTAGGCTGTTAGCTGTGTCTTCCCGTATCTGTAACGTACACGTAACACTTGTAGAGTGTGTCCAGATACCATATTAACAAATCAGTCTGTTATGAGTGAGTGTAATCACCCTCATCATCATCTCCTCTTTACATAACATCTTGGAGCCCAAAGGATCCCAAAGGAGAGTAGGGATGGAAATGGCGGGCAGGACTGGGACCTTAGGGCCTGATCCAAAGCCCATTCAAGTCAGTGGGAGTCTTTCCTCTAATTCCCAAGGGGTTTGGATCAGAGGGATTGCATTGATAGAGCTGCTGCTCCTTCCTCAGTAAGGAAAGTGACTTCACTGCCACGGAGCAATAGTTTGGAAGTTTTTCCGTACTACTACTACTACTGAAAAAAGAAGACGATGAGATAAGGCCAGATCCTGCTTTCGGAGTCATGTGGCAGCTCCTCCTGAGTTCCCTGGGGGCCCCCCACACACATAGTGGCAGAATTTCAACCTTAGATGCTGGAAATAAAGGGGTGATGTTGGCAAAGCTATGGCGATATAACTATGTCAGTAGAGTCTCCGTGGTGGAGACATACCTTATCTCACTTTGGCATCATTGAAAATGCCAGTCCAAGTTCAGCACTTCCACACACACAAAAGCATTGTGGCTGGAATTTCTGGGGTATTCAATATGGAGGATAGCCAAAAAATAAAGAAATTAATAAAAGATTTCAATTACCTGATAAGAACTTGACCTAGACGGACATGACTAAAAATGGACACGCTCTGCTGCAAGTAATAATTTAGGTTGCTAAGTAAGCTTAAAAAGAGAAAGGGATGAAATGAGGACATTGAATTTCAGCAACATGAATTTTGGAAAAATTGGGAGGGCGGGGGGAAGCGGCAATGAGTGAAACTGAATTGGATAAAGCAATAGAGGGAAAGAACACTGAGGGGAAAGAAGAAATGTTCAGCGATAAATTAATCTATGCCCAAAGGCTTTGTGTGTCATCTAGCATTAAAATATAGTTGGAGTTTAAAACAAAAAGTCAATGTGGAGAAACAATTCAATGCAAAGAGTAATTAAGGATAAGAAGCAAATGCAAAGAAACATCAGGTACAGAGGGCAGGAAAGATTACAGCATGAAGGTTAGGTAGTGTGAAAAAATGCAGATAATGGCCAGGTGGAAAATCGAAATGAATCATCTCAGTAGGCCAAGATAATTTTCAAGATATTTTTCTGGATAAATACGAAGGGAATAAACAACTATTGGTTATACAGATTCTTTCAACTTTAATCCAACCTTTGAGGTGGTGTTATGTAACAGCCCCAGTCTGCTATAGTGAGAAAAGAACGAAGACAGCCCTGGGTTGCACTGAAGTATTGACTGAGTTGAAGGAAATGTCTTCACCCACTGGATAAGGGTCTGGTGAATAAGACCAACAACTGCCTGAACATTGTCATACATAATGTGAAACTGCCAAATTATGAGCTCAGTCCTCAGCAGTGCTGAGTTTACACTCAGTAGGGCTGAGGAGAGGAGATGGGGTGGAAAAGGTGGCTCTAAACCACTTTGGTGTCTCCTGATCCTGGGTTGAGCTGAGGTCCCAGGTGAAATTTAGTAGAGCCTAAAGGCTGCTCTAAGTTGCCTAGGCTGTTGCAGTTGCGTAGGAACTGGCAATGCCCCATGCACCATGTTCTGCACTTGCCCACCCCTTCCTGTCTCCTACATGGAGTGAGAGCAAGGCAGGTTATAGAGCCCTGATTGGGGTCCCTCTATTGATTTAAGGGAGCTTTGGTTTGAGCCCAAAAACCTTTCTCTGCCTCTGTTTCCTTATCTGCTAATTGGGGATAATATTTAATATACCTATCTCACAGGGGCTTTGTGGGGCTTAATTAATGAATGTTTATTAAGTGCTTTGACATCTGCAGATAGACGATGTTCTAGAAGTGCTCAACATTGTTATTATTTATAATGCTTAGATAAAGAAAAGCTTCTACTAAAATCTTTGTGTCTGGTAAATTTCTAATCAGTTGTATCCACTGGTTCTTCTGCACTGGCACAAGACTGTCTTTGCTGCAAACTCGGTAGCCAAATGCCTTCATCCAAACCAAAAACTATTTTGTTTACTACTTTTTTAATTAATGAAAATGTGTTTTTAATGTTAAAGTTTGGCAAAAAGTGGGTTTTAAACAAAAATTTCAATTTTGATTCCTAAACTGCCTGATATCGTATTTAGGTCCCAAAAGAGAGCGTGCTCATAGGATTTTTTAACAAAAGGCCCGATTTTCCAGAAGGACCCAAACAGATTTGTTAATATATGGAATAAAAATTTCCACAAGGAATTACGAAAGCAACTGTTGTAAACAATTTTATAAAAGCATGTGCCTCTTACTGCTGTTTACTCTTGGGGCACCTTTAAAAGAGAGTTTGTTTATTTTATTCATTGGTATTTATATTCTCATTTTAAAACAAATAAAAATTTCATCCCTGCAAAAAATTTCCATGAAGTACAGTAAAGTGCCTTCTATTTCTAAAATATTTTACATCCAAAATCTTAGATCAGGATTTTCTATTTTTTAATCACCTTGGGCATTGTATTAGGCTCTCTTCCTGTGAGGATTCATTGCTCAACTTAGACACTTGCTTAACTTTTCATGCTGTGAGCAGTCCCATAGCCTTCAACAGATCCCTCTGCATGCATCATGATTTGCTTCCTGTAGATAAGTACTGTCTGTTGACTTTCTTACTGATATTTGCTTAAGACTGCATTGGAATGGAAATGGTCTTTAATAAAGTAAAAAATCAGTATCCACTGATACCCTCTAGTGGCTGTTAATAGATATACAAATAAATCAGAGATAAATAGAGAGTAATGAGTCCTAGAAGGGAAATTCCCAAATTTTTATTAAGGCTGGATTTTCTAAGATGACTGGAATTTTCAAAATCCCAGGGACAGATCCTTATCTGGTGTAAACTGTTGTAGCTCCACTGAAGACAACAGATGCATTGAAGTCAGTGGAGCCAGGACTAGCTTATGCTAGCTAAAGATCTGCCCCCAAGCCTAAGGAAATTGTACTCTGAAAAGTAGGGAACATACCTTGCTGATTAAGTTTCCCTTGGATCCAAGTGACCTGTTTTAAAGCAACCTATAAACCAGAACCAGGTCTGCTGAGAAAACATTCTAAACATGCAAGAGAATAGGAGACAGAAATAAACAGGAGGGGAGTATTTTCAAAAAGAGATGAACATAACCGTCTTTTCTTTTGCTCACCTTTCTTTCTCTTAACCAAATTAAAGAGTCTTCTTGGAAAACGCTGTGGGCAATTTGCTGAGCTGTGGGAAGTCATGGAGTCAAAGGGACAAACTGAATGGTGTGCTTGTCTTATTTATATTGATGTTGCTGTTTAAATGCTACAATACCATGGCTGTTAATATTTCAGTGGACAAGGATCAACATAAATTACATTGGGCAACAGTTGTGGTAGGCAAAATGGAACTGTTCTCCATACATTGATTTGATTTGTATAAAGCAACATTCTCTGCTAAACCAAACACATCTGCCACTACCCATCCACCCACTGACTTTGTGAACTGCATCCTTAATGCATAGTGTGCATTGGGACCTGTCCGTGCCTAGGGTAGCCCACTTGAAAATGCCAAGGTCAGGGGAGGCTGCAAAAGGAGAGCAGATTCTCCCAGAACTGGTGTGTTGCACTGAAGTTAGATTCCCCGACCAGTCACAGACAGTGCTCCTGATTTCCTACACTGGTTATCAAGAAGCTAAAACAAGAAATACACAGCCCCCTTTACTGCATTTCAGTCTCTGGCTCCCAATCAGCAACTGGGTCCAGGAAAGAGAGAAGTTATTTAAACTCTATTTCCTGTACCAAAATGTTCTTCTGATCCCCAGAGGGTCAGCCACATTGCCAGATCAACGTAAGTTTGGTTCTTACCCAAAATACCACACTGCCAGCCAATCCTTTTGTAACTAAAACTAAAGGTTTATTATCAAAGGAAAGAAATGAACGAGAAGAGGGATGTTAAATGGTGAAAGCAATCAGATACATACAAATGACTTTAAAGTCCATATATAACAGATTCTCAGCAGAATTGTGGAGTTTGCAGGCTTGTACAGTTCCTCTGGTTACATCTGGTACCTAGATGGGTCTCATTCATTTGTTTCACAAATTCAGGTGTAGATGAGTTGATCCAGAGGTATGAAACATGAATGAAGACAAGATGGAGATGGTGCAGTTGCTTTTTATGTCCCGTTACCATGTGGCTTGTCCCAAACACAGCACATGGCATGGAAAGAAGTCTCAGAGTCCCCTGTCCAAAGGCATGTTCTTACATGATCTGGTGACTCATAAGGTGTAGCCCTGGATCATTGTACATTTGAGTTCCCTAAGTATTTAGAATTTAGAATACAAAATTGATCCATACATATAAACATACTTATCAATCTTAGCGAATCATGACTTTTCCATCAGTACCGTGCATGGCATATCCTATACGATATCTATTGTAATTCTGTAATATTAGTATCAGTAATATTATAAATGATCATGAATGTGTGTGTGTGACAGAGATTTGTGGCAAAATAGTGGCAAAAATAATTCCCTTTGTGTAGTGCATATTTTAATAAACAAGAAATCTAAGTAAAATATAGTTATGTCATTCAGTGCTTTTCTTCCCCAGTCTTGTTTCATTGAGCAGCAAAAGACTAGTAACCTTGAAGCCTATGTGAAATGGTTCAATAGACTCTGCTATCTTGTGGCAACAGAAATTTGCATGGTAAGTGAAAAGTGTGTGGCAGTGTTTTACCACATGCCTGATGTGTCAGTTTAAGATGGCATGTTAATAAGTAAACCCAGGGATTTATTTTTCATGACCTAGCTAATTTGTTCACATATGTTTTAATAACGTTATGCCCACAGAAGCACCCAGGTAAATTACAAACATATAGCCAAACAGACCTGGGGGCAGAGGAGAAGGAGGCGGGAAAAGAGAGAGCCTGTTAATGCAGGGAGTAAAAAAAGCCCATTCTGTTGAAACAGTGAGTGAGCACCGAATGTGGAATTGCAGAATAATGAACTCTGCAGGGAAAATGGACTCTCATGAGATCATTCAGGTTTTTTGTTTGTTTTATTCCCAAAAAGATTCCAGTGGAGAAGGAAAGGTAGAAAAATCTTGGTCTTCTGTCTTCCTAATGCTTTTAATCTGTACGTGTCTAAATCCCAACTGAGCCAGCTCCAATCTTCCATTCCTTGTAAACTAAAGAATATGAAAGTGGGTGGATTGAGAAGAGACAAGAACTGCCGTGACCTTCTTTCTCCATTCCCCACTTCTTCTCCTGTCTTCTCCCCCTCTAACTTCCTTTCCTCCTTCTCCCTGCCACTCACCTGATCTCCACCTGACTTCTCTTGCCTCACCCGTTCACCTTAAGCTCTCTGTTTCTTCTGTTTTATTCCCTGCACAATCCAAGCATGTCCTGGTGTCCCCCCAGGCTCAAAAAAAGGCACCTTTGACGCGCCTGTCACTCAAACTAGTGCCCCTTCTCCCTTCATCCTTTCATCTCTAAACTCACTGTTGCCTTGACTCCTCTCCTCTGTCTGTATCCTGGATCTCTGCCAGTCTGGCTTCTGCCTTCTCCACTCTATTGAATCTGCTCTCACCATGGTCTCCAGTGTCCTGCTCCTGGCCAGATCTCTTATGTCTTTCACTCCATCTGCATCATCTTTGACCTCTTTTCTGCTCTTCTCTGCCATTTAATCTGTAAATCAGACTCCCTTTCCTGCAATCTTGTCCTGCCTCAGCGTTTGTGATTCTATCTTGGTTTCCCCCGTACCTCTCCAGCTGTTCCTGTTGCATGTCTTTGGTGCGTGGCTCACCACACTCATGCTCCATGAAGATCTCATCGGAATCTCTCCTAAGACCTTTCCTCTTCCCCCTCTGTGCCCTGTCTCTGGACAGTCTCATCTCAGTGCAAAACTGCTGAGGAGCTCGATGACCATGAGAATCGGCACCACGGCTCACAGTTGTCATGGTTTGTGCCTTTCACTCATGGGTGCACTGCCTGTGACTGCACATGCGACCTATATTTAACTCTTTTCAATTGTTTTATGATTAATATTATTTAATTTGGATTCTGTAAATGACACAAATGTTTTACCTGTTTTAAAAATGTGGAGAAAGCGTCATGGTAGGAAGGGGAAGGGAGTAGGGAACCTTTCCACGGTTACCAGATTATCCTGCCGGCCAGATTGCTGGTGATTCAAAATTGTTACCATCTGCTGATGGTTTGGTGACCTAGTTGAAAAGAACATGATGGTCTTAGTCGAGTTACCACTGGACATGTGCTTCTAAAACCACAACCACCGCCCAAATTAACTCTGTTTGGCATGCTCATGAAAAGTTCCAATAGAAAGGCCAAGCGGCTCTTGTCTCATCCTTGGATGTGGTTCTTCCAAGTCAGGGCTGAGGCAGGTGCTCAGATCCTGTGGTGATGGGAGTGATATAAAACCTAGACAGGAAGAGGAGAAACAGAAAGAGAGAAATTAGCAGGCAGATTGCGGGGAAGCTTGCATGGCTCTCGTCAGTGTTATACCTCGTCCATAGATTAATAACGTCAGGCCCCAGTTCTGTTACTTCAGAAACTTTCATCAGCTGTAAATTTACCTTCAGGACAGGAGAATGGGTTTTAAATACATCATGAGAAAAAGCCTCCATAGACTGAAGGTGCGGTTGTTATATAAAAGCTGAAAGCCTGACCTCGCCGAAGTCAATGGCGAAACTCCTATAGACCTCAATGGGGCTAGCGGTTCCCCCAAAGTGTCTAATAATTTTTTACCTGGTAACTTTAGAGCCATTTGGACAGTGTAGCCGTGCAGTCCGTAGTCTCTGGAGGCCGGCTTTCTGCTTCAGTGCCAGGTCGATGGATGCGCGAGCCTTTAAAGGTTTTCAGCACCATCTGCGATGAAAGCTTTGATTCAGGAAACTGCCAGGAACAAATGTCATTAGCCAATCAAACTGCTTGTACAAAATTAGGCAGTAGTTGGGCTTTTTTTTAAAACAACTTAGCTGATTGAGCTGTAAAGTAAGGTTTTTTCCTGTATAGGGCACCAAAGCCTGGCATTCCCTATGATTCTTCATAAGCTTGTCCCAACTATTTATTTATTTAATTTGCAGCCTGCGAAAAAGAAACAGCGAGCACAAGTCATCGAGTTCTTCATTGATGTTGCCCGAGAGTGTTTTAACATAGGGAATTTTAATTCGCTGATGGCAATCATATGTAAGTATGGGAGATGGTTCAAAATAGAATTTTCCTGTCTTGTATAATGGCTATAAAAAGAACACCTGCCTCCTGACTATTTCCCCCTCCTCTTATTTCCTCATAGCTGGAATGAACATGAGCCCTGTCTCCAGGTTAAAGAAGACATGGTCAAAAGTGAAAACAGCCAAATTTTTTATTCTCGAGGTAAAAAAAGAAGCTTTGTTATTTATATTAGTCAAATGTTTTCATGTGCACAACACTAAGTGGAGGATCTTTGTAGGCTAGGGTTCAAATTCTGCTGGAGAGACACACGTGAGCAGAAATGTACCAACAGAAGGTGTAAAGCAACTGTCATGCAGAGAGCCATAGGAGAACCTGAATTCTGGCTTGATTCACAAGGGGGCAGAATAGGTGGCTTGGATGGAATGTGCCAAAACATGGGTGTGATCAGCATGAAATCCACTATAAAGGATCATTCATGAGGCAGATCCTGCTCTCAGTGATAAAATTCCACTTCAGGATCATGCCATAGTGCTCTGTGTATGGCACCCAAGCGAACTGTTCCATCTTAGAGGTGGTGTAAGCAAGGCACATAGGGACACACAGGTCTTGCGGGGAGCTGTAACATATGGATGTGGAGACATGCCTACACATTACTGCTGGTGATTCACCCTGATGCCAGCCAGAGCTCAGCCTGATATAAACAGTGCTTGCACTGCATAATTTTGCACCATCTATTCAGGAGTTCATCTTTATTTTCCATTGGGGAGCAAGGATATAGCTGGGTACCTACATAATATGTACAACGATGCTGTGATATTTACCCCATAGATGCCACCTTGTTCTGTTTCTTCAAATAAAATAGTATTAATTTTAATATAAAAATCAGAGATATAAACAACCACAATCTATACATGTAGCCATGGCTAATACTTCCGGGGAATTAGGTGTAATTATGAAATCCTGAGGATATAGGCATGACGCTTGCCCAGGACTCTGGACCAACCAAAGGATAGATTGTCCTCAGAGAATCCATCTCGGTTTTTATGCTGAGCCCATACCAAACAGACTGACAGGATTTGAGGAGCTCATTCGGGGCTAGATGAGCTCTCCTACCCGGCCACCTTCTGATAACCTGTTAATCTAAAATCAACTCCGGATGCCTTGAAAAATAAGTATCAAGCCAGATAAATATGAAAAGAAAATGATGATGAGTTATCCATCCCAAAACCGTACGTATTCAGATCTCTCTTACTGCAACTTGGTTTTAAACTGTGACGAGAAAAAAGAACCCAAGTCCTTTGTGATCGAATATATGGAAATTGTCTCGTTTTGCACCTAGCATCAGATGGACCCCACTGGTAATTTTTATAACTACAGAACTGCGTTGCGAGGGGCTGCCCACCGATCCCTCACTGCACACAGCAACAGGGAGAAGGTAGGTCCGTCCCTGTCTTGTGGTCTTGTTTATTTCTGACTGGATGGGCAATAATTAATAAAAAGCTGGTAGTTAATGACTGAAATTCTCAGTGTGCGCTTAGGGTGAACCCCACCTCCAGCACAAGCCGTAGGCATCACTTAAGTCCCACTTAAAACCTCAAACTAGTGCTTACGTTAGTTTGCAGTGGTTCACAGGGCTTTTGCTGTCCCTCCTGCCCAGAGGTGTATTTCATCCAGAGAGACTTAATCATTACATGTATCTCTGCATCACTTAGGCCTTGTCTGCAGAGGGATTTTGACCAGCTTCAAAGCAGAGTAACTCTTCCAGAATAAAGTCACTTTTATTCCAGAATGGAGGGTCCACGGGAGGTGGGGGGGGGAGTGGGGAGGAGAGATATGCCAGTGCAGCTACGGTACAATAGCTATTCTACCCATGCCAGTCCGTGTATACAAGCCCATCTCGTGT
>ML675615.1:25027423-25067499 GCA_007922155.1 Mesoclemmys tuberculata | reverse complement strand
AGTTAACAGTAGCTGATGTTGACTTGCTCAAAGCACCACAGGCAAGTTTGAACTAAATTTCTTAAAGCAAACGTGGGGCCTAATTCTACCCTCAGATACCCAGTTGCAACTCTGATTTAAGTCAGTGGCTCCCACTGCACTAAGAGAGAAGCTGCCCCTTTGTATGTAAGAGCAGTTCTCCTATGCGGTCACTGTGATCTCACAACAAAAAGAAAGAAAAGGATGGAAAGATTCTCTAATTTTAAATCAAACTGAAACAAAGAGAATCCCGCTGAGATCTTAATGTGTGATGTGCATTTGCCAGTGGAAGATACGTTTGAATAACACGTTCCTTGTTTGTGTGTGAATGAAACTTGAAGATAATGAAATATCAAGAGAGTATTGCGATTTCTAAATTATTTTCTTCTATCGCTCTTTTCAGATAAGATTATAGAGTCCTATTGTGTTATGCGCTTCATTGCATTTCTCGTGGTTTTCTTTGTTTTTTCCCCGTTTGCTCTAATTTTTATTTTGTTAAAACAGTTTTTAAAAAATGTTGTGATAGCACATGATTATAAACAGAGAGAAACTCTTGGGTGCAGCGAAGCAGATGCTGCATTGACAAGCATAATGTGAAACTGAATATTCATTGCTAGAGGAACTAGACTAGATTCTAATTTCATATCTGTGCAAATCTGATGTAACTGCACTGAAGCCAACGGAGTCACGCAAGATTTACACTGAAATGAGGTCAGAATCTGGTCCACAGGCTGCCATTGTTGTAAGGGAAATATGCAGAGTTGTTCTGAAAAGCAATACACTGCTGTGGGATGAAATGATGAATTGGATATTAATGAAGAGAAGAGAAATCCCTTGAACAAACTCACACATGCTTCGTTTAGAAGCTGACATTTTGAGATGCTTATGCAATCTATTCCGCTTGTGATAATCATATATCTTCAAGCCTGCTGCCTTATTACTTTATCTCATTTCCTGTGGATGTTCTCTGCCACATCCCTATCTATATCTACTTAAGACTCACAGCCAGGAGGCTAGTAGATAGATAGGAATCTATTTTACTTAAGAAAAAACCCGCCTTCCATTTTCTTTGTGTATATAACATATTAGCTTAAGAAAGTGTTTGTGCATAGGTCTCAGACACAGCACAGCACATAATTCAGACCCCAGATCTTCATGATTTCATTGCTTGTTATAAGCCAGCTACCTGGGCAGTTGTATTGTCATTGGGTGAAATTCCACCGAATGTGATCACTGCCCATGGAAAGTGTTATAGTATTTTCTGGCAGTCTTTTAGCAAAGTTCACCTCTTGAAACCACAGAAGCCTATTTATTTTCAAATTGGACCATATTTATAATGTTTTTTTCCCAATCATTTGCTGAATAAAGAGGAAGGGGGTTACATTTACTGTGTTTACTGCGATAGCCTGTTTGTAAAACCTCTGTTCGGGAATGGTGGGCAAAAAATTATACATTCTGCAAGGCTCTATATAAAACAACTTGAGTAACCAAAGTGTTCCTAGATAAATAAGTCCAGGCATCATGGTGGAGGAAGTTTTTGAGGAAGATTTAAAAAGGAAAGGAATTTTGTTGGGCAGTTTGTTCGACAAATAGCCGATGGCATGGAAGAGAGCGCAGAGGAGCCTGATGGAAAAGTAGACAAAAAAGTGGCATCACTGGGAGAGTGAAATAGGGTAGTTGACAACTTGAATATATTACTAGGTCTGATAGACGATGTGGGGCTAACTGGGGAAGGGTCTTAAAGGCAAAGCAGTAGAGTTTGATGCATTGGAGGAGAAGCCAGTTGAGGGATTCAAAGAGAAGGACAGTTCTGCTCTAACCATATCACTTGTGCTTGGACAGGATGAGCTGAGTCCATAGACAAGACAGTCATCAATAATCTTCTTCCCCCCTTTATTTTCACTGATTCCAACTTGATCCACTGCATCCTATTTGCTTTTTTAATACAAACGGTCTCATTGCCTTGTCCAGGATGTGGCCCTACCTAGACACCTTTGCACTGGATTAGTTGTCTAAAAATAATTAATTGTGGGAGTGATTTAACAAATAATGAAAAATCCCTAACATCTGGCCTTTGAGTTACGTGATCTGTCGAGTCTGGAATTTAGTCTGTAACCTTATTCTCTGCTGAATGTCAAGTGTCAAATGGAAGGTTGACACTAAATCAGAGGGTAGATTTTCAGAGCTGAGCATTTGAGATTAATAACTTAGAACCTTAATTGAATGCCTGATTTGACTTGCAAATACTCAGCATGTCTGAGCCAGCACACGGGCTGCTCATGTTAGAATGCACGCTTGATGTGCTGTGCATTCCAAAACAGCGCTGGCAGAAAGCAGAAATGGGGCACAGAGAATGTGACTTGGGGCAGCAGCTGCCATTGATGGCCACTCATTTTTTTTTCCTCTCTTTTGGCTTTGAAAATGTGTAGCGAAATCCTGTGCTTGCTAACCTGCCCTGTGGAAAGAGCAGGGCACAGCAACAGCAGCTGAGCAGGAGGTCCAAGAGGCATTTAAACCAGACCCTTTGGGGCTGTGGAGCACTGTTGAGCATGTTAGCCAGCCCTCCAGCTGGCTTGCAGGGGGACAGTAGAGATAGAAACGTGCCCAGCTACAGTATGAGAAGGGCTGCCTGCCATCGTAACACACAGGCAGAAGCTTGCAAGACCAGACAGGATCTGGGCTGTTTACTGTTTTTTCAGGTCATTGTGCTCTCCATGTGATGTATGCCAAAGATAAATAAAACGACTGGGAAAAGGATAGTGATCAACTGCCTGCCGGGGATAGGCTACCTTGGATTCTGCCTTGTTTGGAGTATGTTCCATTTTCTGGCATTTTCTCTTGTTCCTGCTTTGCTATCAGTGAATAAAATGGGCCTCTGGCATCTCCCTGTATGGAATATCTTTGGCTGTTCTGTCTGTCTTAGGTTCTTTTCTGACCCCCATTACCATAGAATCATAAGACTAGAAGAGACCTCACACAGTCATCTAGTCCAGTCCCTGCCCTTATCTCAAGACCAAGCATTATCTAGACCATACTTGAAAGGTGTTTGTCTAAGCTGCTCTTAAAAATCTCCAGTGATGGAGATTCCATAATCTCCCTAGGTAGTTTATTCCAGTGCTTAACTACCCTGACAGTTAGCAAGATTTTCCTAATGTCCAACCTAAACTGCTTTGCTGCAGTTTAAGCCCATTGCTTCTTGCCGTATCCTCAGAGATTAACAAGAACAATTTTTCTCCCTCCTCCTTGTAACAACCTTTTACGTACTTGAAAACCGTTATCATGTCCCCCTTCAGTCTTCTCTTCTCCAGACTAAACCAACCCAGCTTTTTCAATCTTCCCTCATAGGTCATGTTCTCTAGACCTTTAATCATTTTATTGCTCTTCTCTGGACTTTCTCCAATTTGCCCACATCTTTCCTGAAATGTGGCGCCCAGAATGAGACACATTATTCCATTTGAGGCCTTCTCAGCGCGGAGTAGAACAGAAGAATTACCTCTCATGTCTTGCTAAAACACTCCTGCTAATACATCCCAGAATGATGTTTCCTTTTTTTGGCAACAGTGTTAAACTATTGATTCGTATTTAGCTTGTGATCCACTATGACCCCCAGATCCCTTTTCTGCAATATTCTTTCCTAGGGAGTCTTTTCCATTTTGTTGATTTGTAACTGATTGTTCTTCACTCGGGTGCACTTTGTATTTGTCCTTATTGAATTTCATCCTATTGACTTCAGACCATTTCTACATTTGCCCAGATCACTTTGTATTTTAATCCTATCCTCCCAAGCACTTCCAACCCTTCCCAGCTTGGTATCATCCGCAAACTTTATCAATATACGCTCTATGCCATTATCTGAATCATTGATGAAGATATTGTACAGAACCGGATCCAGAACTGATCCCTGAGGGACCCCCACTCAAGATGCCCTACCCTCTTCACTGTGAATGACTGATATCTAAACTCTGGGAATGGTTTTCCAACCTGTTATGCACCCACCCTGTAGTAGTTCCAACTCGGCTGTCTTTCTAGTTTGTTTATGAGAAGGTCATGCGAGACAGTATCAAAAGCCTTACTAAATTGAAGATGTAGCACATCTGCCGCTTCCACTCCCCCTCCCCCGTTGGCAAGGCTTGTTAACCTGTCAAAGAAAGCTATCGGTTTGATTTGACACAATTTGTTCTTGACAAATCCATGCTTAATGATATTTATCACCTTATTATCTTTTAGGTGTTTGCAAATTAATTATTTAATTCTTTGCTCCATTTTCTTTCTGGCTACTGAAATGAAGCTGACTGCTCTGTAATCCCCCGCATTGTCCTTGTTTCCTTTTTTTACAGATTAGTGCTATATTTGCCCTTTTCCAGTCCTCTGGAATCTCTCCCGTCTTTTGTGGCTTTTCGAAGATCATCGCTAATGGCTCAGAAATCTCCTCAGTCATCTTTTTTAGTATTCTAGGATGTATTTCATCAGGCCCTGGTGACTTGAAGACATCTAACTTGTCTGAAGTAATTTTTAACTTGCTCTTTCCCTATTTCAGCCTCATATCTTATCTCATTTTCACTGGCATAGTATTTGAACATCTCACAGCCTTTAACGTATTTCTCCTGACAACACCCCTGTGAGGTGGGGAAATGCTGTTATCCTCATCTTATAGGTGGGGAATGGAGGCACAGAAGGACTAAGCGACCTGCCCCGAGGTCACAGTGGAAACTTGTGGCCTGGCAGAGAAGTGAATCCGGAGCTCCCAAAACTCGGTCGGTTCTGTCCTTTTTAAGCATGTTTTTCTTCTCTTGTCTCCTCCACGTGTGTCAGAAGCTAAGAGCTCTCCGTTTGCTGAGCTTTCTGCTTCTTGCCACTTCCTAGTGCGCGTGGTCTCATGCCCGTGATCATTATTTTCTGATACGCAGCATGATGAACCTGCGTGCGCGTCACATTGCTCACCTTGAAGGGCATTAGCCTCTCCGTGGCACCTGGTAAAGGAACACAATGAGCACTGAATTATGACTCGCAGAAGGGTTTTAGAGGACATACTGGTGTCTGCTCTGAGGAGCTGACATTTAACCATCAGCTTCATCAGAAGCTCCCCCTCTTTGTTTCCTTTGGGTCGATGTCTTGGCTGTGAAGTTCATGTTGCCTGTTTTGCTAACATGGTAGTGAAACAGAAGCGAAGCCAGAGGGCCAAATGGCCTCCTTGGAGTGAGATGGGGTGCAGCTTGATCATGATTGAGGGAAGTGCTAGACACTGCCCATACCTCCAGACCAGCTGATCACAGCCCCTCAGTACTGGCACTGTCTGGCATGCTAACGTCCCTGCATACCTTGCTTTCAGGGAGGACTAGTGTCAGCATTCTGCCTGGATCTTAGATGTGTGCAGTGAGGAAAAGGTGCTTCCTGAACCCTGTTGCCTCCATTCTCTCAGTGCACCCCTGTAGACTCCACCTGAAGTTAGCCCAGAGCCTTGTTACCTTCTCTGTGCACCAACCATTTATTTAGCATATTCTTTATTTGCTTAGGAATGAGTAGGCTGTAAATAAATGTAGGCTAATGTGGCCCTTAAAGCTGTGACATGATACAAGTGGCTAATTTTAGAGATAATAGAAGTAAGCTCACCCCAGTGCAGAGTGACAGGTCGCATGACAATGAGGGGCTTGTATTCCATGCAGAGTTCAAAAGGGCATGTTTGTCAGAAATTAACTCTGCTTTCATGTAGGCAGTCAGCTGGCCTATGTCATCCCCAGAATTAAGTCATTCCACAGGGAAACGTGATTTTGCGTTAGTGATGTTTTCTAAATTGCTTTGAAATGTTGGGCTATGTACAGTATGAGTCTGTGTATGTTGTTGCTATCTGATACCACAGGGAAGTACTTGTCTGATTTCATCAACTTTGTTCCTTTTGAAGGAAGTGATTCTCTCTCTCTCTCTCTCTCTCTCTCTCTCTGGGTGTGTGGGTGGATTGGATGGTTTGGGGGGAATCAAAAGGGAAGGAAATGTGAATTTCTGGCTCTAGCCCAAGTTCTGTGTTAGTTAAGCGGCTGGCTATTAGCCTGCCTTACAAATATGACGCTCTAGTTTATTTGCTTTCGCTACAGAGATTCTGAAGCTAAAACACACCGGTGATATTCTCTTATTGTAGACATTAATGGTTGCTCAAAGACAAAAAGAAACAAAACCAAAAAAAAAACCCAGTAAAAATCCGATGTGAAGGGAACTAGTGATCTTGGTCACTTCCAGGTGGTGATCTAAGTGACTCCCTCCCATTCCTGGTGGACACGTTTCCATGTCCTGAAAAGCCCATCACAACTGGCACTAAGTGGTAGCCTCAGCAAATGCACCACAGACTGAATAAAGCTCGTTCCCTCAGGGCTGCTCTCTGTAGGGGAGACATGAGGTGCATTGACCCAGCACGGGACCCATCCTAAAAGCCCCTTCAACTTGCAAGTGATTGGAGATTAATTGCTCTGATTGACTCCTGCTTCACAGCAGGCATTTGGCACTTCATAGGATCAGGCCCAATGTGTGGGAGTTTGCAGTGTCCCCTTTCCCATACTGCATCCATTCTGTGAATTGATATAGTACCAGCGTCTCCAGGGATGTCAGTCTAGAATCCCTTCCTGAGCACTACGGTTACATCCAAGAAATCCTCAATAACCTTCACAGAAAGAAACTCACAGCCCTTAGCAGCTCATTAGGTGCAGTACCTCAATTGGACCAGAAAGTGGCGTCCATTTTTGTAACAAGAGCAGCATGCTGGCTTTGTGAGTCCCTGCTTACATTATCTTTTTAGTATCTTGGAAGTGCTTGCCCCCCTACTGGTGCACCATGAAAGCTGTTGACCGGAAATCACAGGTGACATTCTACCCTACCTCCACTTCAGATACCACTTCAGCCGCTGTTCAGCATGAGACTGACCAATCTTAGGACATTTACTGCTTAAATAAATGATTGCTTCATTGTCATCAATTCCCGTAGCATTGTATTTCATCAAGGCTTAATGTACTTTCACTTAAGATACAGTTCAGCTCATTTACTTATCGGTCAGTAGATCCACTTGGCTACTGAACCCCCATGGCATGTTCTTGTGTCCATTCATGGTGATCAAGCCCATTCTCAGCTACATAAAATGCAGACGAGGCACCTGCGAAGAGATGGGCTCACAAGGTTAGTACTGACTCACTCGCATAAGCCCTCCGAGTGGCCTTTCCTTAGGATGGGTCCCCCACGCAACAAGACTGAAGATACAAACTGAATCTCTGATCCTGGTGTCCTTGCTGGAAAGATGCTGTGTCCCCGGCTGGTCTGCTCCATCACTCTCAGTATTTGGGTTGGGTCATTGTGTCATAAGAGTTACTTATCCCAGCTTGAGATAGGCCCACTGCAGTCTATAACCCTACCACGATGCTCAAGGCTTCACACGAGGACCCTATTCCTAGATACAACTTTAGAATTTGTAAGGCCAGATTCTTCTCCAACATAACTATTGACTTCAGAACATTTACACTAAAGTGGAATTAGGCTCCTACTACACAAAATAAAGCTAGATGTTAGTAAATCACATTGGTTAGAGGGAAGGCTTTGGATCTCAGTGCTTGTACTGAGGGCTCCAAAGGCCTCTCTGATTAGGTATCTCTGATGACGATGGAAATTTCTTGGTGCACCAAGCCTTTCATTTCCATATTCCCTAGGATAGTCCTTACTGCGCCTTTCCAGGAGTGTCTCAGACTTTTCATCTTCATTCCCACCAAACCAGGAATAAAATGAGCCAGACCTGTCTCTTTTTCCCACATGGCCTTGATAAAATTGGTGCCAAACAGGCCCTTTTGTCTTTTAGCTCATAGCTTTTCATATCAGTGTGTTGGGATGATTTAGGGTTACACCCAGGACATTTTGTCACGCTGACAGATTATGGACTAAACAGTACTTTTTTCAGGAGAAATGGAAATCATAATTTTTGCTGGTTGTGGGCCACATCCTCAGCCCGTTTAAATCCACATTACTACATGGGAAGTCAGGGAGCAATACTCATCTACCCCATCTGAAGACCTGGTCCTATGTCACTAGAGAAAAAGCCTTTTACCAAAGGTTCAGTGTTAGTCACCCTGTTTTGCCTGAGTCCTTAGAACTTCTGCTTTTCAGATTAGAGACTTGGCACCATTTGGCCTTGTCTACACTGGAACGGGACACTCTTACTCGGAAATGAGCGTCTCCACACATGGAGTCCATGGAGAAACACGCCCTTAGTCACAGGACTTTATTATTCCATGTTTGTTTGTTTTGGTGTGATTGTTAGTGTTCACGTAACTGTCTGTAGCAAGGGTTCTCCATCCTCATTGTATTCTTTGGCTCCCGGCTATCTTTAAATCGTCAGGGAATCCATTTGCTTATAAAACAACTCTGTTGACAAAAGAATCTTATCTTTGCTCAGGAAAGTGATGTCACTGAAATATTAAAAAATAATAAGCAGGGATTGGAGAGTAGTTTGAATGGTTGCTTCATGTTTTGCCCATTGTGTCCACAGAATATTCATTTCAGAGGTACAGCAATCCCCTAGATAGTTGATAACACCTTTGTCCCCTCCTTCCCTTATGCTTCTCTATCATTGTATTGCTTTATAAGAGAACAGTACACTGGGAAGTTAATCTTTTATTTTTTTTCTGACTGAGCTTTTCTTTCAAGCAGCGAAAATACCGAGCCACAAAGATAATCATTGTGTTGTTCCCTTCACAGATTGTGATCCCTTTCTTCAGCCTATTGATCAAAGATATCTACTTTTTGAATGAGGGATGTGCTAATCGCCTTCCGAACGGGCACATCAACTTTGAAGTAAGATCTGCAAATGTCTTTATCTACTCCATCCTGATAGCACTATGTGAGACCATATTTCAGTGCAGTCCAACAAAAGGGATGACCTTGTATGACTCTCTTTGAAGGTCAGATCAATCCCAGGATTCCCCTAAAAAGAAATCACAGAGAGAGAAAAACATTCCATTCAGAGATCAAAAAACCAAGGAGTTTCTAATGCCAAATGAGTGGTAGATCCTAACATGTGTGCTGGGGTTAGTTGGCATAAATACAGTGTCAGCATCAATGATTATACAAACAGCCTGGAAGAGAAAAGGAATTTTTCAAAGGAAAAGTATATTTACCATATGTCCATAGATAAACAAGGTGTACAGTGTCTGATGCTTTTGTTTACAAGTGCTGTAGTGTTTTCTTATTTTATACGTTAAGGAAATAACCAAGGCTTGCCAAAGTAGGCTCGTAACAGGGTGGCTTGTCCCTTTAAGGGCTAGAGGCCTGGCATCGGACAATCCTAGTTATGAAGTAGGCGCACCTGGGCAGATATCAGATTATTCCCCTACAAGAGCAGTGGGAAGCTGGGGGGAGGAGTGAACTGGGGGGAATGGGGGAGTATTTTAAGGAAAGACAACCAGAGGAAGCTGGGGCCAAGATTGCACAAGAGCTGCAGTGAGCAAGAATCTCCTGCAGGATACCCTGGACCCTGGATTTGAAATTGGAAGCTGGGGCCAGAAGGCTGAGGGCAGCTGGGAGAACACACTCCACAAGTGTAAGAAGGAAAAAACTCCAGCCAGGGAGGGCCTGGGAGTGGCCTGCCAAAGCTGGAGAGGTCCCAGGCCTGGGAGGAGAAAGAAGGAAACGTGCGTGCACGCATGTGCGCTTTTGATGGACTTTAATTTGGGACCTGGAGTTTTATTTTGAGTTTATTTTATGTTAATAAACCCAGAACAAAAAGAGGGGGAAACTGAGGCAGGAGGCTTGCAACACAACCTCAGGCTAGGTCACGAGGGGATACTTGGGGGGCAACACACTCTACTACAATGCTATAAACCAATTGCAAATATTATATAAATACAAGACTACAGCTTGAACTGTATAAGGCCTCATCTATACAGTTACCATGTTCATCAGGCAAATCTCAGACATTTGGCCTGGGAATTAAAACTCCTCATGATCTTCTGCTTGGAAGCCTTTACTGATTACACTAATGGAGAATTTGCATAACCACCATTATACGCTGGAGCAAGACGTGTGTCCTCTCTTTAGGCCAGTCACAAGTCGCCAATAACTGAGTAATTCTGAGTCCATACACTAGAGGGTGGTGTTGCACTAATGTGACAGGATGCTGACTGCAATGTGCATTCCACTTTTTAACATCGCATGATGCATCACCCCTGCTGTATTCTTGTACTTCTGTGAAAATGCAGAGATGAAGCAGCATCAGTAGAATTGCCCTTGTATGAACGAGAAGAAAATGTGCTCCCTCAGCTCTCAAGTGCATTCTGAATCACATCTGAGCGCATCTTTTCTCTTTTGCTTGTTACTCTGTGTCCGTCTCCCTCCCTTAGAGGCATAATGACAGATGGCTGTCACCATACAGTGAGCCAAGTGTATTGCTTGTGGTGTTGAGTAATGCCTAAGGTGTTATAAGCTGGATGCCCCCTTACGCTCAGGCTCTATTTTTACAAACTAGTGGTGTGATCCCCTGCTTGCATGCACATTTAGCGCAAGTATAACTAGGGTAGCCGTGGCAGCAGAGATAGCACGGCTGATCCGTGCTGAGTACCTACCCGCTGTTTTCAGAGGCGTTTGTACTCAGCACGGCAATGCCTTGCCAGCCCTACGGCGGCGCACACCATTGCAGAAACACTGTTCTTTGCACTCGCACCAGCTCTCGTTGAACGTCTGCGAGGACGTGAATGCCTGCAGGGAGATCATGCCCTTGCACACAGTGTAGACATAGGCTAACACAGAACACCTTGGACATCCTTGTGCCTTGGTGGAACGGGCATAAGCCAGTCTAAGTATTGGAAAAGGGGCCCAGGTGAGTCTGAGGGGGTCTAATTTACACCACCTCATGGGCCACTTTTGGTACAATACCCTTGTCAGTTCTATCATATATTGCCTGCTGCCTTATATGATATATTCCTGTAAAACTTTTGGTACAAAGCTGTAATCAAAACGCTGAGATGCAATAAACATTGGACACGTCCCAGAATGGCACTGAGTTCTATGCCATCCATTCTGAACCAAACCCTCTGTTTGGAAACTGTAAATTGTTTATGGATATATTTCTACCTGAGAGGAAAGCAGGACTTCACGTGAAGTCAGAATGTAGGATACCCCAGCGCTGCTTCTTCCCCTTCAGCACAGCATGGAAACCAAGGGAAAGCCTTCTTGAGAAAATGCTCCCTTCTGAATTACCCGGGGTTTCTTTGCAAATGCATATCTTTGCCGTTTGCGTTCGGGATCCTGCAGCCTGTGCCCAGATGTGATCATTTCGCTGATACAATGTCCTGGTACTAACTGAAGTTTATAAAATTTGCAGAAATTCCTGGAACTGGCTAAACAGGTAGGAGAGTTTATAACGTGGAAGCAAGTGGAATGCCCATTTGAGCAAGACCATAATATCATCCACTACTTGCATACAGCTCCCATCTTTACTGAGGATGGTAAGAAATCCCTATATATATTTTTTTAATCATTGAAAACAATATCCATGTGACTGTCTCTCCAGCACTGCTGATAGAACCCTTATCCGTGGTTTGGTGATCTCTCACTTTGGCCACTACAGGCTGCTCCCTTCTGGCCTTCCTGCCTCTTTACTTGCTCATCATCACGCTATCCCGTGTGCTACTGTAAAAATGACCTTCTGGCCCAGTACATCATTGTCAGACCACTTTTCCACAACGTCTCCACCAGGCATCCTGTGGTGAAACCCATAATGGTACCTGTTATCTAAGCAGGCAATGAGGCTGTGTGGCCACATCAGGGACTAGCATGAATGTCAATCACCCTCTAGCCAAAGCAGTTCTGGCTACCTTTCCCTACAAGCCAACAATTTCACCTTTCCCATCAGAAGTTCTCCAGAGCCCCAGGTTATGGGAATCCAGCTCACGTTCTTTGCTCCAATGAGGAGATGCTTTCTTTAAAAGACCCCCAAAAAAGCATTTTTCAGAAAAATCTTCTATAGCAATTACTTTAAAATGTGATCAGTCAAATTCTTGTTCGGAAATTCATCCCTGTCATATTTCTCTTCCCTGTCTCCTCTCTTACGCTCTGCAATTTGGGATCTAGCATGTCACACTGTTTCATTTCACCCGGGATTATTTCAGTCACATCCTGTGGCATCATGTCAGACATCTCAAGTGACAGCAGCTACATTCCCATAAACTAGGTTGGGTTGGGGGGTATCTTTTCCCTTTTGATTCTAGGGCAGTTTTCTACAACCATCCAAGTTAATCAGACCAGACAGTTGTTACTTCATAGGCCACATCAGAAGTCAAAATACAGCAAGGAAAATTAAGCTCAAATCCCATGAGGAATGACTGCCATAAAGGAATAATTAAAATGATTAAAGCAGTATGTATGTAAAGGAGAGGGAATGGGGGTCTTCAAGCGAGGCTTATGGTACTGAGTATAGGGAAGTGGGGGTTGTAGATCTCTCAGAAGGGCTGTTTTCAGGCTGCAGGGTGACCTCAGCTCCCCTAATTGCTTGCAGACCCTCTCCCTCACATAAAGGGTCATATTCATGCTGCCTTCTTGAGATGCCCTCAGTAGAAGCCAGGAGTACAGCTGGCCTCCCCTACTGCCAAAGGTAAAGTGCAGTGCAGAAAGGCCTGGCCTGAGTAAAAGAGAGACAGTGCTGACCAGTCAAATAAAACAAATATGCTCTGCTTGCCAAAATACAGAGTAATAAATAGTGAGCTAACTCTTGAATATGAAAACGTTATTGAATTATATGACAAATAAAATACAAAGGTGACGGTGGCATTTCAGAATTACAGACGGTGGCATAACTAAACAATGTAATGTGAAAATGTCCATGAATACAAATCATGACCTACTTATAAAAGTCCATAAAACAAGCTAGATGGTAATGCACTAACAATTCACACAGATGGAATCTTTAATGTGTCCCTTTATTTTTGCACTATAAAATGCATCCTGTATTTCAGGGATCTTCACAAAAGGTCTATTAACTTAGACCTGTTTATATCACTATATCTGTCATGAGGGTGTCGTTTCTACGTTGCGTTCTCTCATTCTGGCTGCTGTAAACTCATTCTTACCTAGTGTGATATTTGTTTAACATGCCTTGTCTCTTAAGGAATGTAAAGAGGTTACAGATGAAAACGGGGACAATTACATTCAGTGTTAAATGATGTGAACTTGATTTATTGTAGAAGACTGGGGACTTCTCTTCAGCTGTCAATCCTTGACTTTTTTTACCTTTTGGTAAAGTGTTGGGTGCGGATTTTCAAAGGCACAACTGGGTTTTTGGCATTCAGGGCTTTCGGTGAGACGTAGGCACTTAACTGCCCTTGGATTTTTAAAACGTTCTGCTTCTTGTGTGGTACAGTTGTGACAACAGATGAGGAAGATAACAATGACCAGCAAAACGCATAAGAAACAACTGTAGTTTGAGATAGGTAAGGGATTTGGTGTTCTGGACGGTATTTGAATAACAATTTTTTTTATTAGGTTTGTATCTGGCTTCCTATGAAAGTGAAAGCCCAGAGAACCAAACTGAAAAAGAGAGATGGAAATCCTTGAGGTAGGAGTTCATTTTATAAAACCGTAATTACAACCCATGCACAACACATTGATAATCAAGAATGAAACTTAACTGGGCCTGAAGTTTGAAAATTTCTTAATAAAACATCCAAAATGTATCTTGTCAATTGTGCTGAAGGTGTTCTCCACTTAAAGTTCTAGTCTGAAACGCTGTAACTACACTGATAAAATCATAATCTTAATATAAATTATACACTGTAAATATAAAGGTTCCAATTCTCATTTACACTGCTCTGGCTGTGTAGAGGTGCCTTGGAGTGGATGTAAAATACTGCCAAAGTGTCACTTTTATACACTTTAAGGTTCCTTTATACTGCTGGACCAGTGTAAACAGGCTTTACTGTAAATGAAAATAAAGCCTCAAATAATTCTGAATGAGCCAAAACCAAAAAGCACGGATTATGCACGCTTCTTTGTTTCATCTTCATCGTTACAATGTTTCAAATTTGCAGGTCTACTATTTTAGGAAAGACTTGAAGACTTAGATTATTGCCGTACGACAAGAAAAAAATCAGCAAAAATATTTTGCACTACTGATTCCAAAGATGCCTATTTGGGATTTAGTTTATTTCTTTTTCTTCCTTTTTATTTTTATTTTTTGGACTGCCTAATGTGATGAACTGGATTCATCCATTGAATAACAGAATTGACTTACTGTATGCACAATTATGCTTTTCTAATTCCTCAAGAGAGGAAGGACAACAGATTATTTGTGGCCATACCAAAACTTTGTCAGTATCACTGTCACCGGGTCACAGAAGGAAACAGAACAAGCAAGGAGCGTCACAGTGCTGCAAAAGAGAATGGTCTTCGCTGAATAACTAAAGACACAGCATGCGCATTTTAGAAGCAGGTGCTTCCAACAGCAGCTCGCTAAATCCTTTCTGAATATTGTAAAATCAAATTATTCAAATACAACAGCAATCTGGTTAATTGCAAAGGAAGGAAAGGAGGATTTTATTTTACATCTGCAGTCTCCAGCCTTGTTGAACAATGCACTGACTTCAACAGAGATAAGCTGCTGGTGGATAAAAACTCATGTAAACTACATCAGCATGAAAAAATCATGCAAACCCCATGAATTTTACGTAGAATGATTTGAACTGTGAACGTGGTTATTTCTTCTTTCTCCAATGGTCCTTGCCTTTTTTACTGTGAATCTTGGCAGACTTTTCTGAGGCATGAAATGAAGATTAGACAAAATACAGATGTCCTTACACTGAAAGAGCTCTGAGAAGCAAATGGCTGAGTTCACCTTACCTCTATTTAAAGGATGGAATCTATTCCCTAACTCTGTTGATGCTGAGAGAGGTGTCTTTAAAGCGCCTGACCTTATTGATAAGTAATTGTGATTGTGTGAGGGAATTCATTGGATTGAAATTGATTTTGTTTTGTCCACTCACTTTAGCTTTGGTTCCAGTGCAATATGGCATCGGGGAATGGGGAGGAGAAGCGCTCTGGATTTGTGGATTCCATGGTGCATTTGAGAGGTGAAGAGTTTTCACTCTATGAATCAATTCACTAGAGTAATGACTTAGCAACACCCCATTAATAAATGGACGTCCATTTTTAGTCTTGCTTTTTATGTGCTGAATCATGCTCAGCACTTTCCTTCCAGGGAGATCATATACTGTTCAGAGTGGGGACCACATCTACCTTGTCTTTGCAGAAATCAGGGTGCTACTGCAATACATTAAATGACTGAAAATGAAGTGGGCTTATACGAGGTGCAAAACAGAGGACCCTACCTATTTTACTCACATGAGCAGACCCAAGACACTGTTTGTGGGCATGAGGACTGTTCCTGTCTGTAAATATATGCAGGTTCAGGCTTAAAATAGAGACCTACAAAAGCAGAACAGAAATTTCAGAAATGCTACATGATACTGAACTCATTTAATTACCGGCTCAGTGCTGGCATTTTAGCTGTCCCAGTCTTTTTTCTGATCAGCACAAAGGGCTCAGTTCTACACTGAACTCAATGGTAACTTTCCCTAAGTGAAGAGTGAAGAATCATGTGCCTAGCTCATCAGAACTGCTGCTTGGTTTAAAAAAAAAAAAAAGAGGCTCATTAGAAACTTGGCTGTGTGCGTGTACGGCTTTAGGCAGAAAGCTATGGCCATTGCTCCCCACTACAGTCATCGTCATCGTTATCTGTGCCTGAGTGTGTTGTTGAAAAGTGCTCCCTCATTGGGGTACCCTAGAAGACCACTCAGGAGCCTCATCCTATAGGGTGCAACTGCTGGTTTGAATCGTAATCCATAGGGTATATCCTGCACTTATTCCCATAATGCTACACTGGCTTCTGGGATGCAATTCAGGGCATTGATTTTGATCTATTAAAGGCCTGTAGGGTATTGATCATGGCCACCTAAGAGACCACCATTCTCCCTATGTTCTGTTATGATTTTTGACATTGGCCGGGCTGCTTTTTCTAATAGCTCCTAGATTTGAGTATCTAGGGGGCTGGAGGCAAGGCATTCTCAGTGGAGGAACCGTGGTTCTCCCTTCCCTTTTGGTCTGTCATAGATTGAGTTTGCTGACCTATGGCTAATGCATAGAGTTCCTCTGTTTACGCAGCTTTTGCTCAAAGCAGCTAATTGCAGAAAGAATGCAGAGTCATTTCAGCATAGGAACCGGCATTGTTTTGATGCTGTTAATGAGTTTTTGTACATGAGTGTGGAAAGAGTCAGATAAGTGCATTTTACAAACCAAAATTTAGGAGTAACAGCTACTCAAATGGAACCATTTCCAAAAAGATGATAGAAATTCTAACCAAGTACAGGACACTAACTGTAGACGTATTGATAACAATTCCAAGGCTTATGTGTATTCTCTGAATCGTCATTTTCCTTACTGCATATATCTTTTCAACAGGCGTATTATGACTTCATTGTACAAATGGTCTCCTTTTAGTGTCTGGAAATGCAGCATCATTGGATCTGCTTTTTAAAGTGGAAGTTATTATTCATTCTTTAACCATCAGAAGGAGGCGAGGATGGCTGATTGTCTCACTCCAAAGATATAAACTAAAAATATTATTTCTCTAATAATAGTAATAATAATAATAAATAATAATAAAACTTTGGAACTTCTCTGACACATTCCAAGAATTCAAAGAACGTCACAAACACCGGTTGAATTAAGTATCATGAGACCCCTGGGGGGCCAATAGATGGGTCAAAACTTTCAAAACTGGTGCTTAAAGTTAGGCACGTAAGGGCCAGATTTGCAAAGGTATGCAGGCACTTAAAGATGCAGATGTCTAGTGATATTTTCAAAAGAACCTACCTGACTGAATCCCATTTAAATTAACGGGAGTTAGGTGCCTAGGTGTTTCTGAAAATCCTGTTAGGTGCCTATTTCTATTTTTAGCTAACTAAATACCTTTACAAATCTGGCCCCTAAATCCATATGCATGCATCTGTTTAAGTGGCCTGTTTTGCAGAGATGCTGAGCATCCAGCGCTCCCACTGCCTTCAGTGGCGATTGAGGACAAGCCTTGCTTCACATGGGGCACAGAGCACTTTGCAGAAGTTGACCCTCAAGATCTGAGCCTGAGAAATGCTGATTGCTTCCCGCAAGGTTACTTCAGTGGGAGATGAGTGCTTTAAAGATCATGCCCTGCCTTCATCAACATGAATGGCAAAAGTCCCATTGGATTCAACAGGCGCAGGGGCAAGCCCTAATTTATCAATTACTCCATGATTTACACATGACCCAGTGAAGGAATAAATTCCCAGAAGAGATGAGAACGTTACGGCCTTGCTTCATTCACAGATTTAACAAGTAAGGGGACAATAGCAACAAGAGATTCCATTAACAATTTGGGAGATGAATGTCTCCCTAAAGTTTTCTAATAATTTTATATCAACGATAAAATGATAAAAGCTAATATCCAGTTTTTACCATTAGTGACCAGTGAAGAACTCTGCAGAATTAAAAGACAGTGAGCTATTAGCACCAAGCACTGAGCTGTTATAAAGCATGCAGGGGTTTCTAGACAGCTCACTTATAGTAACTGTCATGGCTTTCTAATTCCATTATTTTCGGCGGATTTGCATTTGGGACCACCGCTTATGCTGATTCTGCACTGAAGAACAAAGCAAGACTAGATCTGTACTTCAGTAGTGTTACTTGTAGAGTAAAAAAACACCCAACCTAGTACAATGTGAATATATTAAACATTAGTCTGGCTCCTCTACTGTGACTGAAGCAGTCTAAAAAAGTAAACAGGCAAACTGGGGTCTCTCTAGAGCAACTATAGTGGCAGCACTACTACTGAGTGCCTTCTGCTTGTGTCCGACAGTGGGATAAGAATGCTTAGCACCGTCAGAAGATGCGTTAGCATGTCACAAGATTATGTCCTAAGTTCCAAACCAGCATCAATCACGTTGCCTAGCCAAAAATGGAGAGCTGGTTCAGTGCGGCACTGAAGATGCACTTCAAATCGAGAAGCAATTTAAAATGCTGACATTTTGTTTCTCAAATTGAAAATAACTGCTGATAAGATAATCGCACATTTAAAATCAATCCAATCCCATACTGACTCCTTGCTACCTTTATCATGTTACTATTGTAAATATATTGCATACCTTTTTTAAAACATGGGCACTGGTTTGCTCATGACTGTAAACCATTTGGAATGGAACTCCGCTTATTGAATATCCAAGTTACTTGTCAGCAGTGATTGTGATGTTATTGCTATTCATCTCATCATAAAAGGAGTACAGAGTTCGTACAATCTAGCCTTAGAATTGCGTTGATTTAAATTCACGTAGGGCCTGATCCAGAGCACTATGATGTGCCAATGGAAAAACTCCCTTTCATTTCAACAGACTTTGGATCAGACCTACAATTACTGACATCTTGCTGCTGAAAAATCATTGATAGAGATGAAATTATAATGGTGACTGGTTGTAGTTATTAGCCTTTATCTTGGGGACAGATGCTGCCCTTAGATATGCAGATGTACTTGCCAGAGGTCAAAATTCACCCTTCTCATGAGCTTTTGTTGACTTCATTGGACTTACAGCACCTTAGATGAGGGCTGAAATTGGCCTGAGTTCATTTATACATCTGAGATCAGAATTGGGCCTTTGTGCTTTCAGAACGTTTTTCTCTATTCAAGCAGGCAGGAGCTACCAGTACTGTCTAAGGAGTATCTTTAATTGGAAGACAAAATCCATTTGAGTTTTGAACTCATATTGTTTTCTCATGACAGGTTTAGGAAATAAGAAGGAAAACCATAAAAGACAATTGGTCAGCGTTCATAGGTTTAAATGTGGACCCAAAGCTGTCCCTTTCTTTGTGCTTTTTACAGCTCGAACTCTGCTTTTGGTTGTTGACATGCAACTTCTGTTGACATCAGATGGAGTCTCCCATGTGCATTCAATGGCAGAATTTGGTCCTGAATGTTTTGGGGTGTGAAAACAAAATGCTTCAGTGACATGATTCCTAAAACAAAAAGGCAATTAAAGCCCAACACTTATGAGCGACCCTACAATCAAAACTCTGCACACTGATTTTCATTATTTGGAGTCTAGTCCTCCTGTCTTCATTCTATGAGCAATGGGCCCCAGGTCACCTGGATCTTGGAAGGAGGGTGAGGAAAGGATACATGCTTGCTCCCCTGCAACAGTGCCTGTTCAAACTTTTCCGTGTGCGCCTGAGAACTGGGCTTCCCAGGTCAGGAAGGGATGGGTAGGAAGTAACTCAGTGTGCAGGAACAACTCTGTCAGTGGCATTAACCTTCTGTAATCACGTGAGGAGTCTCTGCTGAGTGAAAGTCCCTGTTCCCTTAATAGTGAAGACAACGGTGGGCAAGGAAGCATGACATCAGGACTAGAAAGAAGTACAGACACAGTTGGTCCCTGTGTAGCTGAACCTGGTTTCCCTACGGTTCCGGAGATCCATTTGGATCTTGAGACATTACCCAAGATTAGGGGATGACCCTCCTGACAATCTTGTATGGAGGCAGATCACATTTCCTCCCCTGGTATAATAATTCCAAGGAAACTCTGTGAACTGGAAAGTTGTAGAGGGAATTTTAGCCTAGGGAGGAGAATTTTGTGCTTAGTTAAGAGACATATTTTTAGTTCCAAGTTTCTGTGACTTCTTCTAAAAATCAGTAAAAACAACAACTTTAAAAATGGAGAAATACCTTGGTGGTGTCATGTTGCCAACTTTCACATTTCATTGTGTTGCTGCACAACAGAAAATGTCCGCGCCTAGCTCCGGAGTTATAGACATCTGAGTGTACACCACGCCCATTAATGTCAGTGGCAGCTAGGCACATGCAGAGAGAAGCATGTGCAACAAGATGGGGAAGCTGCACCAAGTCTTTTGTGTCAGCCTTGGGTGTTTTGTGATGAAAATATGCCACTTTATGTTGTATCCCAATATTTCTAGTTCTTTCCCACACGTGTGTTAACATCATTGTACAGAACCAATCCATGAGCTGAGCGAAAGGAGCAGCAATCAAATTATCCTTTTCTATGGAAACGTTCTTGCGAGCTGATAGTCAGTTGTGCATTTCTTTTTTTCACTGTTCTGTGAAAAACAAAGCACTCATCCAGCTACGAATTTTTTTTTTTAAATGTGTCTTCCTCCAGCATCTTCATGTGCATTTCAAAATGTCAGAGAAGTACCGGAAACACTAAGCATGCGCGTCTGTGCTGCATTGAACCTTGTGTTGTCATTTCCACTTGTGCAGCGGGGATGTGAGGGGACGCCAGATCAGATGGAGAATGATTTGCATGGACTGTGCAGAGGCGAAAATGACTAGCCGAGGTGCAAGGCATTGGAGAATCAAGCTCTAGGCCTACAGATACTGAAAAGGGCTGATAAATTATTTGCTCCTGCTTTGTTGTTTCGTTTTAGTTTATTTAATTACATAACTAATATTTAAGAATAGCTACCACAAAGAAGGTGGATTTTGCAGTAGAAGAGAGTCTGCTGACTGGCTCTTGCTCTAGTTCTCAGCAGTTACTTTCTTGTAAGTTTCCAGCAGACCATGGGTGAAATAACCCTAGTATCCTGGGCACTATTGCTTAAGCAGGACTTAAATGGTGCATAACCCTTGGGCTGGTCCTCTGCACCGGGATGGATTTCATCCAATACGTGGATGAAAAAAGAATACACCAAAAGCCATCGTACAAGCAGGTTATAGAACCACTGGAGCTGGGCAAACCAGAGAGCAGGGCATTAGGCCTTGTAATCTAGGAATTGATGTTTCACTGTTTTCTAGGCAGCTTAAGTTGGACAAATGTAACAGAGCTTTCAAGTGTATCACCTCCCCAGGAGCAGAGAGAATTGGTGTTCACATATGAGACACACACTTGAGTGTTACTCACTGCAAACACTGATCTGTAGCAAAGATCCCTCAACAACTTTACTGACTAGTATCTCTCTGGCTCTCTGGTCTTCGACGTACCCTAGGTAAGTTAGAGTTTGGGGATGTCGCCTGGGTAGCTGAGGAATACGGGATCATATGTATTTTTGTAGCAAACCAAGCCTGGTTAAAGTTTACAGTATGCTTTTCTTTCCAATTTGTGTGGACTGAATCTGGCAACAGGTCTTCACTTTGTACTGGGATTAATTGTTACAGTCCAGTATTTCTTTGCTAATTCCATTAACTCTTAAAACTCAGTGAGGACAAGCTCACAGCTATTAAATTAAAGTAAGCTTTTAACGATACAGTTCTTACAAACGTGCAATTACTAACTTCCCTTTGAAGATAGTCTGTAAAAAGGAGTGAAACTGCTGGTGTAACAATGATGGAAAATAAATCAGCTTCCAGGGTTCAGAACCCTGGGGTGTATGCCAAGAATCTTAAAAAGTATGAGCATTCAACTTCCATAGGACAGAAATCTGATTTAAGAGTTGCACTTTTAGCAAGTTTCATGAAATGTAACAGCATCTGCTACAGCTGGCTTCTCAATGGACTCAAAAGCATAACTCTACATTCCAAATATCTACCAAATTTTACAGTTGGCGTTACCAAAACTCTATTTTTACCCCTTTGCTATATGATCCCTGTGCAACTATGCTTAGAAAACTGGGAAATATGTTGTGATAGATATTTTTAGAAAAGAACAGAACTGGGCATTGAAAGAAATATGGTATTAAAGATTCAAGTGTCTCCTGATCACTTGAGCACTGGTACTGAATAGCTATGTTTTTTCCTGTCATTTGTTTCTTTGGTTTTTGGTTGTTTTATTTTAAACCCAAGTTACTTCATATTCAGATCAAATAGGTATCCCAGTAACACACCCTAAGTTAAATAGGAGCTTTCAAATTAATACTGACACTTTATTAACTGCACAGGCAGGCAACAGAAAGGTTACTTGAAAATGGCAATTACGATTTTGTGACTGTACATAGATCTTACAAAAATATTGATGGTAATATACATACTATACCCTACATAAACACTGCAAGAATAGCATGGTCATCAGTACGCTTTATAGTTGTTTGTGGAAAATGTCTTAACCTGCATTCATGATTATTGTATCCACCCACCCCACTCCAATGCCTTTTTATACAGCTGTGGTGAGATTGTTATGGACCCCTTTTGTCAGTCATGTTCAAGCTAATTTACCTATGTATAGAATTTATATATTACAAACCTAATTTATACTGTGTTTTAACAGTTTGCCTGAACTGTCTCTGGTTTCTAAATTTTGTAATGTGAGTGTCAAATTAAAAAAATCAATGAAATGTGGTTGGTCCAGCTGTTCCGGTTTTTTTGTGCACGTGCAATTTTATTTTTGGAGGAGGCTTAGGTAACTGTGGATCACCAGAACAGACAGCAAATTCTTGCTGTTTCTAAACTCCCTCTAAAAATACAGACAAACCTAATTGCATAGGCAGTTTTAAAATAAACGGATAAATTGAGAAACACCTTAGAATTTCTGCTGTTTTTCTGGGGTTTCCGTTTCCCTGGGTTTTTTTTTCCTGTGTAGGTATGAGATTGCTCTGCACTGTACATCACACTAAAAGCGAAACACTGATTTTCCTGATTACTAGTTATCAGACCTTAAGAAAATGCTGCTACAAACATGAGCTCCAGACCCATACCTCCTTCAGACTCATAGGTGATATGAAGGTTTACGATTCTTCAGTAATTTTAATATATAAGTCCCTCCTACAACCATGCTTCATTTTACTGTGATTGTTATTTGCATTATAGTACCAACCCAAATGCCATGAGGCCCATTGTAGTAAGCATTCATAGTAACAGTCAGTCATGGAGAAGCCAAGTGACATGCCCAGTCGCACAGGAGGTCAATGGCATAGAAGTCATCCTGTGTCCTGCCTCGTTAATTGTACTACTTTTCCTTAAAATGATCCTGCAGTGCTTTGACTCACGTGAGTAGGCCTTACCCATGTGAGTCATATCATTGACTTCAAATCTTGCAAAATCTCATTCACACAAGTGACCCTTGCTCATGGAAACGATGCCATTTTTTTCTATTCAGCAGTTCTGACTCGTGTGAAAAGTGCCCCTGTCTTCAGCTAGATCATTACTCTAGTGAACAAGGTTTGCCGCAATCTGTGCCACAGCATTACAGCTGGAAATTCTGTAAACAATTGTACCCCTTCAGAAATGTGATCAATATAAGTCATGAGAGTATTACCCTCACTTATATCCTTCTTAACCCTTTGCTGAACTGTTCTGTGTTATCTCTTTATCATTGCTATTATCTCTCTGAACTTGCACATGCCGTGGCAATCTAGGACACTCCCCTATCCCTTCCTCCCCAATGGGGCGCAAAGTGAATGTTGGTTTTCTCGACTCATCTTAGAAATGCTCCGTGTTTTTCCAAAACCATCCACCCCAGCCGTCTTCAGTGTGGTGTGTCGCTATCATAACCATGTCCTAGCGCACCCAGACAAAGCTTACTTACAGTACTGGTGAAACCCCGTGACTCTATGACGCTATTGCCATTGGCACCTAAACCAAACTACAATGCAACCACTAGAAATCTGTTACAAAGACAACCAATGCAAGACATAATTGTTAATCAACCAACTTCTAGCACGGACCAGAGAATGGAAAAATTAAACCAACAAATCCTTAATTGAGAGGTCACTTGGCTTGAGCACAGTACAGGAAGCCAGGAATTGAAAGTCTGTGGCTTTGGATAAGGCACTTAACCTCAGCTTTAATTTTCCCATCTGTAAAATGGGGAGATTGAATAATATGTAGCTTTATCACACAGCTGCCACGAAGATGGATCAGTTAATGTTATCAAGCATTCTGAAGATGAAAAGTGGTATATGAAGGCTATGTATTGTTCCCTCCCAAAATTAAATAAAAAGAATACATTCAGAAAATTATACAGTGAAGCAAATGCTGCCAACACAGTCTCACTCACATACATACACAGACACATATCATGGCTGGGATATAATAAAGAAATGAATCAGGCTGAATGGTAACAGGACTTCTAGCTTAAGAGGCAGCTCAAAATGTGGTTTGTATTTTTTGTTTTCATTGCCACAATTTATACTCTTGATGCTATATAGTCTAAACATTGATATTTGTAAAAACACACACCACACTGATTGACGATAAAAACTTTAAATAAATTTAATTATTTTCAAGCAGTTTTTTAATCAAAAATATCTTCTCAAACTGCTGTCCGTATCAGTAATTCCACAGCACATGAAACCACTCACCTTTCCCCGAGTTGCCAAGATTAGAACGCCTCTGCTTTTGCTTCCTCGCTGTTAGCTAACAACCCCCTCAAAAAAGGCCATTTCTCGGTGGGCTACTTTGGCCTTTGATACATAATTCTGCCTGCAAAATCCTGTCACGTCTGGTGAAAATACTCTCGCAGACTGTATTCTCTACAAGGACGCTCCTAGAATACGAGCATCCTGATTCCCACTACTGATGTACCACCAACGCCACCTGCTGAACAGAAAGGAAAAGTAAATAGTAATGATCAAAACAAATGTGATTTTGTTCCCCGTACTTAATATTACTTTCCTGTTTTTACTGATGTACCAGTATCCCGTGCAAGTATCTTGTTCTGCATGCCGTACACACAGGAGTGATGTTTGAAGCTCTGCTGTCCAATATGCCTTTATCCAATTAAATGATTGGCTATATTTTGGTTATTAACATTGTATGTATATAAGCCCTCACACCAGGCAGCACAAAGGAACCCAGTAAAGTGAGATACAAAGAAGCTAGAGGCTGTGGCAGAGCCAGGAAGAGAATGCAACTTTCTGTTCATTTTCTTCTCCAGCATCCCATATGTGAACGAGTCTATAAGGCCTGCCCTCTCCTCTTCCCAATCTCTCCTCGAGACCCACTTGTAAAAAGATGTTTATCAGAAAGTGCCACTAGCATTGGCTAGGTAGCCACGTGAAACTGAAAAAAAAAGGTATTGTGCTTTATCCTTAGCTGATTTAGCTGAGGTTATCCTGCTTTGAGCAGGGGGTTGGACTAGATGACCTCCTGAGGTCCCTTCCAACTCTAATATTCTATGATTCTTCCTTGCCCTTCTTCTTCTGATGCCTGTTTTCTGAAATTAGGAGCTCCTTGGAGCACAGATTGTCATCATGTGTTTCAAAAGCTCTTAGCACATTGTAGATGCTGTTGTAAGGGTAACAAATACTAATAATTAATCATCTAACCCCTAGGTGATAGTTCCTCTTCATACCGAAGAACAAGAAGAGAAATGGGGCTTTCAGTCTGATGGAATACAGGTTTAAAGCCTTACCTCCCAAGAAATCCTCCTGCAAGGAAATCTTAATGAACCTGTTTGCACAAAGCTAAAATGCCATGCTTTCCCACAATATGTGCATGACTATTCACTGGTACTTGGCAGGAGTAAAAATGAAAAACCAATTGTGCACTACACCAAAAGCCATGCTTCACCTTAGATATACAGTCAGTCAAACTAAAAGCCATGCCACACCTTCTCTGTTCAGTTGTAGTTGAGAAGGCGTTGCTCCAGGGAAGCAAATCCCAGTGGCTGTACCAGCTCTTCTGTGCCAAGGAAGACATTTCCACAAATTGCTTTGTGGAAGAGTCAGTAGGTAGAAGAATCTCAAATATATCCACTTATCTTCAGAGATGTACAATTTCCCTTCAGAAAGGCTACTGTAAATAAATAAGTCTGAATACTGATGTGTTTGAACAACAGTTCAGGTTCAGTTTTCCATAATTTGTATTCTCCTTTAAACACTGTGCAGTTTTCCTTTAACAGAGACGGAGTCGGTTGGGGTTCATCAAATCACATTGCTCCGTGTTTATAGTAAGTGCCACAGGAGTCAGGAAGTAAATTTTTCCAGTGTACAGAATTGTACATGTGGTCAGATGCATTATGCCAACCGTTTACTTGTCTCCGAAGCATCAGTGCTGGAAACAAGACACCAATCTTCATTCATTATAGAAAATTCCATATTCCCACAGGTATCGATTGCCTGTTTGTCACATTGATCTATTCTATAACAAGTTATACAGGGCCAGAATCTGCCACCCTTCCTCACTGATTTTGCAAGTAGTTCCACTGAAATCAATCAACTGAATCCAGATTTTGGGCCCCTTCAGAAATAAGAAATTAGATGGTTTAATTGATTCACTTTTGCTGAGTGATGCATATATTCTGTCATTTTAGAGGTCCAATCAATTCTCCAGTGGCTGATAATGACATGGAGGGTGGGTGGTGCTTGCAGCTTTTTGGCGTAGAAAGGAAATCAATTGTATTAGATATTACTGCAAGGCCTGCTGGTGTTATGTAGGAGAGAAACCCTTAGGACAATCTGATAGCCATTTGTTTAAGTCTGTCTATGAAGCCTGGCATGATAATATAATTAGTCAACCTAGACACCAAATTGCCCCAGAAGAATTTAGAAATAGGAGAAAAAATTCTCTAGCACTCACAGAGAATACGAATCACCTAGAGAACAAAGTGAGAGAATGCAATGTTTGGTCAATTGGTTTTATAAGGAACTGATGATGTATTCATAAACAGAAACAATTTTTAGACTGTACAATTCTTTATAAAATCTGACAAAGGGAGTAATAAATTGGCCATTGATGCTAGGTGAGAGAGAAAGAGGTAAAGCTGTATATATCTTTCAGCCTTTAAAAGGGGATCATTTCAGAATCGAACTCTGGTGCAGCATGTCAGAGCCTGTTTTTAAGAATTTATCTCATTATCAACACTGCAACAGTGCTCTGGGATCTCCACTGGCTGCCTGTTGCTTTCTGGGTAGAGTTTAAAATGTTGGTTCTGAGCTAAGAAATCCTGAATGGCTTAGGAACTGCCTACCTGAGAGACTTTCTCTTTCCCTGTACAACACTGCCAGAAGATGCAGAAGATGCACTCAAGTTGCCTGTAACCCTGAGTGTCTCACAAGGCTTTCCGACTGTAGCTCACTGCCTGGGACGCTCACAGTCAGCAACAAGCATGCAGGTCACCCCCTGAGTGTCTGTGTGCTAGACAGCACTGGTTCAGCAGCTCTGACCCCACAGCGTGTCTACCAGTGGTGTCTCCGACGGGGGGCAAAAGGGAGCCAGGCCCTAGGGTGCTGGGCTTGGGGGAGGGAGCACCAGTTGGGCCCTCAGAGGAGGAGCCGCCCCCCACTGTCACAGGCGGCCGTGCCGACCCCAGCACAGGCCTGCTGGCTGCCGAGGGCTCCTGCTGTGGAGGGAGTAAGGGAGCAAGAGTCCTCCCAGCTCCTCCACCCCCACACTAGACGCAATTACACCAGGGAGCCACAGGGACCTCGGCCGCACAGAAGCCAGGCAGCCAACCGAACAGCAGGGCTCCTGGGCAGATCCTGTCACGCTGTCCCTCCATCTGCTCCTGTCACTCCCACACCTTACCACACCCACCACACCCATAGTGTGGGAGGAAGCTGGGGGGGGAGAGCAAGAAACGGGCCTGCAGACCCCCCCCTGGAGGGCACTGCCGCTGACACCACCACTGACGGGGAGGAGGGGGGCACAAATGCAAGTATTGGCCTCTGGGCACCGAAGACGGCCATGGTACGGCACTGCTGTCTACAACCCCACTCTGGTTTCACCAACCTGGGTTACAGCCAGCAAGATGACCCCCAACACGCTCCCAGTCCTGAATTTTCCCAAAGCTGCACGCTCTGCAGTGTCCAGTCCTCACCTGGGCCACTCAGAGAAATAAGGTTCGTTGCTCCTTCGAAGAGACAAAATTACAGCTTATTAACTTAACTGCGGTAAACACCCCCTTCTCCTCAAACACAGCGTAGACTTCATGTATAGTGAAAATAAAACAAATGTATTAACAATAGGACATAGGTTAAGTGATGCCAAGTGAAAGGTAGAAAGGGTTAAAGCAAATAAAAGTGAAAACACACCTCTAAAATCTAAAATGTAATCCAGCAAGATACAGGCCAGGCTTTGTTCAAGGTGGTTTTGCTCACCAATTTTCCTTTTTCCCAGCCATGGCTGACTTCCACTCAGTAAGGCCTTTCCACAGAATCACAAGTGGCTGGTCACCCTTGTCTTCCTAGGCAAAAGATCTTTGCCTAAGCAGGTTTCTCATCTATATTCCGTTTCCAGCGACTTCAACTCCTCCTTTGGTTGAAGGACTCATCTTTCTCCGCTTGCAAGATCGCTGTTCCCTTGTGTCTGGCTAGTCGACGGCGTCTGTCTTTGCTTGTATCTGCCAAAGTTCAATGACTTTATTTCAAGAGGCAGCATAACCTCCTGCTATTTAGCCTTCTTATGGACTTCACTTCCCCTTGTATGTAAATAGGGCTTCTATTGTTTTGAGTCCATCATGTTTAATTTACATAGGAGACAGATAATTAGCTGTGACATTCCCTTCTGTCTGGAAGAAACATGTTTCTCCCTTTGTTTGGATACAGACTGCAGAGCCCAGTATCAGTGAATATCCATAATCCTTTGTGTAGTGTTAGTACATACATTTTACAATGCCATTAATCACCAGTGTGTCATAGGCTGTCATAAAACACCTCACTTGATACACTTTTATAATTCAGTAATATTGTATGCAATCAGTTGATTCAATTATTTATCACTTGAGGTTCAGACCGTTTCTTTATAGCCCAGAAAAAATGTCTCTTTCCTGAAGGAAGTTGTCTCTTCTCTAACTTGTTAGCATGACAGCTTTGTTTACCTAATATGTAAAGGGCCCCTCACTGTCTCTACCTGATGACCAGGCTGGTCAGAGAAGCAAATACACTTTTCTTTATCTAGGGCAGACCTGTTTACCAGCTTCCCTTGACATACCTGGTTTAAACACATTTTCATCATAATTCCAGCATATATCCATAACTCACATGGGGCTGATGTAATCTTTACCTTATCTTCAGGTTGCCTCCCTTCGCTTACCATCATCATGTCAGCCAGCTTGCTTTCATCCCTGCTCATATGTTGAGAACAAAACTAAACCACACTCTGTTCAGACAAAATGGATAGTGCTGAGTAGCAGCAGCATATAGAAAATATGAGATTCCATCCCATGTCTCCTCCCTAATTCCTCCCCTCACAATGGCCCTGTATACTGAACAGGAGAGATGATATCGTGCGGCCCTGTGTGGCACCCTCAGGAGAGAGAAAACTATTTTCTGGATATGGATAGAATGAAGCCACCACAAGGCAGCCAGGTCTGCTCCCCATCAGGTCCCCGAGTGAGATGGCAGCAGTTCATGATTAACGGTGTGATAGACCGAATATCAGCATGGACATCTGATCTTTAACCATTGCCAAAAGATCATTGACCAGTGCTGTCTCAGGTGCTGTAACCTGTTCTGAAGCCAGCTTGACAAGGATAGAGATGCTCAGAGGAATCTATGTAACCAGCTTCACAGTCCTAGCCAGAACTAGAAGATCGGGATGATTTTCCTTAAAGGAGGTCATGACATTCTCCACCAGAAAAGGACCCAGTGCCTCCCCACAAGCCTTCATCAGCCAGGTAGGGCATGAGTCCAAAGAACAGGTTGTGGAATGAAGTTCTTCCAGCACATCAAGAACTTCACTGAGCAGCACCAGCACAGATTCTAGCATTGATCTAGCAGCCATCCACTCAGGATCCTGCTCTATTGTCAGAGATGCATCTGGGTACAGAGCCTGAACAAAATTCTCTGCAAAATAGCAAAAGCTGTTTCCTCCCGTGGGAGGTGCAAAAATGAGGCCCAAGAGGACGTCAGCCTAGACAGAGCAGGCTGCGTGCTTTGCAGGTGGATCTGCTGAGAGAGATGGTGGCGATGCTCAACATCTTCTGCACAACCGCAGGCAGGGAAACTCAAGAACTCCTGGTCCAGGAGCAATGACGTTACTGCATTATTCACTGGTGTAGTTAGCAGCCACCGCACTGGGTGCAGCTATCACAGTATTAACTAACTCTCTTCCTTCCTGAGGGGGTCATTTTCCACCAGAAATTGGCCTCCCTTGTGGGCAGGGCCCCCGCATAGTGGCAAAAAAGTGTCCACTCTGCTGGGGCCCAGAGGCCCTGGGGGGGGGCCAGGCCAACCTGCAACCCCTATTACCAAGAGGAAAAAACGTTCTCGGCTCGTGAGCTTGCATGGACGTGTGTGGGAAGTGTGGTGTGCGTGGGCGTGCGTTGCACGTTTGTACTGGGCCCGAAAAAATCATGCTTGGGCCCTGCCCGTGGGTCCAGGCCGGCTGTCAGGGGGCCGGGCGTGGGATTGGCGGTGTGGGGCTGTGAGTAACCGAGTGAGTGCAGGGGTGTGTCAGGCCCCCAGGGCCAGATCCTCAGCATTATGTGGAGCCTAAATCCCATTGATTTCAAGGGGAGCCAGGTGCCTAAACTATCTTTGAGGGTCTGGCCCACAAAGGGCAGGAGCCCATGGGCCACTCCCCCTGCACAGCCTCCCTCTGCCCCCCCAGCAAGGGCGGAATCCTGGCGCCCCCTTTACAGATGCGAGCCTCAGCACCTCCCTCTCCCGCCCAGCAGGGGGCGGGGTCTCCCCTGCGCGCCTCCTTGCGGCCTCGTCGCCGCTCCTGCTAAGGGGCGGAGTCTCGTGGTTGCTCCTCCCACGCCCGAGCGGAAGGCGTGTGACGTCATCCCGCGGCGGGGGAGGGGAGCCGAGCCTGCCGCAGGTCGAAGGCGCGGCGCGGCGCGGGCGCCATTTTGTGTGTGTGCGGAGGGTGGAGGCGGGCGTCGTTCAGCTCCTCATCTGCCGTAAGTGACGAAGGCGGACCCCCCTCCCCCGCGTCAGGGGCCGACGTCGTTGTAGGCCGGGGCCGCCTGGGCCCGCGTCTGGTCACCTCGCCGGGCGCGGGGCCTCGAGAGGCGGCTGCCCGAGGCGGGCTAATGGTGGCGGGAAGGGGCCTGAGGGGATTTTGGGAGGGTGGAAAAGAGTCTGGGAGGAAGATGGTTTGGGGGGTGAAGGATCTGGGGGGAGGGTTGTGGGGGGATGGGCGGGGGGGGCTTAACTTCTGGACAGGTGCGCTCGGCCCTCACAGGCTGTCCCGGCCACCCCCCCCCGTGAGACGCCCGGTAAAGCTGCCCCTCCCCCATGAAACGCCTGAGAGGCTGGGACCCTGTACCTGGGCTGGAGCCCGGGGCCGGCCAAGGGAGCCGATGTCGGTAGAGGGGCCTTGGTTGTGCATGCTGGGCCATCAGCCCCCACTGCTCTCCTCTAGGGGCCCTGAGCGGGAACCGGGACGCGCCCGGTGCTCCTGGGTGGTTGGTAGCACGTAGGGATGGCGCCCAGGACGCAGCAGCCTAGGGGTGTATAGATCAGTGTCCGTAGCTGACCTTGCCCTAGGAAGCCAGTGGTGGCCTTGGGGAAATGGTGGGGCATGTGTAATCCTCCTGTGCGTGTCATCAAATGGGAGGGGAGGGGATGAGGTTGGAGGGTGGTGGTCGCAGGGCTTTATCCTGGAGTGCCTGGTGGTGGAGAACAGGTGAACTGCTCTACGGTGAGGCAGGGCCTGGCTGAGATCTCGCAGAGTGATGGTGGAGTAACCATGGGCTCAGCTGCTTTTCCTCTTGGCTACTTGATGATTTGGGAAGAGGAGCTTGGGAGTCCATGCTCCGCAGCAGAGAACACCTCCACGTGGATCGTTGTGAGTTCAGCAGACAAAGCAGCAGGGATCTTCAGTTTCATCCTACTCATCTCTTCTGGGTGTAGTGGTAGCTGGGGCTGCCGTCCCCCAGTGGTGATGACGTGAGACTCTTAGAATTAGTAGGAAGTTGGGTCTTCCCTTTCCTTGCATGATTGTTAGTACTGATCCTTTTGCATTTAATTAGGGCTTGTGTACACTTGAAATGCTGCAGCTGAGCTGTTGCAGGATTTTATTGTAGACACTACTTAAACCAATGGGAGGGGTTCTTCCCTCAGTATAGGTAATCCAGATCCCCCAAGAGATGGTAGCTAGATTGACAGAAGAGTTCTTCTGTTGGCTTAGCACTGTCTATATGGGGATTTAGGTCAGCTTAACTACACAACTCAAGGGTGTGATGTTTCACATCCTTGAATGATGTAGTTAGGCTGACTTAATTTTCTGGTGCCAACCAGGCCTAACAGCTGCCTCACTCTTGAAAGATGAATTGCTTAGGGCAGCAGTTCCCAAACTACCGCGTTGTGCACCACCAACATAAAACGCCACCACCTGTAGTACCATAAAACCATCTTAAAACGTGTTCTTAAAACATGTATCAATAGCATAGCTATGTATATAAAAAGCTGTGGTTTTGCAAAAATTAATAAATGCATTATAAACTTATCCCGTCTGAGATGGCAGAGTGAAACGATATTTGGAAAGAATTCTGCAGTCTTAGGGCTATGTCTTCACTGATGGTGGCAAATTCGCCACCGTCAGATTGATTCTTTGGGATCGATTGAGCAGAAATAGAGACCCGCTCAATTGATCTAGAAATCAACTTAATAAATTCACCCCTGGAAAAAGAGTAACGCTGCATCGATGGGAGGGCATTTCCTGTCAGCGCAGCGTAGTGGGGATGCCACACATTAGAATTTAGGAAGTTGACGGGAGTTATGCAAGCTATGCAGAATAGATTGTATCTCCCGTCAACAGTTGCCAGATTTTGCAGTAAGTGTAGATCAGGCCTTAATTAGTCAGATGCATACCACTGGGAAGTGGCCTCCATACCACAGTTTGGGAACCGCTGGTTTAGGGTGCGATGATAAAAACTGGAATCCTTGCTAATTTGCAGCTGAGTGAATGGAAGAGGAAAAGTCCTCATCCCAGAAAGGTAGAAATTAAAGCCCTTGATTATGAGGAGTGGCTAGAAATAGGTGATGGGATGTATGAGGGAATGGCTTCTCCCTGACAATATAGTCACGTAGGCACTGGTCCTGCATACCATTATGCATGTGCTTAATTTTACTACGCTGAGTAGCTTCATTGATTTCACTGGGACTGCTCACAGAAGTAAAGTTAACCACATGTTTGCAGAATCTAGTCCATAATTTTTATACTTCTTGATTTGTCTCTCTTACGCTTTCTCTTCTTTTAAAAACTGATGATGGAAGAGATTTTTTTAAATCTACTTGAAAGAAATTTTGTAGGAAGGATTTTTACCATTGTCAGAAGTCAAAAAATGTTAATTTGATCAAATTAACAATGCTCTGATACCGTTACTTAGTAATATTCTTTGTATAAGCTTCAGGGTTAAGAAATGCTTCCAGGTGTCTGGAGACAAATCGGAATTGCTTATGTCATTTTTGATGATCAGTTTCTGAAATGAAAGGTTGCTCACTCGCCTTTGCAGTGCAATCTTATTCGAATAGGATGATTCTAGTTTTATACTTTAATTTTACAACCCCTATAATAATATATGGTCTGAATTATTAGCATACAGTATACTGATGTATCTGTTTATTCCTCATTTTAAAATATGTATTCAGAAGACCCTTGCAGATGTACGAATGGACTTGGATTTCCTGATTGTATAGCTATGCCGTAATTTCTTTCTGCTTCTCAGTTGTGCTATGTGCCTGTCTCAGCAGTCACTACATAGAACACTTGACAACAGAAACTGTATCTGCTTCTGCGCTTGTTTCTAGAGGAGCAGCCAGCATAAAAAATGCCTGCATAGTTGTGTGCTACTGGAGAGTGAGCTGTGGCTGGCTCACAGTATGGATTACCATATTGTGGTGCCACATATTTACCTAGGCACTGGATTCAGAATGAGATTCTATAGATCATTCTAAAATATGGCTTTGTGTTGCAGAAAGACTTGTGTAATAAATCTGAACAATAGCTTAAGACTTATGTTTTGAGTTAATATGTATGCAGTTTATAGCAATTACTAAATTGCGTATATATAGTGTATCTAGGGTTAATTCTATAAACTTTGTTCTAATGTGGATTTTATTGGAGAAAATGTTTGAAGGCTGTTTACTTCTGAGTACCCATATTAATATACAGTACTAAAAACAACAGTTATACGCATGCACCAGTTTAAGGCATCAAGTTTGAAAATAAACTGAACTTCTATAAACTTCTACATAAATAAATATTTTTAAAGAAAATGTACATGTTATCTTACGAAGTCTTTTCCTCACCACCAAACCATTGTCTGTTCTCATTCCTTTCTGTTCACTCTCCTCAAAAGGACTGACTCTGAGTTCTCTCACCCTTCCTCATACTAGTGAATTGGAGCCAGGAACAGGGGAAAATTGATTTTCACTTTATCCTCTCAGGTGAGGAGGTGATTTTCTTTCCTCCTCTCCACAAAGCATACTAATAGGTGGAGGTGAGGCCTGAAGCTAGCATCTTCATGTGTCTTCCCACCTACAGTGTTCCTGTGAGTTCCTACTGGCCAATGACCAGGAAACTATATTGCTTAAGAAACTTGGAGTAGAAGAGCAAAGGAGTAAAAAAATAATGGAATTTATTTAATGACACTAATTTATGTGGGAAGGGGAAAACTGTTGCTGACCTATGTCAGAAAGTTTTGTCTAGAGTGTGCATATCTTGATCATTTCAAAGATAAAAGCTTACCCTGGGAGCTTCAAGGGATTCCATCTGTGGAAAGAGAGAGAGAAAAAGAATTTCAGATCCTGAACAATATATAGTTGAATGGAAGTAGGTCAGCTTTCTTTAAATATTTCTGCCAACTTTGGTATGTAAGCACTTTGCTCAAAGCCTGAATAGAGGTCCACTATTGTAAGATCCTTGCATCTGTGGAGTTGCTAAAATCAGTACGGACCCTCTGTGTTAACAAAAATCTATTCTAGCAAATCTCAGGCCAGGTCTACACTGCAGTCCTATATCAATATAACTGTGTTGCTCAGGGATGTGAAAAATCCATATCCCTGAGCAACATAGTTATACCAACCTAACACCCCATGTAGACATAGATAACACCTCATGGGCAGGTGGATTAAATATGCCAATGGAAGAAGCTCTCATGTCAGCGTAGTAGCATCTTCGCTAAAGCACGACAGTGGTATAGTTGCAGCACTGTACGTGGAGACAAACCCTCAGTGTAGGATTGGGGACTTAATCTGTAATTTTTGTGTCTTGACAATACTGTAAGTGTTTACTATATACAACTCTTAATCTTGTCCATTCTTTCCTCATTGCTGAACATCGATGTAGAATATGCACATGTAAAGTTAAAACACTTTTATAAAGGATTAAAAAAAAACTATGAATTCTGTATGAACCAGCCAGTTGAATCTGGATTAGTAGACTGTCTCATTTCTGTGTATACTAAAGTATAACCCTTCTTTCCCTTTAAATGTTTCTGTAACAGATGCGACATTCAAAACGAAGTCATTGCCCTGAATGGGATGATAGAAAGAGCTGGGATCAAGGAGAGCACAGCGCTGGCCATAAACTCCAGAAGAGGTCCCACAGCGGTGTACAAGAAAGCAAACCCTATAAATCACATCATCATAACGTTTCAGACAGGTACTGTGGATTACCAGTACCAATATCTCTAATTGTAAATGAAATAAATTTAAATTAAACCAAAAAATGTGTTGAGCAGACAAGACCGGTAGTTCCTTCTGGTGTTGGCTCATTATCTGCCAGGTTTAAGAGGTAATTTTTGTATTGATAGTGGTCTAAATTGTTTAATTGTGATTCTCTGATACAAAATATTTAATATCTAATCTGTTTCTATCAATACTCACCAACCAAGGATTTATATTGAAACACAATATTTAGTATTAAATTTCATATAAAATGTTTCTCATGTATGAGGATGGGGGAAGAAGGTGAAGATTTGCTCTCTTAGAACATTTCATAAGAGGGTAAGTATGGGTTAAATTGCTTTCATTCATTTTTCAGGTATCTTGCTTTTCTCTCTTTTTTCCTTTAGGAGGGGATGTATTCTTCTATGCCTTTCCTTTGAGAGGGGAAGACCATATTTTAAAAAGCTCATCAATTTGCTTATAAAATGACAGAAAGAGTGACTATGCAGCAACATAAAGTGCTCTTTTACTTGCTCCACAGCGTTCATGGCCCCTGCATGCTTGGGGGAGAGTCTTAACTCCAAAAATCCCTCCGGTTCTTAGTGTGTTAATGCAGAGCACTAACCACAGGGTTAGCTTCCTTTTAGATTTTCAGGGTGCCACACTGATTTTAAGGTTTTGTCTTTTATGCTTGTGTGTTTTAAGGATAGAGGGGGTCATTGGTATATGTGAGAGGATGGGCTTGCACTTTATTTTTGATTTTTGTGTGTTTTAAAGAGAGATTTTGAATTGTTCGAGTGGAATTATGCCAGGTACTTTTGGGACAAATAATTACTATTTGGGTCTGGATCACTTGTTACTCATGCAGGTTATTCTGCTTACACAATTCCAACGTCAGGTAATATATGTTAGACAGATGACTTACTCAGCTCTCTTGCATAAACTAGCCTGAAAATCTCTAGATATTTGCTAGTGGGGAAGATGCTGTAAAGCAGAATTCATGGTGCAAATAAAAATGTTATATGATGTCCATTTGAGCATTAGTAACTCAAGTAATGTAGCTTGCTGGAACACAAGTATTTTTAAAGTGGAAAAAAATTACTTTAAATATATTTTCTGTCATTATTTGGACGATAGAGGCATAAATGAGAGAAATCATCATGACCGGAGATATGTTGAGGAATACAGAAATGACTTCTCTGAAGCATATGACAGTAGGCATCACAGAGACGATGAAAAGAGTCACCATCACCATTGTAGCAAATCCTCTGGTTGGAGCAGGAAAAATAGTCATAAAAGGAAGCATAAGAGACATCATTGCTCCAGTCACCATTCACATTCGGTATGAGTAATTTTTAACTTTATTATTAATAGATTAGTGGTAGACTTGGACAGATTTGTTTTAGAAATAAAGGGTTCATAGCTGAATCTCTTCTTGGGTGTATGTATAAAGTGTATGTATACTTATTAGATGAGAATTTTGGTACACAGTAAACAGATAGTACTAGGAAAATCATTCATCATTAGTACTATTTTATCCAAGACTTTGTTCCGTTGGAAATATCCTTTGGCCAGTAATTAGGTTACTGACATCCTTTAAATTCTGAATGCAGGCACCTTTCTTGCCTCACAATACAACTGTCACAGCATGGTGAAACAGCTTTTTTTACAGCCAGTTTAAGGCCCCACCAAACTCCATTACTAAAAAGAATTGAAGTCATGTACCCTTTTATTTAAATTTAATTGAAAAACATGACAAATGCAACTGATACCTGTAATGTATTAAAAGAGAGACACTGTCCGTTCCATACCTCACTCCTGGCATAATTTTGATCATTCATGTGACTGACTCATGGCTATTGAATGTTTTATTGAAGGGCGGAGAAACATGCTATCTGAATTTTTCATTGTGCCCATTTGACTATCTTCAGCTCTGAGTTTTATGATTCTAAGTATTCATATTTCCCCACTTTTCATTAAACATAGAAAGATGTGTTAGGTTATACACTGCATTTCAAGGGCTTTTAAGTAATTTTTCCTCTTTTGTTTCTCTGAATATGAAAAATGTAATATTGCTTGATAATTTTTTTAAATTTAGACAACTATTACATTTTAAAACCTTAACTGGTCAGTGAAGTAACTCTCCCCTGATTAAAGGCCATATATATACAATACAATAAAGATTAATTTTTCCTGTTTAATAGCAAGCTATTACTAAATAATGACATTGCAGTCTTAATCTCAGTCTTCAATTAATCCAGTGTTTGCAAGACAATTGTGTTGTTTTCTGTTGCTTTATCACTTGAAGTATTTATCTGAAAATCTGTTCCTTGCCATGTTTTTCTTCTGTAACATAAACTGTGCCCTGTGAATTTCTGGGGACTGAATTTGAAATTGCTCCTGCCAACTGTTCGTGCCCTGGTGCGTAACTGAATGCCTGAATATCTCCCCGCTGAATGAATTGCGTATTCTGCCCTGAATTCACTCTGATATATTGATTGGCTGGACGATCTTGGTGCCGTTTCCAGAAGAGTCACCGAAGGAAAGGATCCAGGAGTGTAGAGGATGATGAGGAGGGTCACCTGATCTGTGAAAGTGGAGACGTACTAAGAGCAAGATGTATAGAACATTTTTCAACACTTTTTTTAAAAAAACTTTTCAGCAGAAACTCTGTTTAGAATAGTATGTTAGAGGAGGGGGGGTGCGGCTAAAGAAATCTTCATTATTTTTTGTTTTGTTGTTTTGTGCTTTTTTGTTCTTTTGCGTATCTTTTCTCTAGAATTTAAACACTGTTATTCAAAAGTTCCAAATAGAAATGAAGATTTAGATTAGAACAAGAGATAGTTGCTAGCTAATTGTTTTCATGACACTTGTCCAATAACATAACATATTCCAGTGCTGAGATTTAAATTTAATTATGCTTTTATAATGACACATTTTATAATCTTACATTGATAGCATTCATCGTTGGTTGAGTATGTCAGTAATTGTTCTGACTTGTGTTTGTTCTTTTTAGATGAAATTATTGCCACGCTAGGAGAAGGGGCATTTGGAAAAGTAGTGGAATGCATTGATCACAATATGTAAGTATATTAGTCATTTTCTGAAGAGCACTGTCTCAATAAAACCCCTTGGCTTGGATGAAAAATGATAGTCCAGATATTATGTTTCTTTGACACAAAATATGGATTCAGAGCAAATGTAAAATGTTGCTATATATTCTGGAAAGGAGTTTTTGTGCATATCAGTATTGAAGGGACATCACAAACCTGAAATCTAGTCACACTTTAAAAATAAATTAAATATAGTTTCAGATACTATTGCATCTGCTGCTGAGCTCATCTGTCAATTTTTGTGTGGTTCTTCAATTACATTCTATCTTTTAACTGTTTTCTCTATCCTATTGCTATGCAAAAGATGTACATGGCACTTACAACATTTGGGAAACAGTGAAACTGGCTATACACAAAATGGTGGCCAGTGCATAAAGTAAAACTGAAAAACATATGAAAAGTATATTTCTGGTTACAGATTTTTTTTTTTCCTGTTTCTCAGTATTAAATTGTACTACGACCACGTTCCCCTTGGGAAATGTCTGCTAGCAGTGTTTCCTTCAGAAATAACCCCCAGTTTATATTTCACAGTACTTTTTTAAAAGTACAATATAGACATCAACTACACAGCAACCCCTCGTTAACTGCCAGATAAGTATTATTATCTCTACTTCACAGATGAGGAAACTGAAATATAGGTGGCATAGTCCTTCATTTCTTGTGCTTCCAAAACTCTTGTTGACATTGGGAATATTGGGTATACAAGGGAATGCAGAATTAAACAGAAATTGCCTTAGGTAAAGTCACACAGTGAGTGTGGCTTGGTGCACACGGCTGTTGACGGGAGATACCCAGGAGATGTGTATCTCCCGTTGACTCACTTATGTTGCCATATTGCGGTGTCTCCACTGCACTGCATCAGTGGGAGACGCCCTCTGGTGGATGCAGCCCTACTTCTTTTTTTTTTTTGTCAGGGTGGGATTAATGGCATCCACCAGTGAGCATTTTCGGGATCGATTGAGCAGCTCTCCATAGCCCACTCAAATCAATCCCAGCAGTGTAGACATACCCGAAGCCAACATTATTATTGTTCAAGTTACTACTTAGAGTTTAAGACTGGAGTTTCTAGCTCATAGCAATTGATTCCGTACACTAGACCACAATGTTCTTTTAACATTCATTGAACCTCTTGTGAATATAATAAGACAATCTCCTTCTTCCTGATAAAATATTCTGATTGTGTTTCAAGGAAATGGCATTTTTTATCAAAACATTCCCCTCCTCTCTTCTTTGTGTATTGGATCATTTCAACAATGTACTTAAAACTACAGATTAAAGTAATTAACCATGTGTTTCCTATCTCCTGTTCCCCTAACATTATTATAGTTGATTTCTCCATCTTTTGATGGTTTGTTCATGCTGTCATTTGACTAGTCCTTTTCTGGATCTCTGTGTCGCATCCTGAATGAGTCTTAAAGCATTATCATTCAAGTAATCAACTGGAGAGAATATTTTCATTGTCTGAAT
>ML675615.1:24854457-25022423 GCA_007922155.1 Mesoclemmys tuberculata | reverse complement strand
TAATTTTAGCTATCTGTTTGAGAGCTAATAGAGTTTCTTTATTTCAAAGGAGAGGAATGCATGTAGCAGTTAAAATTGTGAAAAATGTTAGTAGATACCGTGAAGCAGCTCATTCGGAAATACAGGTATTGGAGTATTTAAACACCATGGATCCCAGCAGCACGTTGTAAGTATAAACATGGAATAAGAGTTAAGGATTTGCAAAATGAGCCACATATGAGTTGAGCATGAGCACATGTGAGTTGCTTTCTTTTCTTTTTTTTAAAGCCGCTGTGTCCAGATGCTGGAATCGTTTGAACATCATGGTCATGTTTGCATTGTGTTTGAGCTTCTGGGACTTAGTACCTATGACTTTATTAAAGAAAACAGCTTTTTGCCGTTTCGTATTAATGACATTAGAGAGATGGCATATCAGATTTGCCAGTCGATAAATTGTAAGTAAACTTGATGTTTTCATTAATGTCTTCATGCCTATCTAAAAATGTTTAGGAAATATGGTGTATTATATATTGATTTCCATTTTCTCCTTCTCTCATAGTTTTACATCATAATAATTTGACTCATACAGATCTTAAGCCTGAAAATATTTTGTTTGTGGAGTCTGACTATGTAGTGAAGTACAACTCTAAAATGGTAAGTTTACATATTTTATTCCAATTCCTGTTGGACTATCCTTACCACCTTCTTCAACTTTGATCTTTTAAAAATTAACTTGCCATTTGTACAAGTTAAAATGATAAATAGTGTTTTCTTTCCTAGCTTCCATATGTTCACCGAGATACACTGTCTTTCTTCTTAACTGATAGGATTGGTCGAATTTCAATCAAACTGTCTCTAAAGTGGCAGAACAATATCATTTGATTGTGCACAAATGGCCATTGTTGTTTACTGAGGTTCTGGTGGTTCCTAGGGAACTTTGGGCTAAGAACTGTGAGTTTGAACTCCTGTTTTTCCTGGCTGCAAAAGTCCAACATGGAGACATGATGTCACTTTTTAAGAAGCACTTGTTAGGCCCTTGTTTGAGAAACTCAGAGTTGAGAGTTGTGCCAGTTTTGCCTTGCATCTACCTGCACATCCCTGACGCCTAATCTGAGAAAGCTTGTAGAGGACAGATCCGACCAGCATTGAGTGTGATGCATTGTAAGGAAAGTATAAATAATCTAATCTCCCATTTTCAGGGAATTTTCTTGAGAAGGCTGTAGAGACACTAGTGATGATGCCTCAGATTTCTTTGACCTCTGTAAATTTGGTTGTGGTATGGAGAACAGTTTGATGCTGTAGGTCAGTGATGTTCAGTCCATGCTGTTTTTTCTGTAACCTTTGATATCACTGATCACCTAGGTGGTGGTATGGTAGTTCACCCAGACTAGGGTTGCTTTTCATTCTTTTCTGAGATAGAGCGAGAACATAGTGTTAGGGTAACTCTTTGTCTGCCCAGTAGCTTTGGCACCTAAGGTAATGCGGTGTTCTGTTGTGTTGCTCTCCTTTTTTTAATGGGCACAAGCTGCTTATGGAAATAGTGAGGTAATATGGGTTTTGCTGCCCTCTATTTATGATGGAGACCCAGTTCTGTGTCAGTTTCTTAGATCTAAAATGGTGTAAATAATTGTCTGTATCAGCATGTACGAAATATTTAGGGAATGGATAAGGATCCTCCTAAATAAGAGAGGTGTAATCTTAAGGATAACAAACCGATGAAAGGGCAGGAGTAATATGGGCCTTTTCTGTTGTTTGCATTTTGTCCCTAAAGTTTGCAACTTTGGATCCTCTGTTTTTGAATGTTCAGATAACATGATGAGTAAGGACATTTTTTATTTGCATCTTAGCAAAAAGGTTTTATCATTTTATTTTGAATGTGGATTTTGCCACAGATAGCCATACCTGTGTCATATCCAGATTGGCTTGCCATTATTCATGATACCTGGAGCTGATGCTATAGACCAGGGGTGTCAAACTCAATTGGTATGGCGAGCCACATTTACATTAAGTTGAGTTCAGGGGGGCCACGCATAACACACACTACTCTACTGTACCTTTCATGCTCTACTCTCTGCTGAAAAATCTCCCCGCAGGGTAAAATTCGGCGGCACAGTAGGAGAGAGAGGCTCTCACAGGGACTTGCACACTCCACTCTCCGCCGTTAAATCTCCCTGTGGGGTCACATTCGGCGGCCATTTCCTTTTTAACACGGCCATTTCCTTTTTAAGAGCTCACGCAAGATGTCCCACAACTTGCCTGAGCTCTGCTCAGAAAACACTGAGAGCACAAGCCTGCGGCCCGGATTCGGACTGCGGGCCAGATAACACAAGCCCGTGGGCCGCAGTTGGCCCGCGGGCCGCAAGTTTGAGACCCCTGCTATAGACCACTTAGTACAGAATGTGGCTGCCCACTTATTCAGCAGAGCCTCTCTCAGAAAGCATATTGTCTGTGCTCCAAAGACTGCGCTGGCTTCCAGTTAAGTTAAAAGTTCATCTATAGATGCTGATCTATAAAGCCCTTCTATGGCTTGGGTCGTGTACTTTAGAAACCACTTTATGCCTCATGTCTTAGATTGGTAGCTGAATGTAATTGAGACATTTTTTGTAAAATATTATGATATTTTCAGCAGAAGATGCTTGACTTTAGATTTTCCATTTGTGCATATGTGCACATGCCTGAGCTTCAGCACAACAAAGCCCTTAATTGCTGATTTTCAGGGCAAGTTCCAAAGCTTTTTCCTTTTGCTTTGTGTATTGTGGAATTTTTTTTTTTTTTTTTAGATTTCAGCTGAATGGGAGTGAAAGCAGGGAGGGAGTGCTGTTTTAATGGGCTGGGCTGGAAGTTTCTCATGTCATTAGGTCAGTGGTTCCCAAACTTCTGGGGTCACACCCCTCCTGTACCTGATCGATTTCCCCACCCCCTCCGAGCCATAATTGGGGGCTGGGTGTGGGGCCAAAGCCGCTGTTGGGGGCTGGGGAGGAGACCAGCGTGAGGACTGGAGTTGCAGCGGCAGCTGAGACGTGGGGGGGAGGGCTGGAGATGGGGGCAGAGTGGGTCTGGGTGGTGCTTCCTCTCCGTCCCCATAGGGGCTGGCCCAGGCCCTGCTGTACCCACCTGAAGGGTTCTCCGCATCCCCTTCCCCCCCCCCCGGGGGGAGCGGGGGCGGGGGGTATGCCCACAGTTTGGGGAACTCTGCATTAGATCAAATTTCAGCATTAGGTGAGTACAGGAAACTGCAGGTATTTTAAAATTGTGTATGAACCTAGAACTTTAGAAAAGCATGTCTATTAAGAAAATATAACAAATGAGCATTTTGATTTTGTTACAGAAGCGGGATGAACGCACGCTAAAAAATACAGACATCAAAGTTGTAGATTTTGGAAGCGCAACTTTTGATGATGAACATCACAGCACGTTAGTGTCTACAAGACATTACAGAGCTCCTGAGGTTATTTTAGGTCAGTAGAGACTTTCAGACCTTCTCATGTGGGGACATTGTTCCTTAACCACGGTTCTCTTCAGTGCTCCATACTGTTCCATAAACTGTTCTAACTAGTTGTTGTTGTTCCTAATAATTTAATATATAGTCCTTTCTGCTATTACCATCTAGTAGGTGATGATGGGTTACCCTATTAATAGCTCAACAAAAAGCCTCTCATTCTTAACTATTCATTTCCCTCCTATGACCAGAGAGGTGTTAATGGGCCATTTCACCTTGAATGGCTCCTTGAAATGTGTTAGCTACTTATACCAAACAATCCCTGCTGCCTTATAGTTGGCTGTGGCACTCTAGGTGTGTCTACACTGCAGTTAAATGTCCATGTCAGCTGACTTGGGCTCCAGCTATAATGCTATAAAATTGCAGTGTGCGTGTTCAGGCTTGGGTTAGAGCCTGACCTCTGAGACCCCGTGGTGGGGGATGATCCCAGAGCTTGGGCTCCAGCCTAAACCTGTATGTCCAAACTGCAGTTTTACAGCCCCACAGCCTGAGCCCTGCAAGCCTGTGTCACCTGATGTAGGCCAGCCACAGGTATTTAGCTGCAGTGTAGACATACCCGCTGTGTACATTCCCCAGACCTTAAGAAGAGCTCTTTCATCAACAGAAGTTGGTTCAGTAAAAGATATTACCTCACCCACCTTGTCTCTCTAATATCCTGAGACCAGCATGGCTACAGCAACACTGAACATAACCCCCCCCTGAAATTTCTCATTTTTTAAGCCAATTTCTTGGGGGTTTCTGTTTTCTATACTGTAAAAATGATTCCAGGGAGAGAGAAATTGTAAGGACAAATGAGTTAGGAATTAGGCAAACAATAGGTGGAGGTTGAGTGGTGATTTATACATTTTCAGCCTAAGCTAAAAATTAAACATGATTTGGAATTTTTGTTTCTTTTGTAGCACTGGGGTGGTCACAGCCCTGTGATGTTTGGAGTATAGGTTGCATTCTAATTGAATATTACCTTGGTTTTACAGTATTTCAGGTATGTATATTAAGCAATGGTATACCATTTTGCTATGAGCTCTGAACTTGATTTTTAATGACATCTACTTGAAAGAATGTAAATATAAGAGGCATAAAATGTTTGCAAATTTAAGTTTTATAAAAGACATAGTAAATGGTGAAACATTTATATAAAGATTACATGATGTTACAGAAAATAAGTCTTATAAAATAAAAAAGTTCTCTTAGCTTTTATAATTTTCTCAAGCAAAATACCAACAGTTACATAATTTATTTGCATATATGGTGATTTACAGGGAGGGATGAAGTAGAATAGATTCTAGTAGTCTTTTGGCTGATGTTAGTTTCAAAAAATTAATTCAGATGAACAGGTATGCCACGATTCTCTAATCTTTGTGGTATTATGCTGTATATGATCAGGAGAGCACAGGGGCAATCATATAGATCAGCAGGAGAAGATATGATATTAAAAGGCTTCCTATGCTTTCAAGAACCTTTGATGTGGTGGTTACATGTCTTCATGGGTTAGAGCATGGATGGAGTCAATACCTCAAGGTTCTAATCAAAACTCTGCCACTGACTTATTGAGTGATCTCAAGTACATCACTCATTCTCTCCATGCCTCAAACTAAGAACAGGTGTTCAGACTTAATGTTCATAAAGGAACTTGACCACCTCAGATGGAAGTCACTCTAAATAAATTCAAATTCTTATACTACAGATTTACTCAAAACATTCTGCTGATGTCTACATTATCTTAAACAAAATCTTGCTGCTAAAGTGAGTGCATATTATTAATTTCCTAAACGCTGTCTAGAACATAAAGAAGCTGATAAGACAGGAATCATTAGATGTGTACATATGATCTCACTTAGATTATAAATTTTTGTGCAGGGAACACTTTACCTGTCCGGAAAGCATCGTGTATACTTACGGCATTACATAACTGATTTTTTATTAATGTGTAATGGCAGTATGTAACATTGATTCTGTGATAAAGCAATGGCTGACATTTGATGCATAGATTAAGTATACCTAAGTGGAAGGGAAGAAACAATGTCTAAATTGTAATGACTTTTCTTTCTACAGACACATGATAGTAAAGAACACTTAGCAATGATGGAGAGAATATTAGGACCTCTACCAACTCACATGATTAAGAAATCAAGGTAAATATGGTACTGGGGGCACTGGTACACAACCTAAAAATAGGTGTTGCTAACACTTTTGATTCATGTGACCTTTTTAGAGAAACCTCTAACATTTCTATTGTTTGCTGCAGTACTTGAAAATTCATCTGGGAGAAAGTCCTAAAGCCAGAGAAATGCTGTAAATTGCTATAAATTATAAATTGTGCTTAGCAGGAAGATGTTTTGTCTAAAAAGCTATAATTTGTGATGAGGAATTCTGGAGCATCAAAAAGCAGCTCCTGAAAATCTAAATTGTGCAAGTGATTATCCATAAGACCAGTTCTTCACAAGTCCTTCACTAACTCACTAGTCAGAAGATTTACTGTACTTCCAACAGTGTTTAAAGTGCATGCAAAATTTGAGTAGCAGGAATGGGAGGGAGATAGCTGTAACATCCCAAAAATTTCCAACATAGCAATGTTGAGAGCACAGATAAAGATGGATGGATGCATGCAGAGGAAGAGACTTCACAGTTATCCTTCTTTGAGATGAAAAGTTTGTTCATACCTCTATTGGCACAAGTGCTCTGTGTCTGAGGACGTTCTTGTAGTTGGTGAGGAGCTGGTCTGGAAATCGTGTGGGTCTGCTGTGTAGTGGGTCCAGGATGTGGGGAGACTGTGCATGGGGTGCATTTCAGTGCTTAGTTCTTTATAAAATCCTTGAATCCCTGTGCACAGTGTGGATTTGGGGTGGAGCTAGAGAGAAGATGTTGGATTTGCCATTATGCCAATCCATTCCCAGCACATTAGGAGTGAGGGGTGGAGTGAGAGGCAAGTAGCACAAATGCTACTCCATTTGTGAGACTAAAGAAGCAGACATGGAGTAACTCTAGTACTATGGAGAGATCTGGTCTGGGAGGAATGATCTTTTATCCACAGCACTGTAGGCATCTCCAGAAGACAGGCTTGGATGGTTGGGCTATGGATTGTGCCAGGATTTAAGCTTTAGGCAGCTCACTCTTTTTCTTAAAGGCTGTGTCTCTGCAGATCCAGGAAGATACTAAATTAATTACATTAATTTCTTGCTTGGTTGGTTACTTTTACAAATAAGTTTCAAAGGTTATTTTTGAATAAATGCTTACCTTCTGAAGAAATGGGATAAGTCTCTCTGAAAAAATATATCACCCGTAAAACTTCCTACTTCCTGTTGACAAGTAAATTTGTTAAGCATTTATTTGGATCAGTGGCTTTTAGGTGTTTAGAAAATACAGTCTCCGAAGACTGAGTGTGTCCCATTATACTAAGAATTTAACTTCGTCAACTTTTTTTCAGAAACTAGATGTATTAATTGTAAGAAATCAAAATTATGATACAAGACTAATAAAAGTTAGAAAAATCAATAAGGCCGATGCCCTCTACTTTACCTGTACCAATCTAAACTGAGGACAAGTTATTCTTTTATTTGAAGCTTCTGGCTCTCTAAGGTGTCAGTAGTGTAAATATAGTTTAAATGTTTGCTTTTAGTGGTTTAAATGCCAAAGAAAACAAAGTAATTAACCGACTTTGTTGATATCCTGATAGAGCAATAGACAGCAGGTTTTCTCATGTATGTATGTTGGCTGGAATATAAAGTTTTGGAATCCATATGGGGATATGAAGTATATATCATTTATATGGTGTTTCAAAATTACTTAGAAAGATGCAATTGTTTCCAAGATCAAACTTAGAAAATATTGCTTAATAAATCTGTCTATGCAGAAAACGCTATTTTCAGCATGACCAGTTGGACTGGGATGAACATAGTTCTGCAGGTCGCTATGTTAGGAGACGCTGTAAACCATTAAAGGTAAAAACAAAAACAAAACATCAGTTTCTTTCTTAGCTGGATTCATATTCATGAAGGATATATGTAAATGAGTTTGTCTTTCTTTCAGGAATTGATGCATTGTCATGATTCAGATCATCAGAATCTGTTCGACCTCATTCGCAGAATGTTGGAGTATGATCCAGCCAAAAGAATTACTCTTGATGAAGCCTTGCGGCATCCTTTCTTTGACTTATTAAAAAATAAATAATTCAGAGATCTCATATATTTCTCCAAGGAGACTACATAGACTGTGTCAGTCAGCACTAGCATGAGATTTTTGAAAATGTTAAATTACTTTGTACAGTTAAATTTAAATATTTCCATATGTTTTGTATCACTGCCATGTTTATCTTGTTGAACAGTTATGGTCTTAATCATGGATACCAAAATATAAAAATTAAAAGTAATTTTCATTTTTTGAAGCAGATTGCAGTTTTTTTAAATTCGTTGTCATTAATACTCTTTCACAGATAGGTCTAACAAAATACCACCATTTTCTTAATTTGATACAAGTTGGTATGTTTAATCATTAGATAAACAATGTTTGGAAATTCTTTACATATGCCTAACTGTACCCATAGTCTCATATGAAGACATGTAACATTGTAAACTAGTAGCCTTTAAATATTGCAAATATTTTATATGCAGTTTAAATTTAAAAGCCCTTAATTGTTTGTTTTTAGAAATTCAGCAGGTACTTATTGTAACCCTGCTATTTAATGCCTACTTAGCAGTAACCTTTGGAACTATGATTAATCACACACGTTCAGATCCAAAGGTGGAGAGTGTACATTTGTGTTGGTCATTTTTTTCCAAACATTCAGCATGATGCACATGTGCATGAATATCATCTTGACTAGTCAAAATTCCTGGAAATTTCTGTTGTTCTGCTGCCCATACTGGGAAGAAATACTCCTTGATTAAGAGGACAGTCTGTTAAGAGTATCACTGACCTTTTCACTTTATATTTATATGAATTGCTAAACACCAACAATTTCCTTACTGAAGTGCCTCATGGTGTTTTTGTGGGACCCTCCTGGTCATGAATCCCAAACATAAAAGCCCTTTACTCCTAATGAGGGTGGGGGAAGCATGGCCTACCCAGGAATTTCAGGGTGTGGAAATCTGCACCACTAAACTTCTGACTACCAAAAGAGAGACTTTCTTTGCAAATTTGTAGTTCTGTTAATTAATTTTAGCTTAGCCAGCTGTGGATAAATATAGTAGGAATATGGCTGGGAAAAGAGGTCATGCTTTTTTCTAGGAATTACAATATGGCATTTACAGACTCTGTGGCTGTCAAAATTTGAACAAATGTTAATCTCTAAAACCCTGCTGCTGCAAAAAGAACCTGCGTTCATGCAAAGTCCCACTGAATTGGGTGCTGCACATGGGCACATCAGTTCTCCCATGCAGTTTTTCTTTGTAGGATCAGTGGCTTAAAAGATGGAGACAGATTTCCATTGCATTATTGGAAGTGTATGTGTTGGATGCTAAATAAATTCCATTACACTTTTCTGTCCCAGTTGTAGCAAAATCATCCTCATTAATGGATCAGACACTTACATGATGTCCTCCCTAAGTATTAAGTCTTTGTGATTTAAATATTTTTATGGAGTTAGTCTATAATTACTTAAGAACTAATAGTTCTGCTTTAGCCTCAGGAACTCATAACTCCTGTTAATGAGCCTAAGATGGGCAGACCTTTCCAACAGTGCAAAGGAAGGAAGAAGAGATGATGGATTGTTAGTCATAATTGCTCTGCGTGAGAACTGTCATTCAGACATGTTTTCAAGAAAAAGTTGGCACTTATTGCCAGCTCATCACTTACCTGCTTCACCTGCTTAGATGGTTTTCTTATAGTGCTACTTAACTCACTTGACACAGCATGCTTGGCGGATTGCTGTTTCTGGAACGTCATTGATCGGGCGGTCCCCATAAGAGTCTGGGTTTGGCTATGTGCAAGATACATCCATTTGTCTAGGTTGTTACTACACAGCATATAGGACTGCACTGCAGCAGGGTATGTTGTTTACTGCACTGCTCCTTTATGCATGGAGCTGTTTCTGCTTTCCAACATTGCAAGTACATTTTTCTCACCATCAGCTAAGCCTGTAGGACCCATCACTCTACTGGATCTGTGAGTTGCAGTGGTTTAGGGATTGTTCCTAGTAAAATGAATAGTCCCTGGAAAAGTGGAATTAATTCCAGCATGTGCATCCTCTCAGAAGCTATTATTGACTGGCCATGCCTACAGTACATGTACTAGGAAGCAAGGGTGGGCTCCAGAAAGGTACTTAAGCATCTAAACTCCAGACTTGGGTTCCACTGCAATCTACAAAAACTGCTGAACCCTGTAGGTACGTAATCTCAGCCCCTACATTTTTTGGAGTATGAGAGCCTATCTACATGTGAAACTACAGCGGCACAGCTGTAGTGCTTCAGTGTAGATTACCTATGCTGACAGGATGGGTTCTCCTGTTTGTGTAGGTAATCTGCTTCCCTGACAGGCAGTAACTAGGTCAACAGAAGACCACGTCCATTGACTTAGCAGTGTCTATACCTGGGGTTGAGGTTGGTATAGCTGTCTCTTGGGGCATGGAGTCTTCACACCTCCGAAAGCAGTGGCTATACTGATATATGTCCCCACTGGCGCCTGGCTGTAAATTCCCTAAATTCCTATTTTCCTAACACCTGGGCAGGCACAGTACTGCCTCTCTCTTAGCATCCAGTTACCTATCTCCCACCTAAGCCCCGGCATGATTCAAACACCAGGGTAAAATAGGCATTTGGCTGCCTAAATCATGAATGGCCCAATCCAGCAGGCATGCGCAGAGGCTGCCTTCCAGATTGGGTCCCATTCAAAATATAGGTGGCAGAGAAGAAGTTGCTACTGTCCACTTATAGTTTTTAGCCCAGGGGTTAGAGCAGGCACCTGGGAGACTCAAGTTCAATTCCTCCCCTCTGCCAGAAGAAGGTGAAAGGATTTGAATAGGGGGTTTTCCACACATACACACATGGGTGGGGGTCTTGAACAACTGAGCTATTGGATATTTTGCTGGGGGTGAGAGGGCTCTCAGCTTTTCTGTTGATAAATACCGAAGAGTGGCTGGAGCAGGGGGACTGGCCCTAGACTCCCACTACCCCCATGGGTGCCCTAATCCCTGGATTTTTGTGTCGTTCTCTCTTGCTGGTCCAACAACTGCTTAAGTATTTATCAGCACTCATTGGGCCAGAATGAGAATGACTCTGTAATCCAGTGGTTAGGGCACCCACATGGGAGGTCCTGGCTGCAGGATTCCCCGACTTCAATCATTCGTGCATTATTTATCTAGAGGGCATTCAAGCTTTGCCAGGAAAGACTGAGGGAGCCCCACATCTGCATGGCCTGTAGGCTTATAGCACTTGCCCAAGAGATGGGAGACCCCGTTCAGATCCTTTCTCCCCCTTGGGCAGAGAGTGGGGGGAACCAAACCTGGCTCACCTATGTCCCGGCTGTGTGTTCCCACCCAGGGGCTTCTCCAGCCATTTTCTGTGGAGGCACCTACCCCATTCCCTCAGCAAGTACTTAGGTGCCTTAGCCACCTGCCTGCAGACAGGGGGGGTTCCCATTTGTACATTGCTAAGTGGACATAGGTGTCATCATGAAGCTTGCACTTAGGCGACTAACTGGGAGAGAGAATAGTGAGGCCTAACACACTTCTGTTGGCATCTCCCATTGGCTGGTTTAGGTGGCACCCACAACCCTGCATCCTGGCTTTTGTGGATTGCAGTTGTAGCCATCTAGCTCTCCCCATTCATTGTACAGAGAGCCTAGGTGCCCAACTCAGCTTTGTAGAGCATAGTTTTGTTCCTGTGATATCCCAGGTGCCTAAAAGTTAGGTGCCATGATGCTCAGTGTTGTGATGCCTAAATTGCTGGGTGGATCCTACCCCTCCTAGATATTAAAAGAAAGTTCAGCAAAGAGCAGGCTGGCCCAAAACAATTTACTGGGGGTTTGCTTCCTAGCATCTGTTTCTCAGTTGCTGGCATTCCAAAAAAAATTATTGTCTCTGGTGCTTATCAGCAAATTATGTTAATTTCCATGGCAACAGAATGAACAGGTAGGATGAGGTGGCTTCCAGAAGAGGAAAGTAGTATTTAAATGGGTAACTATTAGTGATGTGTTTAGGAATTTATTTCTGTGTATCATAACAGATGCAGGCTTTTATTCATATTTTCTGGCTTCCTTTTCCTTTCCCCACCCATGCAGGTGTGACTACAAAATTCTACCCCTAAAATTATGCTCACGTCTCTTAGAAATGCATATTCTGCAACCCTTCCTTAGGTCTATGAGACTACTCAATGTGAGAGTATCTGGTCCCCACAGAGGAACAGCATACTTACAAGTTATATTTTGCATAGCATGTGTGCCAGATCTTAGGAAAACACAAAATCGTCTGAATGTTCCCTTTTCTAGGCTAGGAGACTATGATGCTCCTAAATGAATAGTTTGCATGATACATTACAATGCAAATAATAAAAAGGGGCCAGGTTGGTATACACAAACTGCAGAAAGTGGTTTTGATAATCATGAGTTTACGTAACGATTTTGTACAAAGATTTTGCAGTTTACTGCAAACAAAGGTTTCCCACAAAAAGCAGGCACTTTAACCTAATTCAGCCACTACACACGAATGCATCAGCATTATTACTTTTTTGCCACCACAGCCACTTTTTTTCTCTCCCTTTTGAGCTTCCAATCTAATTTAAACAGTAGCTGTCGTAGAAGGCAAACAGTGTATCTTGTAGAGATCAGTCAGCCCGAAAGGTATCTAGAAGGAGATAATAGGATTCTTGTCCATATCTTGTCGCTCCGTCCGCACGATAAGCAGGTCTGATGTCTATTTTCAATCTTCTTTCCTTGAAGTAACCGGGGAAATTCAGTATTCTTGGTGTGCACCAACTTCTGCCGCTGGAGAGCGCTAAACTCTACGGGCAAAACGGCGGCCAGTCCAACGCAGAGGATTTAAGCGCTTAAATCAAAACGTATTACACCCGTGTCGGGGATGAAGCTTTCTGGCACAGAACGAATCGAGGGGTCGGTGGAACAGCGCTGCTCGCGGCCAGTCCAGCACCACTTCTCGGCTCAGATCCGACAGGGCCATGGGTCAGTCTCTTGTTTTCCTCTGCCTCAGGCCCATTTTCGTTTCTCTCCTTCCCGGTTCTACCTTGAGCCCGGGGGATTTGGGAGACAAGGTGTGCGCAACGTGCGAGGCGCGGGAAAAGCGGCCTTGCAGCTGGGCTTCCACATCGCCCTAGGGAGAAGCCGGCAGTAGCCAGGGACCCTTTTCTATGCCTGGCTCTGCGGGCTGGGGGCAACGTTTGGGACGGCAGCTCTGATTATGCAGCCGCCTGGCTAGGGTCCACCGCAAAGCGTGTCCCCAGCGCAAGCCACGCCCGGGACAAATGATTTGTCAGTCCCGGGCAGGAGCGCCCTGTAGCTAGAGCCCCGGGGGATGCGGACAGCGAGGCGGGCGCCGGGGGCCAGGCTTTACGCCCCCTCCGCCGAAGAAAGCACGTGTGTTGGGGGGGGAAGGGGGCCAAAGGCGGCATCGGGGGGGAAGGAGGGAAGAGAGCAGCAATTGCTGCCTAGACTCCCCAACCCCAGCCCCGGGGGCGAGGGGAGCCCACCTCCAGCTGCGAGGAGAGCGCCCCCACGCAGCCCAACGCCAGACCGGGGGGGGAGGAGGCCCCCACGTTTGAAGATGAGCCCTGCCCCCAGCAGCCCCACCCGCAGGTGGAGAGCACGGAGGGGCGCAGGTGGGAGCCAGCTGGGGTCCTTTTACTCCTTGCGCCGGCTGCTCCACGGCTGCCCGGGTGGGAACCGGGGGGGCGCGTCCATCCCGCCCCCGCGCAGTTAAAGCGCCGCACCAGGCGGGGGAGGGGCTGCCAGCTGTGGCCGGGGGCGCCCCTCCCGGAGCAGGATGAGCGTCCGTCCGTCCGTCCCTCTGGCCTGTCTGTCCCCCCCGCAGTGGGCGGCCCGCAGCCATCCCCTTCCCTGGCTGGGAGCGGGGCCGGGGCCGGGGGGAGGGAGTGGGCGGGGCGGTCTCGCTCTGCGCTCCTTTCTCCCCCCCCGGGGGATTACAGCGGCTCGCCCCCCTCCCCAGAAGAGTGGGGGATGGGCACCCCCCTGTTTAAGACACACCGAAGGAGCCGAGGGAACCTCAGCTCCCGGCTCCGCCGCTGCCCGCCCCGCGTCTCCCGCAGCCGGCTCCCGGCCACCGCCGCTGCAGCCCCCCCCGGTAGGAGCCGCCCGCGCGCTGCCGCCCGGCCAGGATCGGGGCCGCCGCTCCGCGCAGCGCGCCCAGCCCAGCCCGGCCGGGGACCATGCGCCAGGGCGAGGCGAGGCTGCCCCCGGCCGGCGCCCGGTGCGCGGGGGGCGGCGGCGGCCTCTGCCTGCTCGCGGCGCTCACCTCGCTGGCCGCCTGCCTGCTGCTGGGCGCCAAGACGTGCGAGCTGCAGGGCCGGGTGGCGGCGCTGGAGGAGCGGGGCAGCCCCGGCGGGGCAGCGGCGGCCCCCGGGAGCGCCGGCCCGCTGCAGCCGCTGCTGCGGGAGGTGAGTGAGGGAGCAGAGGCGGGGCTGGCCGGCCCAGGGCAGGGAAAGGGGCCCGGGGGGTCCCCAGCCGCGCCCCGGGGTCCCCTGTTGCCCGCGGGCGCGGGGCTCCCAGGCCCGGCTGTGAACGGTCCCGAGGATCGGGCCCAGCCGCGGCTGGGCGGTGGGCGAGGCTCGTCCCCCCCCCCATGCCCCGGCCGAGGCTGGGCGCGGAACAGATCCCCGCCCGCTGCCCCGGTGGGGTTCGGGGATGGCCCCGCGGTCCGTGCCGCCTCGTGGGGGGTGATGGATCTCACCGGGCCGCTGAAGGCGTCGATTAAACAGCACCGAGAAGTCTGGACGGGGAGGATGAGAGGGAAAGTCTGTACGCGCCGTGGGTCAGACTCCACCGCCCCTATTCACACTGAGTTAGTGCTTTACTCTGGGAGTAGCCCTGTTGATTGCCGGGGGGCTGATTTGTGGAGAGTCTGGCCCTTCGTTAACAATTTATAAGGGGAAAAAACACTCAGGTGACATTACATCTAGATACCTGTGTCGTGAATACAACGAATTCTGTTCCTGTGGGAAAAGGGACTCCCTGTATTTACAAAACATTTATCTTTGGCGGTTATGGACAATTATTTTTATGTTACACATACATGAACACTGTCTTGCAAAATATCATACAGTATCATATAGGACAACGGTGCTAAATTGATTTATAGAAGGTAGGAACATCAACTGCTACTGTTCCTATATTTATTTCATTTTTTTCTCTGCTCCCATAGTTTCTTGTGCTGAAAGAATTGCTCTGCTTCCTAGAGTGGTTTTCTTTATTTGTTTCTATCATCTAAAACAAAAGCTAACACTACCACTACACTTTTGGGGGCTTTAGTTCATGTGGATTTTATTTGTTTGAGTAACGTTTGTCCAGTGGTAAAGAATGTTGGGACACTAGAACTGATTTGCTTGCTAGTTTATGAACCATTAATGTTCTATTCTAAAACTGCAGCAGGTTACGGCGAGATTCCAACAGGATATTATAATTGGGTAATGTAAGCTTGACATCTGTGGAAGTGGCTACAAAATGGAATACTGGATTGGCTTTTTATTCTTGATTTGCACCACTGGTGTGACTGGTATATAAGAAATGATGTCTGCCCTAGGAAGTTTACAATCTGAAAACCCCAATACTGCAGAAAGTTATTCATGTGGTACTTGACCCACTTGAGTAGTCCCATGAAATTAAGTGAGATTACTTGTGGAAGTAAAGTTACGCACGTGCTTAAGAGTACAATGGGAATAGGGAAGGGAGACCGCAGTAAACAGTGGGAAGGGACTGTGGAGAGCACTGATTTAGCAAGGAAAGCAGAATACGTATGCTGCTTGTTTGTTACGTTTTAAATTATGGGTAGGTGTCAAGGGAATAGGCTACACCACATGGAGGTCTGTGGTGTGAAGCTAACTGAAAGCTGAGAGATCTGAAGGAAGAACTCACAGCTGCCTGGCTGTTTAAGAAGAGGGCGACTGTTCCAGGCACAGAGGGTAGTGTAAGCACAAGTCTGGGGTCATATGCCCTCTCACTTATACATCAAAATGTAATCAGTCATCTGGATATGATTTAAGGGCTAAATCCCAAATATCAGAGCTGAGAGGATGCTTGCAAATGAGACCCTTTCAAATGTGTTAAATTTTACTTAGATTCTTGATGGAAGCAGATTGAACAAATCTAGCTAATTTGTATGCTCTGGCTAAGAATTCGCGTGTCAATCATGTCAGCAGTTCTGTTTCTATCTGTTATTTCAGTAAATATACTTGTAGGTGGGAATTATACTTGATCTCAAGAAATACCACAGAAAAGAGTTCCTCACTGAGCTTTCGTAAAGTGTGGAAAGCTTGCTTTGTATTATGAATGCTTAGATGGGGATTGTAGAGAGAAACTAAAGTGAAACCACATAATTGAATTCCTAATGCAAGAATAAGTCCGTTGAAACATTTTAGTCTGACCAAACGTCTGTCAATACCAAGAGCACACATTTTTTTAAACGAGTAACAGGTTCAAGGAATGAATGCTAATTAGTCATTACGCTATCTTTTAATATGTGCAGTAGGAATGTCAGTCCTGCTAAACTACATCTGCTCATTTCTGGTCATTTTAAATAACAAAAATGCTCTTTCATTAACTTCTTTTTAATTAAAGAAAACATTTGATTAGCAAAGTAACTTTCCTTTACGTGCTTGAGAAATTTCACTGTAGCAGAGACTGTTTTTACCAGTCTCTATTTCATGATCAAAATTGATATTTAAAGGGTTTTTTTCTTTTGAATTCTCCTCAGAATCACAAATGAAACAAAACTGAGACTAGATATAATGTTGTGTCCTCTGTAACTGCAGAGCATTAATGTTCCCTGCTACTAGGGCTGCTGACACAACCTTTGAAGGTGAGGCAGTGGCACATACAAAGGCATAAATACAACACAACTGTGCTGGTGTGTGTTCCATAAAAAGACAGGGGGAAATGTTTGGCAAATAGACCAGGAAGTCAGTCGAGTAGGGAGAGAAGAAAGGCTGATCTTGTGGTTAAGGCACTGGACTGGTGACTAGGTTCACTGACTGGTGAATCACTGGTGACTAGGTTTCTGTTCCTGGCTCTGTAACAGATATCCCTTCTAAGCTTGGATAAGTTGCTTCTTCTCTCTGTGCTTTGGCTCCCTATCTTTTGCTTGTGTATTGCATCTTTCTCATGCCTTTTGTCTGTCTTGTCTGTCTAGATTGTAAGGCCTTGCAGGCAGGGGCTGTCCCCTACTATGCGTCTTTGCAGCGTCTAGCACAATGGGGCCCTGATCTTAGTTGAGGCCTAATGGTGGAATTCCCTCCCCATTTATCTAAGAGGAGATTCTAACAGTGAGTAACTAGAAACACAACTTCATGAAGCTTATGTGACAAACTGCACCCCTGCATAAATATCCTGATGCCCAATTTGGGGTTTATGCACCCTTGCAGCTGTAGACCCAGGTAAACCCTCAGGGATTTCATGCATACTTGTATAAATTTGACCCTATAAATACACGTACCTATGCTAGTGTTCTGTTAAATCTTATTTACGTAGACCTTCATTGAGGGTTTATGTTGCTCTTTAATGAAAATATTCTATAGATTCCCAGTACAGTACACTCTCTGATAAAATGTGTTTAATGCACTTGGACCACGTGATTAATATCTCCCATTTTCTCCTTAACAAAAGCTTGAATTCAGAAGGCATAGTTCTTATGCATAAAAATGTTCATGTGAGGATTAAAGAAATCTCTAGTTGTACACAGAAGAGGACAGTTCCGTTCACAGTGGATTTATTATTCCTTATTAGCCATACAGTGTTCAGATTAATCAGTTTAGTGATGAGGAAAATTCAGTGGAAGAATTAAACTCTCTTTAGAATTAAAGAGATGCAAATATTTTCTTTACTTCACGAGATATCGAAGTCTAATGAATGGATTAAAAATGGGATAATTTATGTTCATGCCCCTCGGCTGTTTCATCGATTTTTATAATCAGGATGACTGTAAAAGTCATAAGTGACTCACCTGTAATCACTGCTTAATTTGTAAGGAAAGAGGTGCCAGGGCTCAAGCAATTAGTTGCTGGGGCTCAAGCAATTTTTTTACATTCATAACTAATGCAGCAAGTCCAGAGGTTCCAGAGCAACCAATGGCCAAGCCTGGAGGGACAGCGGCTCAGCCGTGGCACAAATTAAGCACTTCCAGTAATGCTGAAACTGCAGCATGTGATGGTCAGAGAAATGCATCATCATTTAGACATTGCTGGTTCCCAAAACTAGCTGTTGCCTGCACTCTTTGTATTCTTGTAGGAATTTGTACAGTTTTATAATACACTGTTATAAAGCTCTGCAATCCAAACCAATACAAAGGTATGTGAAATTGCAGTCATGGCACTGTGCCAATAAAAAGACTGTTTCGCCCACAGGACACTAGGGACACTTTCAGCCTAGTTTCAGGAGTGCTGGCCAGTCGGTTTTAAGTGCAAGTCAGCAGCTTGTCTTGAGAGCAGTGAATAATTAGGTGTCGTGTGTCTGGACTGAATTATGTGGCTATCGTAGGCTTCTGGACAAGGGGATTTCTCCCAGCCAGTCAAGATTGTCACGAGTTTTAAACGCACGTTTTTTGGCTTGGTCAGATGACAGATAACCCTTTGCCTTAGTTCCTTAACTTGAACAAACATTTTAATACATATGTTCCTCTCTCATTACCAAAAATCAATGAGAGCCATCTTGGGGCCTGATTCAAAACCCTTTCAGATCCACGGGAGCCTCTTTATTGACTTCAAGGGACTTCGGATTGGGCTCCTACTGGTTAATGTTTACAAACCTACGTTTGAATGGTGCACTGAATGTGTAACTGGGTTTTCTTTATTGGATGTTGTAATGCTGTTGTTGTATTGACCGAATATTTGAAAATGAGGCAGGAGCCTCAATGTTCTGTGACAATAAAAGGCTTTTAGTGTACGACCTTCAAATACACAGGAAGGTGTTTGGACAGAACAATTTTAAAACTCAAGCTGTTTTCACCCCTTGATTAGTGCACCTCCCTGTAGCTGGGATTGTTCTAGTTTGTGCCTGAAACCAACAGAAATATCTGCATGTATTTTTTATAAATATTTTTTTTAGATAACATGGGCTTAAAAATATAGTCCCATAATATTCCATCCATGTTACCACCTTGGATTTATTATGATGACTTCTATGGGCCATTTTACATCTCTGGGGAAACGTTGTTTCCAGCTGTTTGTTAAAAGCTGAAGGAAAACATTCTGTCCAATAGTCCCAGTGAAAGTGTGAGTCAGTACTGTGCTAATGTGTGTTGAAGGGGGAGAATAAATAGTGCCTAATGTTTTCGATGTCTCATAAGCTTGTAGAAAGCAATGTAGCATATAAGAAAACTAGGGAAATGTGGTCTAGATGAAATTACTATTAAGTGGGTGCACAGCTGGCTGAATGACTATACTCCGAGTAGTTATCAATGGTTTGCTGTTAAATTGAAAGGGCATATACAGTGGCATCCCACAGGGGTCAGTCCTGGGTCCGGTATTCGTCAATATTTTCATTAATGATTTGGAGAAGGGAATAGAGAGTATGTTTATAACATTTGCAGAGAACATCAAGCTGGGAGGGATTGCAAGCACTTTGGAGGACATGTTTAAAATTCAAAATGACCTTGACAAATTGGAGAATCGGTCTGAATTCAACAAGATGAAAATAAGTAAGGACAAGTGCAAAGTACTTTACTTATAAAGGAAAAATCAAGTGCACAACTACAAAATGGGGAATAATTTGTTAGATGAGGTGATAGTACTGCTGAAGTGGATCTGGGGGTTATAGTAGACCACAAACTGAATATAACTTGTCCACGTGATGCAGGTGCAAAAAAAAGACTATTCTGAGGCTGGGGTGTATTAACAGGAATATTGTGTGTAAGACACAGGTGGCAATTGTCCTGCTCTGCTCGGCACTGGTGAGGCCTCAGCTGGAGTAGTGTCTCCACATCCTTCCTAAACTGTGGTGCCCAGAATTGGAAAAATTGGAAAGAGTCCCGAGGAGAGCAGCAAAAATGATAAAAATCTAGAAAACCTGACCTAGGAGAGAAGCTTGAAAAAACTGGGCCTGTTTAGTCATGAGAAAAGAAGACGGGGTGTCCTGATAAGTCTCCTAATATATTAAGGGCTGTTATAAAGAGGACAGTGATCAATTGTTTTCCAGGTCCACTGAAGGTAGGACAAGAAATAATGGTCTTACTCTGCAGCAAGAGATTTAGGTTAGATATTAGGAAACACTTTCTAACTCCCAGGGTAGTTAAGCTTTAGGATATGCTTCCAAGGCAGGTCGAGGAGTCTCCATCAGTGGAATCATTTAAAAACAAGTTGGACAAACACTTGTGAGGGATGGTCTACGTTTACTGCGTCCTGCCACAGTGCAGGGGGTTGGACTTGATGACTGCTTGGGGTCCCTTTCAGCCCTACATTTCTGTGATATGTTCCCCCTTCAATCTTTTTTAAGATGATGAAAAGGGGTGGGGATAATTCTGTGTGGCCTTCTCAGCCCTTAACTCCTATGTAACCCTGTCCCTTAAGCAGTTTTGTGCTTGCCTTGCAAAGGTGCCCCTTTTGATGCATATACATCACTCTCACAGTCAGCCTACAAGAGGTGCTAAAGATTGAGTAGCGCAGTAGATTCCCTTTGGAGGCTGAGAGCATCACCTTTATAACTACCACACAGCGCTATCATCCTTCAGTATCTGCTAGGGAGTTCAGAAAGCACTTGTAGCATCTCTGGGCGAAATTCTGCCATGCTTGAGTAGTATCCTACTTGGCAAGTAACTTCTTTGATTTCCAAGGGCCGACATGTGGCGTAAGGTTTTACTCTCCATGAGTAAGGATGGCAGACTGCCCAATTTCTTGTGTGTTATTTTAAAAGATGGTATTGTTAAATTGGACTGAAGAAAATGGGGATGGAGGTATTTACACATCGCTGAAGGAGATTTGGTTTGTAGTTTGGCCCTTCGTATTCATGCAGTGATGCATTTATTTTTCTGAACATCTGTTTTTTTTTCCTTCTCCCTCTGGACAGAAACTGGGCGAAGGATTAGCCAAACTGCGGACAGCGCGAGAGGCTCCATCTGAATGCGTTTGCCCACCAGGTATGTGGAAGAGTGTTGTCTTATTTATACCATTACCACCAAAGTTTGACTGTTTGTAAAGTGTTGACAGTCTTACTGGGTTAATAGAACCCACATTCCTCCTCTTTCTTTTAGCTGCTCCTCTGTATTAAGTGAAATATGCTAACAAGAGTTAAATACCTCCAAAGATGAAATGCCTCTTCTGATCAACAGGATTCTTAACTTTCCATTGGCTTGCATTTGTGTATTTAAATGACGATGGAGTTTGGGGCTTGAATGAGAGACTCCTGTGAACTATTAAATAGCCAATTTACTCTAACAGATCTACTGACCTGTGTGCCCTACACAGTCTGCTGAAAGACATTCAGAAAAGGTATCAAAACCTTGGCAGTGTAAACATCCCTGTGATCATTAAAAACTGTATTACCTCCTGCTTTTAAGAAGCTGGAGTGGCTTCTTCAGCATTGTTCTGCATGTGAAAGCTCTCATTGACTGTTTAAATTCCCTCACACAGTTTAATGAACTTCCTAGACAATCAAGACCTTCCTGTTCTGTTTTGCAAGAGCATCCTCTTTGGAAACAGTAAACATCTTCAGTTAGTCTGCGTGGGAATCACATTTACACAAATACATTCTAAATGTTCAGCTGTTATAGTAAATGGCTTGTGATTTGCCCTCTGGAGCATTTCTAAATTAAAAAAAAATGTGTGCACAGATGTGTTGTGAAGATAAGCTAGTTTGCACAATGTTTGATGATGGGAAAATGCATGGAAGTGCTAAATTTCCTTTAAAACATTTATTCAATCATTATTGACTTTAGAGCAATATAGAAAGCGTACAGTGTGCAGAGTTGTCGATATACATTACGCACAGAGGGATAAATTTTAACATTTGGAGTCAAAAGCTTCCATAGGAGTATCTCTCCATTGTGTATACAGAAACCAAAGTCTACTGAAACAGCATTGATTAAGATGAAATTACTTTCGTATAAAGAAAGTTCCAACATTTGGAAACACAAGTGTATTCTGGGACTTTCCCAATATCCTGGACGTGAAAACTATCAGAGTCCGGCTCCCAATATTATTCCTTACTCATGGGACAAAAATGGTGGTGTTTTTCACTTTTGATCTTAAGCCTTAAAATTATGCATAATAGCCTCCTAAATATTTGACTCATGGCTCTTTTAAATGCAGTAACACAATGGTAGTAATTTTATTTAATTTGTTTGCTAGTGGTTAGTTAACATGACCAGCCTCTGTGCTCCAAGTCTGGGCTGATTGTCTTGCAACTGGACTAGATTAGATGACAAAAATCGGGGTTATTTCAGCCCATGTCAGAATGTCAGGCCAAGTTTGGAAGAATGGCCTTTTATTTTTCTCATGCACTTTTTGGCTCAGAGGAGGGAAAACTAACTTTATTCCCTTGGTGTTCTTGACTAACAATAGCTGACCTGATGCTCTTCATCACTGTTCTGTGCATTTCTTCTCCTGACAAGCCACAATATTGCATTGGGACCCAAGCTGGCAACCTGGGGCTGTGGGTGCACACTGCTCATTGTAGGATTGAGGTTCTGGGCTGCAACGTTCGTTAACCTGGGTACTTGTAATCAGGAGGAGGGTGATGCCTGCTGAGCTAAGTGTTAAAAGGTTTTTTCAGTGCTGAAGTACAAAGGCAACTGAGATCCAAGAGTCTCTTTTGTTGCATGCGTGAGCCACCACATTGTTAAAGGGAGTATGGATTTGTTTGTTTGGATGAGCGGGGGGGAAAAGATTTTAAATAAGTTTTCTATGTGCTGGTGAAATATCTGTAGCAATTATTCAAAGTAATGTAGCTTGTAAGAAAAAGGGAAGAAAAGCTTTTGTGAAGGAACTGGTGGTGATACTCAGTAACTTTGAACCTGCTACCAATGCTGACTCTATCAGTCAGTAACTATTATTACTGCATACATACATATTAGTACCTGCATACTACTCTTCCTTCAGAGATACGAGCATGGTCACCCCTCACCTTACATCAAAGAGCTAATGCTAACACATTAAAACTGAAGATGTTCCAGTTTGTCCAAAATCCCAGCTGACAGCTATTTTTCTTTGTCGTAGCAGCCTTTCCTCCAATATCCTTTGCTGAGGAACATGCAGTTCCTTTCTGACCCCTAGTTAAATAATCTGATCCCCAAAGGTGCCGATCACCCGCGACTCTCATCGAAGTCATAGGGAATCTGACACATCTTTAGGAAGCTACGGCCAGAATCTGTACTCTGATTTGGCATCTCTGTGGACCAGGCAGGTGGTGCAAAGGAGCAAGAAACAGGCCACCACTGGCAGTAGAGGATTCCCCTGTTGGAGGGGAATTGCCAGCTGGTGCAAGTGTGCCAAGTCTTGCCAGTCCCCTTAGCTCATGGCATAGGTGATAGGAGTGGGGAGGACAGAACTGAGGCAGTCCTTCACTAATACAGGATCAATTAAGGATCCTAAGTCAGTGGTGCAAATTAGAGCTGCCTGGTTAATTGTTGGGGCCAATAAACCAAAATCGAGTGGAACTCCATCATAGAAGAGAATCAGCTCTCCAGAACATAGCCTGATGTATTTGGCTTTAAAGCAATACTTAGGCTAGCTATTGTAAATTTATTTGCTGTTTGTGTTTCATGTAATTTTATCCGAAGTGAGCTCTACTTGCTGTCTTCCATGCTTTCATCACCAGAGTGGGGCACTGTTGCTTGATTCAAAACATTTCCTAAGGGAAACAGGCCAGGTTAGGGGAAAAAGAACAGTTCAGCCATGTATAAAGATGTGGGAGCTGGAAAAACAGTCTCCTTAAGAAAGGGTTAATCACGATAAACCATCAAGTTAAGTGAGACCCAAAGCTAATTTGGCCCTTGTCCTAGAGATCATAAAGTCACATGCAGGAATCCAAAATCAAGGTTAAATGGTGGGACAGGGCACCAGTTGAATACTAATTGTGTTTTGTTGACCAAATGGTTGATTTCCCCCCACCCATCCACCCCCAGTTATTTTCATGTGGCTTAATGGTTTTTAAATAACTTGGCTATTCTACCATGATCTGCTCTCAGTACTGATTAAAAAAAAAAAACGCTTTTCAAAAAAAGACTGTGACTCTAATTACATTATTGGGGTGGAGGAGTCAATGGAGTTCTTAATAAATAGAACCCCAGCGGGATTTGAATTGAACCTATCCTGAAATAGAAAGGAGACAGTTGATCCACTGAAAGACTCTTTTGTTATTGTCCATGACCATAGCAGTATCACTGGCCACCAGAGGGAGCCCATATTATTTCACGAATGCCTTAGAAACAAAATGAGAATGACAAGGAAAAGTAGTTTGTTTAAAAAAAACAAAACAAACAACCGGAAAACCTCAGCTCAAGTCTGCGATGCTAAAATCAGGTGCATTCCCTCGCTACCTGCAAGGTCTGCAGAACTTCATGAAAATCCAACTTAATATACAGTGTGATTTCATTTCTTCAACAAAATTGGCTAAACGTTTAGCTAGAAGTTTGTCCAGCACTTGCACAGCACCATGACCTTAGTGTGAGAAGGTGGTCGCACAGGTTCCAGTGTTCGGTGCTTTCCGGGCAGTACCTCTCACTACCCAGGTTCAGTGCTTTGCGACTAGTAATGCTGGTGCTCGTTTTCTACCTCGGCTTTGTGTCGCTATTGTGACCTTTAATTTTTCAGTGTCTCCAAGTACTGGGGCTTTGGATACAGCTGCTTGTGTTCAGACCAGAACTAATATCAACAGCCATTACCTCCATACATCAACTCCCTGTAAAGCACCACTTCAGTTTGAAATTTACTGGCATTCTCTGACTCAGATCCATTAGAATTTGCAGAGGCCTTTAACTCCTGTGTGGCAGTTTTTCTTTTTCTGGGGTTGATTCTCATATGGCCTCTGCTCTTAGATAAAATTCAGCAGGTGCAAGAACACTTGCTTAAAAGGCACTCAAGTGCTAGAACTCCTAGCAGCTTTTCAGCTGATGGGCCCTTGGAGACAGATAAAAGCAAAATGAAAACCCTCTGCTTTGCTCACTAACAATTGTGAAGCCTGTGGCCGTTTTTTTTTATTACAAAAACTTTTTTATTGTATTTTCATCCACAGTCTTTTGAAATATTTTTGCCTGAAAGGCCCCTTATCGATGTAATATTTGCCTTATGAGAAGTTTTTCTTCAGTACTAATAATACATGAACCCTTCCAGTCGGTGCTAAAGGAGGCCTAAGAGTTTGAGCTGTCAGACAGTCCTTTCTTAGAATCCAGCGAGTACTTCCTTTTAAATTTTCAGATTTAAAAAACCAGAATGCACACCTACCATGCTGTTTAGACGGGGTCTTTAGTGCTGCAAGTATAGAAGACTATAGCGGCTTTGCTGGCATAAATACAAGGCAAATGTCTTTGAGGTGTTGTTTCCAGTGACTAGTCAGTAAAAGAAACAAAAGTGGGGGCACCAGGGAATGATGGGACTCTGAAGAAAACTTCTGCAAGCAGCCTCCTCAACGAGTTCCCTACTAATTGCTCTCCTGGAGGAGGAGGGTTGGGGAAGAGATTGCCTCCCATGGACTAGTCTGCTCCCAAATCTGGCAGATCCTCTGAGATCCTTTGACAGTCAGGGCTTTGTATGTGTCCTTATTTGCGATGGCTTTTCTCACGTTTCCCCTGAACACTCTCTTCTCTTCCACACAAACCACTCCAAGCTGTATTGTTTTGACCAGGAATCTCCATGGTGCTGGAATGGGGGATGATGTTCCCCTTCACCCTCAGGGCACCTCCCTTAAATGCCTTCGGAGGGCCTGGAGGAAAGATGCTGCTGTGGAGATGGCTGACTCCTCCTCCATTTCCACTCAGGCAGGAGGTCTGTGTCTCTCTGTCTGAGGAGCCACAGCAAGTGTGGACGGGGGAAGAACACACATCTAGAGAGGCAAAAATTTCCCAGCTGACCTCATTTTAAAGTTCCAGCTACACCCTCAAGACTGATAGGCTTACGCTTCCAATGCCCCAGTTTGCTTCTGGGAAAGGGGGTTAATAGCATAGGTGCTATGGAAGCACCCCCTGGCTTCAAGTGATTTCCCTCATGTACAGGGTTTACAGTTTGGTTCAATGGCTCTCAGCATCCCCGCTATACAAATTGTCCCAGCACCCCTGGTTAATAGCCCTGGAGAGCAAAGATCCGTAGAGCCAGAATTAGCATGGAAAGATAGTAAGTTCAAGTTTTCTCTTGCCAACGTGCTCCAATCTGATGTGGATGGGCAGCCCTCGGAGTAAGAAAGTTGTCCTCCTCACCCCAAAGCCCATCATTCCTTGACCTCTAAGGCCTTATCTACATTAGCACTTATGCCGGCAAAACTTTTGTCACTCGGGTATGGAAAAAAACACCCTGCTGAGTGACATAAGTTTAGCCAGCACAAATGCTTCTGTGGTCAGCTCTCCCACTGACATAGCTACCGCTGCTTGTGTAGGAGGTTTTTGTTACGTTGGCGGAAGCGCTTTCTCCTGTCAATATAATGTAGCTACACAATCGATTCTACACAAATTTTAAGTGTAGACTCAGTCTGAGACTGAAGGCGCTGGTTTCATTTGTTGCTTTTGGTGTTGATGCTGCTCCATTCGATGCTGAATTGAGACCTCCAACTCTTGCCCAACAGCCATCAAACAATGATGAGTTTTGGTGACTTATTTGTATCGGCTTTGTTTTGATTCGCTCATGCCTCTCTGCAGTGCAAGAAGAACCTATCTATTGTGTGACTGTGGAGTGAACAACAGTTCTGTAAAAGTCAAATAGACAGGGGTACAGAGAAAAACACCTTAACTTTTCTGACTTCTCTATGATTAAAATATCCAGCCTTCGCCTTGAACTAATGTTGGATGCTTGTGTGTGTATAACAAACTGCATAAAACGTTCAGTGTAAATAATTGGAACTTCAGATTTGTTCACAAGTATTTCCCAATCATGTCTTGGCCACAAAAATAGTGGAATGGTGCTTCAAACCTACAGGAGAGCAGATGGTTTTAATTGTCTAGAATGGAACAGTGTGTGTCTGGGATAGGCGATTAATTGAATTTTAATACACCTTTGCAGGATCAGTGGCCCCCTACTATTTTTACCTGTTGCAGAGCAACTTAATAGCCTGTACTTCCCCTTCAAACATTCCTGGGATTTTTCTAGGAGCCTAAAAAAGCCTAGCACCTAACTCCCACTGAATTCAGTGGAATTTGGGTGCCCAGTTCCCTTAGACAACTTCAAAAATCCCAGCTGTCAGAGCTAAACCTTTAAGATTATGTTTACACTGTAGTAAAACACTCCCATGGGACTTGAGCTGCAGGGCTATAAAATTGCAGTGTAGGCATTCAGGCGGGCTGGAGCCCAAACATCTACACTGCAGTTTTATAGCCCTGCAGCCTGAGTCTGCTGATGCCAGCCAGCTGTGGGTCTTTTACTGCAGTGTAGACATACCCTGAAGGTCTAGGATTTGGCTGTACAGAACATACATATCAGGTTGTAAAAGAGTTAAATGTACCGGTAGATCCTGTGGCTCCCAGCTTGTTGAAATATCTGATCAGTGAAACTATCCTTTTAGTTGAGTGCAGTCCTTAAACATCTCTTGCTATCTGGGCCCCCTGGGTTGTCTCCCCATATAAATATTGAAATGGCACTTAATTAGCAGAGTTCAAAGGCAATGAATGGGGCTCATCTCCTTTTTTAGCATTGACCACTGACAGACTTTACCAGCAGAGGCAAGATGATTACTGCTCAGTTTGGCAGATTAAATTGATTTTTAACTAGCAGGGTCTCTCTGTATTTCTGTTCTGCGATACCAGGCTTGTAATATCTTTCCCGGGCTGTGTATGTGGAAGATGTATTCTTGCGGGTTTGAGTCCTCATGCATTTGTTTGCTTTGATCACTTAAATTGACATGTGAAAATAATGAATGGCACATCAAATGGAAGAAAAATCTTTCCTTTCACCTCAAAATTAATGGGGTCCTATGCTCCTTTGAAATGTCTTTTTGAGTATAAGTAAACCTGGATTTCTAAGACACTAAGATTTTTTTTTTTTTTCCCATTCTGTGAGATTGATTTCTCTGGAGCAGAGTTAAGATCACTAGCAAAACACAGTATTTGTTTTTATTAATTCCCTAGTTAGGAAGAGGAAAAAGATTTATTGGGGGGAAGGGGGGGAGATAATCTATGGGTTTTAAAAATCCAGGTTTTTTTACTTATTCCTCTCCACAGCAATTTCATCTGTGTCTTGGCATCTCCCTCCACCCTACCCTTAATTTCAGCAAGGTTCATCTTCCCATTCCTCCTTGCCCACTGGAGGGTTAGGCAAATCATAGTTACGATAACCAGCAAGATTTTATTACATCAGATTCTTTCCTGCACAGACGTGTTTAGGCCACGATTTTCAAAAATAGGTGCCTAACATTATGCTCCTAAATAGAGAGGAAGTGCTGGGTGTGTGGCATGTTTGAAAACTCAGGCTATCTATTCAGAAGCTATCTCTGATTTGATTTTATAACCTTGGCCCTGGTTAATATGACCCCATCACAGATCTGTTAGCAACTTCATGTAACAAAGCAACATTTGCAGCTCAAAAATGCTGTTAACAGTAAGAGGTGTCCCCATCAGCTTCTTCATGGCTGTGTCCAGGCAATGACCCCACTGCTCTCCTCAACTCCCTTTGGATGTTGATGAAAGACCTCAAAGGGCATCTGGAGTGGAATCTGTGCACCACATGTGTGCTGGCGAACGTCTGCCCTGCCTTTCCCCTGATCTACCTGTCGTGTTTAGTGATCTCCTAAAACTGTTAAAAGATTCTAATCTCCAAGGCCATGATCCACTCACTCAAATGAAATGGGCATTCTAGTGTTGCATTCTAAGATAGACACCGAGGCCTGGGCTGTTAACTCATTCAGTGTCTACGTTAAGTAGATACCCATAAATGGCTGCAGCCTCCGCAATGGAGCAGCTGCTGTTGCTCTTGTTTGTAAGTGACCTCCATCACTGCAGCTTCTGTGACCCTTGCGGCCAACAGGAATCCACTGATCAGGGAGGCTTTCCCTACAGAAGCAAATGAGTTGACGTTTGCTCTGTAGCAATGATGTGTTTTATCTGTGCCCTACTGAGTGGTCTCACCAATACTGCAACCCTAGGAGCCTCAATGCGGCCAGCTGGGGTTTCTTTCACTGCAGCAATGTGATTCTTCCCCGCTAGGGGTATGTTTGGCGGTGGCTGGTGCTGCTTTTACCGTGGTTCCTGCCTGTTCTGAGGATCTGGTAGGGGCGAGTGTGAGAACAGCATTAAAGGAGCATGCAGAGGGAGATGATCTTTGGCTGACAGAAGGAAAGAAATGCAGCTTCCATAGAAATTAGAAAGCGATCAGATGTGAACTGAGAGGGCTGCTCTCAGATAGGGGTCCACCAAAATTACTGCAGTTGCTCTAAATCGGTGAGGCATGGCCTCTGGATTCTAAACGTCATTTTAAAAAAAAGTAATGATCATGTCTCTTGGGGGGGCCTTGAAATGTGTTATGGGTGGGTGATCTCTGCTGGTGACGCCGGTGTGCGCCCAAGGAAGTAATCAAAAAGCCATGTTGCCATAGTTTTCAAAGCTCTTAAACACACCCAGCCAGAACCTCATCCTGTTGAAGTTCAGGGCAAAATGCCTGTTGATGTGACTTGGGAGCAGGACGCTGTCCCAGAGGTTACCGAATGCGAACGTCCAGAACAGTGGAGCAATTCTAGCCCTTTCATAGTGCTGTTCATCTCCAGAGCTCTTTAATGAACATTAACTAATTAAAAATGATGACATCAGTGGGAGAAGACGTCTAACTATTTTGTTTGGTAAGGCTCCCAAAGCTATTTTGCGAGTAATGAAAACTATAAAAATAAACATGGTGCCCATGGCCTTTGTATGTAACTTTATCTTTGTCTTGACGCATGAAGTTAGTTAACTAGACCCAGATATTCCTGCTGTAGACCTCAATTCTGGGTTTCCAAGGATTAGACTCATGAAGCTAGACTGTTTGTTTTTTATGTATTGAGTCGTCTAGGAATTTCCCATTGGGTTTCTCTCAGTTTCCTTCCCCCTCATTTGAATTCTGTATGACTATTCCCCTGAATGAGGAGAATTACTGAAAGTAGATTACATATGGTTTGGCAATGACTGTATCTCTCTGCCATCTCATCAAGTCAATAACGCTATCGTTTCTGATCAGTCGTGTGTATATAATGGGATTAGAATGTGTTTAAAACCCAGTGTACTTAGGTCGATCTTATCAGGCAGGCAGTGTTGAGAGAAGCAGAGTTTAGCACAAGCCCGGCATGAAAATGATTTTGGCCTGTCAGCTACTTTTGGCAGCATTCCTACGGTGGTAGCTGCCATGCTTCAGGGCAACCAAGACACTGCGGGCTGCTGTTTAATGATTTGGGTTTTAGAACTTTACGGCGCATGATGAGCGTCATGACTAAGCTTGTGCTTCGTGTGCCGTGCTAAGGGGGTGTGGGTGGCTACGGGAGTCATGCCAAAACCAAATGTGAGCCGAAGCTTCCCCCTCAGACATTGGGATCTGCTTTCTCCTTTGATAAGCCATTGCCCTCCTAACTGGGGACCCCCCATGACTCATGCCACTCGTGCCTCCTTTCCAAAGGGGCAAAAATGTACCAGCTGAGAAAATAGGTGAACAGCTGCTGCTGCCACGACCAACCTATGGATTGGTCACGAGGAGCAGTTGGATAGTGAGGATTTACTGGTGCTAGTATCTAGTGTATTAACCTTTGCAATCTTCCTTCTTGGGATGCAAGAAATCCTGGGCCATTAATAAACTCTCATCTCTTGCTCAGTTGCGCTGCTGCATCCGGACCAGACAGCTGGTCTTGTACTGGTTTGCTTGTTTGTTGTTTGTTTCTGTTGCTTTAAAAAATTAAGGCCATATCTTGTAAGGAATGTAAAGTTCATGGGTTTAGGGCAGACTAAGTTTTAAAGAATCCAGAAATATCTTCACTTCTCTTAGCAAAGACAGAGAGAGGTTTGTCATGTCCTGAAGAATTAAACTCTGATCTTGCCAGGGTTACACTTACAACTGTGTCTGGTAGAGGCCTTTCTCTGCAGCACGGCACATCGGTCACTTGCAGGTTTAAACTGGTGTAAAAGGCAGATTCTCTGTAAGCTGAAGTCTTTTTATCATGATTTGAGGACTTCAGGAACTCACCCAGAGGTTCTGGGCCTATTATGGGAGTGGGTGGGCGAGGTTCTGTGGCCTGCAGCGCGCAGAAGGTCAGACTAGATGATTATGATAGACTCTTGAGGTCAGAAGGGACCATCAGCCTATGAGTCTAGGTGCCAGGTTTGCTGTGGGTTTGTTTTCCAGGTCTGTTTTATGCTAGAGAATCAGACTTGGTTGTTGCTCCTGAGCCTTTTCTGGAAAGGAAAAGATCCTGCTAAGGTAAAGAAATACAAATACTTAGCACCTAATGTCATGCTTTACATCTTCAAACCTCTAACTTGTTAATCGCCATAACACCCCCACTCCTCTCCTCCCTCTGAGAGGTAGGTAAGCATTACAATCACCATTTCACTTTTGGGAGTAATCTGAGACTGACTCACTGTTTGGGATAAACTGAGGCCATGATAGGATTTTAACTGAGTTAATTAACTTTTCTTGAAGATGATCTTAGCTAAAAGGACATGTGGTGTTTGAGAGACAACGTGGGCGAGGTAATATCTTTTACTGGACCAAGTTCTGTGGTTGGAATGGACAAGCTGTCGAACTTTTTCCGAAGCTTTTCTAACCAGAGCTGAAGAAGAGCTCTGGGTAAGTGTTGTTTGGCTGACCAGACCAGACATGCTGTGATAAACCATTTTAGAAACCTGAAATGGCTCAGATATGGATTTATCACACTGTTCTTGCACCGCGAGCTGGCCAACCAAACCAAGCATAGATTATTCTGCCAGACTCGTGTAGAGTTTTGAATCACTCGTGTAGTTAGTTTCAGCACAGATGGAGCCACAGAGGGGTTAGATGACTTACCCAGGATCATACAGTGAGTCTGTAGCAGAGGTGGAGACTTTGGGAGTTCGTGGCTCCTGATCCCCTGCTTGGTTCCTTTCATCATGCTCCCACTATAGCAATGAGCAGAAAAATCTTCCTGAGCCACTTAACTCCTGATGGAAGTTTTCCACTGAAACATGCTTCCCCCAGCTTCTTTTCGTGTGAGAAATGGCCCCCTAGCCTCCCTTGAGCATTAGAGACCAAGCTCGCGGGGGGGGGAGGGGGAGGGGGAGGTCTGTACTGTGTAAGCTGAAGGCTTTACACACATGCTGCATTCCATCAAACAAAACAGCCAACCTCTCTTTGTTTGTGACTTCCCTGGTTTTTGTTTTATGAGCAGAGCTACTGGAAGATTTGCAAGAGAGAGCACTTGAATTCATGCAGGGTTTGGAGACGTTTACCTGGGTGGTCAGGACTTCTCCCTAAAAACCTAGATGCAAGACTCTCTTTCACCAAAGGGTTGAATGGTCTGAGCTGAAGCTCTAATTGCCCAGTTTACACTGAGACTCTTTATAGCCTGCCTGGAAACTCTGCTCCTTTGAGGATCTGCAGCCACCAGGAAGGCTTTTTTTTAACCCCTCCCACCGTTGAATCTCAAGTCTCAAACAGGCAGAAATGTGTTCTCTGACAGTCTGTCAATAGAGCTATCAAGCTGCAGTTATGCCACCAAGCAGTGGTCAAGATCAGCAGTGATGAAATGACCTGAAACGTCTGCTGGTGGCTGATACACCAAGCAATTGACAATTTACCTTGCCTGGAAGGGCTTTGGGAAGAGAATGCATTTGTGCTCCCTCCCCACACCATCTCCTGCATCTGGTGGGCTTCCTTACTAGTTTGTATGAAGTCAGTCTGGCTATCTTCAATGGCGGAAAACTACTTTAAAAGTGTTGAGGCGTTATCTTGGGGTGGGGGGGGAGATTGTCAGTTACGGTAATTCTGAAGTGTGCAGAGAACTAAGTTCAGCAGTATTGTACCCCCTGGAGGCGTCTTCCTGGCCTGCAAAGAAGCCTGGTATTTGATTCTGGCAGTGGAAACGGAGCTCTCGTGGGCTGTGTGCTAGATTTTATGTTGTATCCTGAGACGACGTACAATTGAAGTGGCCTTTCCATGTGTGTACATTAAGGTAAGCTGGTCTTTGAGTGACAGGTCCTACTGATGATCCACCGCCTGAAAAAGTAGGACGGGGGAACTGCTCCCTTGATCGCTGTTGTCCTAAGTGGATATTCTGGTAACTCCATAGTCGCTAACTCTTCAGGAGGCGCTAACATGTAGCGACAACGTATTAGCTCGGAAAGTAGGTGAATTGCTGCTGCTGCCAACCTATGGCACAGTCATGAAGCTCATAGAATGATAGAAATGTAGGGCTGGAAAGGACCTTGAGAGGTCATATGGCCCAGCCCCCTTCCCTGTGACACTGAGGCAGGTCCATGTAAACTGGACCATCCCTGACAGGTGTTTGTCCAACCTGTTTTTACCTCCAGTTATGGGAATTCTAGAGCCTCTCTGGATAACCTGTTCCAGGGCTTAACTATAGCATTTTATTAAAATAATTTGTTCAGACCTAGTGTGACAAATGAGCCACTGGACATGTTGGAATTACTTTCTAATTTAAGAGAATTCTGGGTTTTCCCTCAAGATTCAGTAATCCCCTCTCCTTCCCTCCCCCTTCCCCCTACCTAATGTGACTACAAAAATCACAGAACATTTCAACCAGGGGAACATCTCGTGTGTCATTATATCCTATTTATATTTGCCTTCCAGTCCAGCATGGAGGAACTCAGCGAGCACAATAACTCACATTACTACATCCTTGCAAGTTACAATCAAACTGTTTCAATGACCTAATTAAACCTCCACCTGTTCTTACGTGTTTGTCATAGTCAATCTTTTCCTTGCATGAGATAGATGCTATGCTGGTGCCAAGATATCCGTCAGCATTAGCATCTGGCAACATGCAGAAATACAATGTGCTTCTTTAATTTCATCCCTGCAGTGGATGAGTTTAGCTCCAGAAGTCCCTGTGAATGAACTGTTAAATGGACGGGCTCTTAGAAGTTCAAGGCTCATGACCAGTTTGAAATCTCATCTCTTTTAAAAAATGAGTTGAAGGAGGGCTCAGCTGCTGAATTGCTCTGTCAAATCTGGTTTTATTTTCTTACTTTTAATGTTTTCCTCTTCCCTGTATCTTTGTGAAAACCCACATGAAAAAAGGAGAAAGTGACTGGTGAAACTGACCATATACACAGCGCCCTGCAAACTGGGCTGAGGCTATCCTTTTTGCTATTGTGCATGGCACAACTCGGGTACAAAGCAGCATTAAGCCACCTTTGCTGTCTTTTGATCTTGGGCCAGCTGTGCAGCAGGTCAGGGGATAATGGACCAGTCAGGGATCAGTGCGGTATACAGAGTTTCTGGCCACATCCCCTTTGCCCAGGCCAGGCCCTCTATGCTGGCAGCAAGGAAGAAAGTACCATAGGGCTTCTTTGCATCATGGCATGGTGGAAAATGGTCAGAGCACAGTGCAAAATCTGGCTCAATCTGCTGTCGTGTGTGTGGACTTAGCAAACTGAAACACAGGAGGCCTTGATCCCTTACTGGGACCTCTAGGTGCTACCACAAATAATAAATATTAAGAGGGAAAACATGTTCAGGCACAACTGCCTTTGGTCGTTTGGTTTCGAGTTGACAATCTCTTTACGAACTAAAGTTCTCTTTAGAAGCTTAATAGCTGGAGACAGTGGGCTCATGTTTTCACAATCACAAATATTCATTGACATCGATCTAGAAGCTTAGGGCAAGACCCTGAAAAATGCCAAGCACCCCAGCCCCATTCCACCAAAGTGTTTAAGCACTTGAGTATAGTCCCGTTGAAGTCACTGAGACCACTTGATGCTCAAGTGCTAAGTTGGGTCAGGGCCAGAGGACTCAGCATCTTGCCGGATCAAACCCTTGGAAGACAGATGTAAAGAACTGAGGAGAGCATGGAGCACACGGTTGGCTTTACACAAGGAATACACACAGCAATAAATCATCCCGCCCATTTCCCTGACAGTGAAGCGATTATCCCCCATGCTACACTGCTGTACTGTCCTAGCCAGGGTAGTTTAGATGTCTCAATTAATGGATCTTCTGGTGCTCCCTCCCTCATGTCCTTGGGGAGATCCTGTTCCTCAGCCTCATACATCTCGCTGTCAGGTTTTTTGTCTAAATATTAAGTCAAAAGTTTCTGGAAACAGTAGCAGAGTTTTTGGTTCTTGCTCTGATATTTATTTGGTTGTGGTTTTCTGTCTGCGGAGCGAGGCAAGGAAGTTATGGAATCATTTCTCAGAGGCAGTGGGGGTATGTGGCCGTTTTTAAAAAGTCACTAATCATCCTCTCGATACAAGGGACAGAGTTGTAGACACAACGGTTAATTGGCGGAGTAAAATCTTTTTATGGAGGCTTCCCAAGGCACATTGGCCATGCTAAATTTTGGGTAAAAATTGTGATGTTGTAGTTTGGGGGATGGATGGATGGTTTGTTTGTTTTTTAAATGTGCTTCACTTTTGTGCAGCACTTTTTTTTTTAAATTTGTTTTGAAGATACTAATATAAGCTTGGCTTCTGCTGAACAGCGGCTGCCTCTTACGTTAGAAATATTAGAAAAATGAGGCTGAAATAGAGACATGGATTTAAAACAAAAAGTCTAAAAGCCAAATCCTTGGCTAGATGCAATCAAATGATATAGGCTCTTCCTTTGCTCCTGGATCTGTAGTACTTTATGCCTGTGAATAGTTTTTCTCACACAGGTTGCTTTGTTGAGCCAGAAAAATTACAGGGAGTGAACTTTGCTTATCAACCCATGTTTGTCAGATAGAAGCTCTGCTAAACGTAGTTAAGATCTGTGTAGATACATTTCAGTAAAGGAATATTTGAAAACAAAATGACAAGCTAATTAAGAAACAACAGATAGGGCCTGATACTGTGTTCCTTTCACACCCCAAACCTCCACTTTTTTCATTGGGATTTCAGGATGCACAACAAATGTAGGATCCGCTCCATTTAAAGGATAACTGTCCAGATGTGTGTTCTTGACAGGGAAAATGTGCTTTGTGACTTGGGGGAGGGGGGTGGCAATCTAAAGTCTAAGCACGAGCCTGATTTTGATCTGATCACATCAGTTTGGCAGACACCCTTCTGTTTCAAACAGTAGGCACAGCAGAATTGAAAATAGTCACTTTAGGATTGTGGTCTGTATGCCTCCCCTTCCCTTTTTTAAATTTTTTTATTTAAACCACCAGATTGTATTGTTTTTAGCTATGCCCCTTGGATAATTTGAAGTGGGCTGTTTTCAGGTGCAGAGAGCCACTTCTCCTAACAGCCATACAACATCTTTTCCCACCCTCTCAGGCTAGTTAACTTCTAAAATATGATTTAGTGTAAATCATTTTTTAAAAAAAATTATACAGATTTCCCAGCCATCTGTATGAGGGGGGTTTTAAAATAATAACTAGAGAATGTCTACCAGCTAAGTGTATACGTCTGGAAATGTTTCTTCCTGGACACACTTGATCTGCATGTGTGTGTTTTTCTCACTGTACTGCCCTGTGTGTGCACTGTGTGACTACAAGCGCTTCCTCACAGTACCCCAGGCAGTTGAGATGGATTGCCCACATGCTGTGTAGGGAAAGATCTAGCAGGTCTGTGTGGCTTGGCTGATAAGAGTGATTGAAGAGCCTGGGAGAGTTTGTTGCCTGCTGGAGATATTGAACAGATTCTCCTGGATTCGGGCAATCTCTCTGAATAATCGGTATGATGACTTTTGTATGCTCTGCATCCCATTTATCTTAATTTGCACCCAGGGATGTTCTTGGGTCCCACTCCTGCAGACACTTATGCGTATTGTCTCTATGTCTGGAGTGGCTCACAGCTGTGAGTGCTGACCTCAGGGCAGACCGTTAGAAACTAGGGCAGACGCACCAACCTGGTGGTGTGTTCTAGAATTAGATTTCACCAACAAATTTCAGTAACAAATATGAACTCCCGAATCACTATATCAGCCTTACAATGGAATCACAGACAGCTGTGTGTGTTGAGAAACTGCCCTTCCAGCTCAGTGCTGCTGCGATTGGGGTTGTGATTGGGGTAGATAACCTCCTGAGGTCCCTTCTAACTCTAATCGTCTGTGATTGTGTGTTTGAATTCAGGCTGTATTTATTCATCACACTCATGAAGTGTAAAGTTGGGGCATTCTTATATGGACTCAAACAAGAGGCACTGTCTTAATAGCATAATGTAGGACAGATGGCCAATAGAGGCTTGTATCATGTCCAAACAAAATGTAGGCAGTCCTGTTGGGTGGTATATTGGGCAGATCACAGATAATTACAAGTTGACTTTGGGTGCTGTGGTTTCTTTTCAGACATGGGATTTGATTCTTGGTGTCCACCCTGTGTCATGGTTTCCATAGCGTCTTTCTAAGTGTCCACAGAATATGATTTAAATCCTTTGGTTTAATTGGAGCTTAGTTTTAAACTTGAGGAATGAGAGTGAGTGCGTTGGGGTGTACAGAAATAGCTGTTTTACTTTTAATACAGCCGTTTGCTTTTGAGAATTTTTCATGTGTGCTACCAGATCAGGCAGTAAGGAGAGCTACTTGATTTAAAAAAAAAAAAAAAGTCCTGTAGCACTTTAAAGACTGACTAATTTAATTTCTGCAGGCATAAGCTTTCCTGGGCTGTAACCCACTTCGTCAGATGCAGGGAATGGAAATCAGACAGGAGGTATTGCTACAGGACTCTTGTTTTTGCTGTATACCGACTAACACGGCTACCCCTCTGGTACTTGATTTAAGAGTGAAAGGATTTGCAAATTAGACTCCTTCTTTACATACATTAAAAGACCAAGTGCAGAATCCATTGAGCATACACATCACAGTTAGGGGGCTTACCATAAATGTCTATATCTGACAAGGCAATGGTATAGTGTGACATGCACGGTCCTTTTGTTTTTTAGGGCATAGTGTCAGAACACTCTTGCTGGCTTGACTCATCTCATTTATAGCGACAAACCACGCTAGATCCAGGCATTTGATAAAAGCCAGACTTCTCCCTGTGTGGGGGTGGGGAGGGCATGTTTTCATACAATAGGTATTTTGGGTTTGGCAAAAACTTCTGTTAATTAGGTAGGATCAAACACAGAATGACTCACCCCTCCTCCCATCATAAGCACCTTTTCAATGGGTGCCACTGACAAGCATTGGTTGTTAGGGGAGCAGGGAGTACCCCCTTTGAAGATACAAAGGTGAGGCTGGTTTGGGCCTTAAGTGTAACACAGCTAACTACTTTCAGCCCCTACTCGAGCCTCAACGAGTGACTTTCTCCCTGTTCAGTGCACTATTATTATTATGATAACCCAATTTAATCTGGCGATCTGAATATTCTCTCTCAAACACAGCTTTTTAAAAAGACTCCTTTGTTTTGTCCTGGGGGAAGAGCCAATCTGATTTGCCTGATCAAGTGTGGATTGCATTTAGCTTGAGTATTTTTATTGCTCTTCTGTGCAAACAGTTATTTGTCTTTCTCTGGTAATAGCCCTTGCTAAGACAGTCAGCAAAAGGCTCCCTTTGTCAAGATCTGCCCAGCAGGAACTGAAGCAAAAAACCAGTTAGCTTTATCTCCCTGTGGGGCTGTGATTCTCAAGTGTCTAATGGGTTTGAAGAGGCTTGTTGTCGCTCATTGCTTTGCAAATAGCAACACTGAGGACCACAGAGTAAATTATAAGGGCCGTTTCTATCTACTTGTGAAGGAAGTTCAAAGTTTTCCATAGCAAGGCAGAAACTCTGGACGGAGCAACTCATTAGGGCTTATTAGAGTAAAGTGAGCAAAGGAAAATGAAATGAAAACAAAGCTACAGAGAGACAGGTAACCAAATTCCTTTGACCTCACTGAATACATTTTCATTCACATTTTATTGGGTCTTATTCTGGGCTTTGATTTAGTCCAATTATTGCTGACAGTTTCCTTTTATCTTCTCTCTGGATTTTTGGAAGGACTGTTGTGTGTTCCGGAAGCCACCACTTTGGTGCTTAGCAGCTCATAACTCTGTATATTGCAAGGACACTGGCTCTTGGTTTGTCTTGTAGCTAGTTTGGGGTGCAGAGACGGAAACGAAAAGCGAAGGATAAAGTTACATTAATCACCTTTTAAACATATATATGATTATAAAGGGTGATACTTTTTATAACAGCACATGTACCTAAACAAATCCACTCTCTTCTCAACAATCAAGTGAGGTGTGTGTTTACAGAAAAGCTGTCTGGTTCCTTCCTCTGCATTAAAGCTGATTTGATGTGCAAATATAGCAGTACGTTATTCCTGCATCACCACTTGTCCCTATGCTTTGCCATATTAGAATAGTTTCTCCTCTTCTTCACAATATTGATATTCTCGTGTGTGCAGACCACTGACCTGTGTGTATAATGCATTCAGTTTTAATGGATTTTAATTGCAAATCAGCTTCCCCTTCCCACCATCACACACACACACCATGGACTGCCTGTTGTAAAAATTAACGAATTATTAGAACAGGTCTGTCTGCAGTGCTGCTTTAAGGCAATGCTGCTGAAACAGTAAAGCTGGTTATAGATTGCATACTCTTGAAGCCAGGCCATTTAGTGTCTCAAACAACAACATCAGCAGCAGCATCATAGCCCTAAATAGAGCCATATTTTGTTCTCTTCCTACGCTGTGCTGATGTCCAACATGTCATTGGTCTCTGACATGAGCAAGTTGCACCTGTAATTAAAGGTCTGTCAGCATTTTCATTAGGGATTTATGATCTTGGTCAAAAAAAAAATCCTTAGTCTGAAAAGTAGTTGTTAAGATCTTAAACTGGGCATACTTCAGACAAATGAACTAATTAAAAAATAGTTTTCTCCAGTTGGAGAAACCAGAGATTTCTTGGGTTAGTGTCATAATTCACAACATTTTTTATTATGAAATAATGAGGGCAGTTGAGCAATGTTGGAATTGGCTACTGTCTATTGAGGAAAAAGTTAAACTGATAGAGAATTGAATTCCAGGAAGAGCTGTACACCTGAATTGGGCGTGGAAGGGGACCCTCTTTAATGCAGTGTCTGGACCAGCTGAGCATTGCTTGCTGTTTGAGGTTCTTGCTATGGAAGGAAGCATGGTCTAATGGTTAAAGATCTTTGGTCATTATTAAACAATGACAAGTTTTGGCAATCCTAAAAGTTCAAAAAACATGAGTCAGAATCCAAAAAATCATGACATTTTTTCAGTTACTTTGTGCCTTTCTTGTTTCATCTTTCCTTTTAACTGTCCCTGCCCCCACTATGTATTCAGTGGGGAAGGGGGACAATTAGCGTTGCCAGCTCTCCCATATTTATAGAGGTCTCCTGGCTGTCTGATAGTCCAGAACTTCCACCTTCTTCCCAACCTCCAAAAGTCTAATTCCATGGTCCATCCTGCCCAGCCCAGTGACTAATTATGCTCTGCCTACCTCCATATCAATTCTGCCTCCCACCCCACCTCTGCTCTTTCTGCTGCTCCTGAGGTTCTTCACCTCCCACTCCCCGCAGGCCTGGATTGAGGGGGGCGGTGGCTCCAAGGGTGTGTTGCACCTCTCCTTTTCCCCAGGAATGGGTGTTGCAGCGCTGGCTGGTAATTAGCGGCTGTATCATAATACATATGCACAAGGGGGCTGAATTCAGGTTGCACAGGAATACTTAATTCTCCCATTTCTGAACTTTTGAGTGCTTGACTGTGCAACCAAAATAACGTTCTTTGAACAACTTTTGCATATATAAAATACAGTTAGATAAATAACATGTGTATGAGGGTACTTAAAAACTCCATTTTAAGATTTAATTTGGTTCCTGAAAGCTGTGGCTTTCAAGTACTGTAGCACATTTTACCTCTGATTTTAATATATTTACTGCGTATATTTTTTCCTCTTCTATACATTCTCTGATGTGGATACTCTGCATAAAATGCATTCTGCTGGAAATTACATATTTAGTCCTCAGCAGCTTTCTCTTGCTGACACTTGGCCCATTGAGCGATATCATGTGTAATGGGGGGGAAGAACCTTGTCTCCTTAGCAGCAGTCACAATGTTGATTTCCCTTTTGTTCTTGTCTCGCTTATAATACCAGGGTGTTTGCTTACAAGGGGATTTCAGAGCTGGGTTCTGGGTAACATCAGAAATTTAACAAGGTGAATCAAGAAACCACAAATGGTCTCGGAGCCAAAATGCGAAAGAGAGAATACTTTTTTTTTTTTTTTGCAGGACCCCTTTCTGTTTCCAATCAGACTGATCTTGTGATCCTTAAATGTGAGAGTCCCTTATTTGTGATTCTAATCTCACTGACTTCACTGATACTGCCTAGGTCAATGAGGGTTCCGTGATCATGGTCCATTTAAATCTTTGAATCCAATTACACAGTCTCCTCTAGAAAGGTGGTGGCTTTGCATAAGCTGTGGTTCCTGGTGTGCTTAGATGTTCCTAATTCTAGTTCTCCTAGGAACCCTCCCAAGTCCACGTGTATCACAGGTGGGAGTCTCTCTCTCATAGAGGTCTGGAGGAGGAGGAATGGTTAGGAGGTTTCTCTCCATTACTGCCTTGCACTTTGTTTGGGACTGTTGGAAACCTCATCTAGTGCTGAATTTCCCAGCCCACATGCAGAGAACATAGGGCAAATCCCCCATAGTCTGCAGGGCAATTTTAGTGAAGGGACCTCAACTCCAGGATTCGCTTCCCCTGTTGATTTCCCAGGGTTCCTGTAGGGGTCTCATAACAAAGCTTATCTATTTTCCCAGGCCTGTGCTGGAGGGGAGCACTGAGTGGCTGATGACGGAATCTGCTTTGTAAAGCTAGGGTGGGTTTTAGTTATGTACGTTGTTTGAATTTGTATTTTGCATGTGTTGGGTAATAAATTTCGCACGTATGTCCAGAGCTGTGAATGGGCAATGATAAGCGCAACACAAATTTCCTGCATTTAGGTCTAAATCTAAACTAAATGTAATGTTCCTCTACAAGCCCTTGTTACCTTCGCTAACTCTCCCTTCACTTAGGTCTTTACTTCTTGCATTATCTTTATAAATTAGGTTATGAGCTCCTTTGGTCTGGAAACTTGTGTTTCATCTGTACTGATAAAGAGCCAAACACATCCCTATTATAAAGATAATGGAGAGTTTTATGTTTCATTGTGTGTGATAGATTGGTGTGAATCTATCTTTAAAGTGTAATAGCCTACAAGTGTGTTGTTTTTAAAGTCCATATTTGCTACTTTTTAATTTTTATCAACGCACTTGTTATAGTCTAGAGCTTTTAAAGGTACTGTAGCAGTAAGTCGCTTATAAGTAAACCAATTCAGTAGAAACTAGGTTTAATTCCAATTACCACAGCCCCAAGTTTTCTAATTTAAGAACTGCTTTAGTTATTAGGAACTTTGCACAGGCTGATCTCAAAGATATTTGTTCTTCAAATAAAGTAGTTTAGTTCTTATTAATTAACTTGTATCACAGACTCCTGTGTGTATTTTGGTGCCTGTGAAAAAGGAATGAGGGCACTCAGAGGGAAAATACGGAATTTTTAAGTTTTTTGTTTTTATTTAATTAGTTTGCAAAGAGCTATTTGTATGAGGTGCCTAGGAATCTTACCGTTACACTGGTGAAAATCAGGAGTAACTCCAATGGAGTTACAGCATTTTGACGCCAGAATGAATCCTCATTTCTGCCCTGCCCCAGTTCCCGACCAAAGGGGTTGCACTAGAGGGCATCGGAGACATCTCTCAACTACTGCACACCATTTTAAAGGAGTCAACCTTCTGATTAACAGGAGATGGTTGTGAGATGTTTTGGAAGCTTTTGGCAGTACTCTTGCTTCTCTAGTAACATAAGGAGATTAAAGGCTGAGTCCTGAATTCCTTGTGAGCCCCAAATTCCCATGGAATTCAGAGAGAGTTTGGAATGAAGCAAAGGTGCACAAGATTGACCCCCACCAACAAACCCATTTTTCCTGTCTGAATGCAGCAGAAATGAATGTTAAATAGAAGGGGGAGGAAAAAACAAAAGTCATGCAAAAATGTCTGGCAGGAAGTTACAATGACAATTGATTATTAAGGATCGGTTACTAGGATGGTACCCGAAGAAGCCCGGGAAGTGGTGTTGGCTCCCTCCCTAGCAGTCTTTCCAGTTCAGTTGTGTGGTTTTTCACAATGGCTTTGCTTTTCTTTATTGGAAAGGCAGTGTTGAGGAACGGTTTAATCTTTTGCAAGTAAGTTGGGTGGCTTTGTGTCTCTCTCTAAATAAATCAATACATAGAAATATCCAAAGGGGGAAAAAAGTCTTCTGGAAAGACATTTCAATCTGTGACTGGTAGAAATGGCCTCATTGCATACTTCGGACCTGTGTGCACTGGTAAGGCCCGGGGGTGTGAACCTGCAATGAGCGGCACAGGGCACACTGCTGCCCTTGTGACCTTCCATTCCCTGCAGAAGCCTGCCGGGAGTGGAGGACATTGCAGGATCAGGGCCTGGATTTGCCTGGCCAGGGCCGAATTCGGTGCTCTGTTAGACCAATGAATTCCATGGGTATTTGCAATGGCAGAGTCGAGTGCCAGATGTGGCCCTCTGTTCTCTCGTAGTGGGCGTATTAAAAACAGTTGCTTTCCATTTCCCAGGTCCTGCTTGCAGACTATGGGGCTCCGCAGAGAAGCGTGCACAGTTAGTTTTCAAAGAAGCAGCCTAGGGCAAGGTGGGGTGAGTTGTGCCTTAGGTCAAGGGCACAATGAGGGGGTCACAGGAGTCCCAGCTCTTAACCTCTAACTGGAGCTCAAAATTGTGGCATTGTGACCCTGTGCACCAGGTTGCAACCCACTTCCTCAAATTTGGCCCTGCCAATCCTCCGTCAGTCTGCTTGGTGCCTCCGTTCCCCGCACATTTGCAGTCCTTCTGGCACCTATGGGCACCCCTGCCCCAGAAGAGAAGCAGAGCAGGGGCCACCAGTCTCCAGGAGGGTGGGAGGATTGGCTCCAGGTGTGTGGCACTTCCTGAGGAAGCGGAGATGCAGGTGGAGGAGAGGGTTAGGCCTCACCCCTGATGCGGATGGTGCTTTTCAGCCTGGCTGCCACTCTGGGTGAGCTCTCGAGACTGGATGCAGGAGGGAGAGCTCAGAGCTGGGGTGAGGGACAGAGCTCCAAGCTGGGACATGGCAGCGGGGGCAAGGTGAAGAGCACGCGGCTGGGTGTGGAGCACTGAGACAGCGGGGCAGAGTACGGAGTTCAGAGCTGGATGGAGGGCAATATGGGGGGAAGAGTGTGAGGTAGCATGAGTAAGCACAGGGCTGGGAAAGCAGCAGGGGAGAGAGCTGAGAGCTGCGTGTGGGAGCCCAGGGAAAAGTTGTGTGGGGCTGCTGAAGGGCAGGGGAGTGCCAGGCCCCCTCCTTAAGAAAATTCTGGTTGCAGCCCGGGTGAGGGATTTTAAGTGACGAAGTCATGCTGCGTCGCACCCGTCCAGAAAGAGTGTTTGATGTTACTGAGCGTCTGTTTGTCTGCTGTGCCCGTCACCATGTGCGTTGTTCAGTATGATGAACCCTTCCTATTATTTAGGGGTTGTGCAGTGCAAAAGACTAATGAGCAGCCTAATGAATGAGTCCGTCTCAGAGACAGCTTTCAGCTGCAGCCTGTTCCGAAAACCCTCTCATCTAGGCCGCGTGTGGAGGCGGACCCTACTCAAGTCTGTGATGAACTGACCTGATCTTTAGAGGATACCAGCCACTTTACCTGAATTTATTTTAAACAATTAACTTTAAAGGCAATTTGTACTTGATGAATTTGACTTGTGTGTAAGTGTAAAAGCTGGAAGAAACCAGATTAAAGACAGAGCAGCTCAAAGAACCACCACTAGAATGGAAGGTCTGATTTCCTCCGTGTGGCTGCCAAGATGTTGAAGGGCAGCCAGGAATGTTGTGGGCCATGAAATGTTTTTGTTTTGCATTACCAGCTTTATGTAGCCAAACCATAATCAGGGCTGTCATGTTTAAAGGAAAAGAAGGCCCCTGTTTAGAGCACCGATGTGATTAATGCAGGGAATGGAGATCAAGCAATCCTTTACTCTCCCAAGAAGAGGACCGCTACCAAAAAAAAAATCTGGTTTTACTGTTTCCAACCCCTCCTATTGCTTTTGCAATTGTTTCTCTTTTGTTTTAGCAGCATGGCCTGACTAGTTATTGAACCATATAAAGGACAAAACCCGAAACCTCTGTCCCAAACACCCCAGTGTTGGAGGTAGGCTCTCCAACATTTTGTACTTCCAGTTCATCCTATAAAATATATTCAGGGGATGAGTGGCCAGTGAGATGACTCGGTCTAATTAAGCCATACTTAAGAGTATCACAGTTATACAACTCTTTATTAAAAAATGTAAACAATAATATTAATGTCTGGTGTTTTTTTTTTTTTCTTTTTCCCTCTTGAGAATTCTCAGCTATGAATAACCAATTTAAAGCTGTCAGGGCTAATTTGGGGTTGTTCGTTCACAGGGATTTGGGGTTGGAGAAGTCCCTTGTGGCACAACTCGCCTTCCCTAGTGAATTGTGTTTCTTGACAGTCTGTATTGCACAGAAAAATATTTTGAATAATTACCCTAGTAACTAAAAGTAAAGGAAAAAAGATATTTTATCTGAAGGGTTTGAATTAATTGCAATGGTATCTTATTCACACTCTGTCATTCGTGAGATAGAGAGTGCTGATAAAATTCATAATGTGAAAGCTGCAGCCAACCTAGTGAACTAAGAAAAGGAAAATTCAAGAAGTATTTTTGGTTGTACTTTTCTGACCTCTGTATCACATGGTAGTGTGCCACAAGGCTTTGCCAGTTCTAAAAAGACTGGCTCTGCAGACAACGCCACTGAGCTGTGATCAAGTCAAGAGCTCCCATTCTCAACAAGGCACGTCGGTTCAAGAGTTGGGTCCACAAAGCCAGGACAGTGAGTGCGCTAACGATAATGCAGTGAACACTTCAAACTGCATCCATGCTGCAAAATGATACTTTGGGTGGGACTCTGGGTCAGAACCCCTCCCTTCCCACCCACCCCCAGTGGCTCCTAGGGTGCGGGTCCTGGGGGTTTATTGACTCAAGTCAAACAGATTTGTGTGTGGACGGAATGGGGCTATGGGCTTAAACCTGAAGCCTGGGCTTCCACTGCAGTGCAGACCTAGACCCATGCTGATCCAGTTGCCTTTGGGTGGACTGTGCTGCTAGTGCACTGTTGTGGAAGTGAGAGAGAACCGATGTTTGGTCCTGGCAACTTGTGATGATAGAAGATCCTCTGGCACCCTTTGCAAGAGTAAGGATGGAGGAATTCCTTGTGTTTGGTATTCTGAATTCAGTATTGTTAATTTCCTGTCCCGTTGTTCACATGTCGGAAACATTGTAAGCTTGTTGGGACAGGGATTAGGTTGTCTTTGCGTTCCTTTCACTCTAGCATGATGGGGTTCTGGCCCCTAGACACTGCTGTAATAGAAGGGTTTAAATTGTCACTGTCTGCCTGTTTTTCATCCAGGGAGTTTGCCTTTCAGTAGTGAATGAAGTGACTTGTTTGCGGGCTGCATATTCACCAGGATGGTTGAACCTTTCTGGCCCCCTTATTTTTAACTTTCCTTTTACCCCTCCGGAACATGCGTACGTGTGTGCACGTCTGTCCAACGTGCAGCTGCTAGAACCTTCTTCTCTCAGGGCTCTGCTCACACTTCCTCCTTGAATCCCTTCCTGTCTCTTACCACTTCAGGTGGAGAAGACAGGCTTGAATCTGCAGAACTGGATCCACACTCAAACGATATGTCAAAGGCACCCTGGAACAGGGAATTGCTGGATTCTTGTTTGGTTCCTCATCGAGCTCATGTCCTGATTCAAAAGTCTCCAGGACTGTGCACAGCGTGCACATGATCCAACTCTAAATTTGGGCACCACGGACGTTAGATGAATTCTGCCAAGTACCTATTAAAATAGCAGCAATGTGTAGCTCTTCCATGTTTGGGCAGGACCCTAGAGCTGGGCATGTCTATTTGTTAGGGGCGTAATTGGAATGGGGGTGTCTTGTGAAGCTTCACTCCTTATTTATGTGCATTAATAAAGTCTGTCTCTGTTTTGTGGCATCTGTGCAGTGACAGATATTTGTTGAAATCTGTTTTCTTTTGTGTTGAAGGGCTTTTATTTATTTCTTCCGTATGTCAATACTCAAGGCTTGCATTTGTTATCAAGATAGCAACATAATTCTCTGGAGCCATACATCTGTATGATTGTAATATACAGAAGTACTTTGTTCCATGACATCAGACCATTTTAAATGAGATTTTTTTTTCCAGCTATATCGTACTGATCCTTGATCATTAATCTAATAGACCAAATGTGGTATATTAAATCCTAGTATATGTGCCAATGTAATTGTCATGGTGGAGAAGCTCACAAGAGCAGTGTTATGGTGAATTAAGTTCCCACTAAATGGGGGAGGGGAATTGATATGATCTGAAAAGAGGGAAAAAAAGAAGAAAATACCTCTTCCATCGCCCCCACCCCAAGTTTAAAACTGGCTGGGTTCTGTGGCCTTTTTTTTAAGTCAGCAGATGAAATATTGGTTCACGTGGAATTGGGGAATAATGTTGGCATAACTCACTGAAGAATATGACTTTAAAAAAAAAAATCAGTGTTGCTCTCTAGATTCATCTCTAATGCACTGTGTGAGCTCTGACTTTGACGTTTTAATGGTAAAGCACAGATGTGAAAACTTTCCACTGGGCCCTGGCAAAAATCCCAACACGCTGTGTCAAATGGGGGAGACCTGCGTTTTTTTTGTGTTCTCCACTAATAAACCCTTTTTTGTTTCCATTCCCATGAGTCTGTTTTAAAGAGCCCGGGCTTTATAGCAGGCTGGAAATAGAACGTTGTGTCTTTGCTGTGGCAAAGACTAGTACAGGAGAGGCATTTTTTTAGATGTGTGTTTGAGTTTGGTGAAAACTGCTGCAACGTTGTGAAAGCTAAATAAATATTGGAACACTATTGCACTTTTAAAAAGCAATGGAGCCCACTAACCAACAACTGCAAAAGACATGGGTATTATAGTTTTTTAAAACTGCTGGTTTGAATGTTATTCATTAGTACCTTAAGTCACTTTCCCATCTGCCGGTTCAGCAAGCAGTGTTCTTTTTTTTTTTCTCCCCAGTTGGGGCTCCCAGAAAGGATGGGAAATATGCATAAAATCTATGGAATATGCATATTATTTTGCTGTTTCAAATTTTGCAACATCTGGGTATGTCTCCACTTAAAATGGTACGGCTGTGCCGCTGCAACACTTCAGTTTAGACATTACCTACACCAGCGGGAGGACTTCTCCCATGGTTGCAGGTAATCCACCTCCTCAAGAAGTTGTTGCGAGGTCTGTGTAAGACTTCTGAAGTCAACATAGTACTGTCTACACCAGAGATTAGATCGCTATAGCAATGTCTCCCAGGGAGGGTGGGTTTTTCACATCCCTGAGAGACACATCTGTGCCGACATTAAGTTCCCAGTGTAGACCAGCCTTGTGTCTGCTCTTAATGGCTAGTTGCTTGAGCTGAATCAGCCTAGCCCTCCAGCCACTTTGTGCTTCTTTAGGTGTGATGGGAATGAAGGTGCACTGGGTGGTGGCTCCGGGCAATTCACTTGCTGCTGCCCCAGTGGCTCCTAGCAGGGAGGCACGGCTCAAGAAGTGCTCGCTCCTTGATTGCTGACCGTTAGGGGAAGGGCTAAATAGATACTTCCCCCAGCTGTGATGTACTGACTGTGTGGGTGATGGTACCCTCCAGTATTGGCCCAGAGAGGGTGAGGGCTCTACTGCTCCTGTTAGCTAAGGAACTTCACTTTAGGCTTAGAAGCTAGCACAGGAAAGGGGTCTGGCCCTTAGCTCGCCCCATACTTGATCGATTCTTAGATTCCAAAGTGAGAAGGGACCATTGCGATCATCGGGTCTGATGACTTGTATAACACAGACCATAGAACAACCTTCTGCCTATGTTTAAAGGGTTTGAGCTAATAGCATTGCACTTTTTCCCTTCTGCATGAGTAATAGAATGGCTGTTGTTCCACAGTTGCATGGCCATTCTGTTGTGTAATTCGTGTAGTTAATCCTTACCCTACCTGTGTGAGTTGACACTACAGCAGGGCGAAATTCTTCCACTGACTTTTTCAATGAAAATGCGGAATCAATGACACTGGAACGTTTTGAGAGTGCATGTTTTCAGAGTGGTTCATTTACAAATATCCTTAAAAACACCCCCCTGAAAAGTCCAAACGTTTTAGTTTGACACCTTCACAATGAAACGTTTTGATCTTTTTCCAGTTCCAAACAACTTTTTGTTTAGCAATTTCCTTCCATTTATTTTAAATTTAAAAAAATGTTTAAAAATGTGCAACGGAAGCGAAACATTTCATTTCAGCTGGGACAAAATATTTTGTTTGGGATGAAATTAATTTTTTTCGACCTTTCAAAATTGCCACGAACCAAAAACATCCATTATTTGTCCAGTTCCGACCATTTTAGATGCATTCTCTGGGGTCAGACTAGATGAGAGAATTTCCAATTCTAGGACCTGCTCTGTCTCCCATTGGAGTTAATGGAAAACCGCCCATTGCCTTGAGTGGGAGCTGGAACAGGCCTTTATATAATTGGAAAGAATGCGGATCACTTGTGATATGAGCTAGAAATAAGCTGACCATTAAGGACTGATCTGAAGTCTTGGGTTGGGCAGCTTTATCTCTCAGCATGAGATGTGACCAGGCCACTTTTATATGGCCAAGCAAAGTGAGGCCCTACACTCAATTTGGTGTCTTTCTATCTGTAACATGATTATTTTGAGTACTGCCTCTAATCAATTCCAAAATTTCAGGGACTGTTCTAGGCATTACTGGGCAGAATCCTACTGATTTTGGTGCAAATTGGAAAAACTGAAGGGGAAGATGGGGGGGGGGGAGACAAGACATCTGGTTAATAGACTCATTGGTGAATAACTCTTTGTCTGTAGATCAAAGAACTAGCTGATAGCCACCATTAACTCCTCCTAGTACAACACCCCTATCTCAGATCTGCTTGTTTGTTCCAATAGAGTTTAAGATGTTGAAACCCTAAATAACTGATCTGCCATCTTTAAAAGAAATAATAATTGTAAGAGGGAAGAGGAAGGTACACACAAACCTTGGCATTGTGGGGTGGACAATAGGCGGTCCCCATACGTGGGAGGGAGGAATGAGAGGGTAACAGAAGTGTGAGACCCTCAAATGATAGGCTTATAATTAATTTGTTTCACTGTAGCACTGGGGAATCATGGCCCAGGAGTCGCTGCTTGAGTGCCCTAGCCGTGAGGACTTTCATGTGCCTGGTAGGAACTGAGAGTTGGGCATGTCCCCTTGTTAGGGGCATAATTGGGTTGAGGGCATTTATCGAGCTTCATTCCTTAATGATGCACATTGATGATAAGAAGTTTTAGTTTGACCTGCTGAAATCAGCTTTTCTTCTGTAGTGGTGCCAATTGGCTCTCCATCCAGAAACACATGTATGCTTGAAAACGACACCCCCCCCTCACCTCCCCTTGTTTGTGGATTGTTTGGTATTCAATAAGTTCTATCTCCAGTGCATTGATCTCAAGTCTGAAGTTGACCTGAGGAGTCTGCAGAGCTTTGCTAACATCTTGCATTTCCATTAGCTTGGCACTGCTGTTGTCCTGTGAAAGATGTGTTTCTTGCCTACAAGAAAATTTGTCTTTCTGCAGGTGGTGGTGTTTAGAGCTGTCCTCACAAAATGACTGGAAAGATTCAGTCCTCTTGAGTAATTTGCACCTAACTTTCACTGTAAGTAGGATCCCGCAGTGTACACATGCAGGAGTTGGACTGGCTTTTCTTTGGGGTGGATATAAGAGTTCCTGGCTGGAAAGTAAGATTTAAGATTAAATAGATCGTGACATGACATTTTTCAAAGCTTATTAAACAACAAAATGCAACAGTCACAGTTAAAATTCAATCACTGTTGTTTTTCTAATATTGGGAACTGTTCTGCAGCAAAGCCTAATTAATACAATCTGTGTTAAAGGAATTAATCAGTTTAAAAGCAGAAACTTTCCATGCGCCAAACCAAGACACATAAACACAAAAGTAATAGCAGCCGTTATCTAAACCAAAAAGGAAGAGGGAAACTTGATTTTTCTTTCTGGACAGATCCTACGTTTTTATGTAGAGTGCCTAGAAACCACAATCAGAGGCACTAGAGAAGGGGCTCTAAATAGAAGTACGTTGAAGGTCTTTCTGTTTTTGCTGTGAAACATGTCTGTTTTAATACATATGTATATGAGAGAGTGATTCTAGTGTGCTAATTTTTTCACAGGGGCAGCAATTTCTTCAGTTGCTCTGTGGCACTGCTGGTTCCATTCCCCATGATCAGCCAGTCAGAATTCCCCAACAGCAAAAAATCTTTATTTTTGTTAATGAACTGTTAATGAAGTGAGTCAACCATGATCAGGCACACATTGTGGTATGGGCTCTCCACGCAGATAAGTGACCATCCTTATCCCAGAGAGTTTACAATTTAAATATTCAAAAAAATCAAAGGACTGGAGGAAGTTAGTGATAGTAGCCCCATTTTACAGATAGGGGCATCAAGAGAGTAAGGGACTTGCCCCATGTCACACAGGAAATCTAAAGGGGAGCTTTTCTGTGCATGTCGTGCTCTAACCACGAGGTGGTTCTTCATTTATTGGCCAAAGCAATGCTCTGCAGTTCTGGTTGGAATGTCCGACTGACGTTCTCATAGGGTTTCAGAAGTTAGGTGGTGATGAAGATTTTAGACATAAAGATAGTGAAACCCTTAGGGCAAATTCACTTTGAATCTCCAGATCTGCATTAACTTTGTTCCCTAGAGGACAGCCCATCGGCTAATGAAGTGCTTGAGTTCCTCTAGTCTCCCATGCTTCTGTTGATGGTTTGTTTTGGAATGGAATAAGTGATGTGGAAAAGGGAAGCACATTTGTATGATATGGTCTGAAACAGGTAGATTTAGAGGGAATAGTTTGATCACAAATTAATGCTGACCTTAGCTGAAATAACGTGAATCCTTTATCTCTTCTGATATGTAGTCATGTGGGAGCTGTTTGGCTACTTACCTCTCGGTCAGATCAGATCTCCAAATGCTGAATCCTTCACTCAGGGGCATCATGTGGAGTTGTGACCCGTCCTGTAGGAATCCATAAGCCAATTGAGGGTTACACAGAGAGTACATCTACACTTACAGAAGCACAGAGAGTACAGACACAACTTGCTCAGCTAGCACAGGTATAATAAGTAGGAGTGTAGATGGTGAGACATGGCTTAAGTGGGTAAAGTTCCCTACACACCTGAACCCTCAGGATATATATCCTACATGGCTCTCTTTGTGGCCGAGTAGGGCCTCCCTCGTCTACGTGGCTATTTTAGCAGTATGGTGTCTCGCTGCCTCCCTCTTGCTGGTGCCTTTCACTGCAGCGTTAAGCGACACGTGTGCTCTACGTGCTGCCATAGGTGGAGACTTAGCCTGAGATCTAAATATAGTATTTTAATCCGTGACCGATACTATGTTTCTCATGCTTGTAAAGGGAAAACGGCCAGTTTTGCTTAAGAAGCAGTGCTTAGGGAAGTCCAAAGATGTGACTTGCCCAGGGGAAAACATCTCAAGTATTAAAATAAATAAATAAATAAATGAGGAGCAATCTTCTGAACATCTTCAAGGTTGAGCAAAATGAGGCACGGTTTCTGTTTCTCAGATTTTCAGCACTATAGCAACTGAGCTTTCAGGGCCGCCTTTGAAGTACAGAGGAGTTCCAGGCACCCGTCCAAGGGCAGAATTTGCACTAGCAAACATGAGTGGGAATTATGCATAGCAAAAGTGCTTGGGGATGTAGGGTTGGATGGCATGTGATGTGCCTCTCAATGAAACTGGCAGTTGATCTACTGGCATTTTCTTCCCTTGACTCAGAAGGCATGTGGGAAAGGCAGCTCATCTTGCACCGAGGGTGAGGACCCTCTGTCAGGCCATTGATGCTGGTGGGCTGGAGTCTTAGTTGTTCTGCCCCTGCATGTGAGACAAGGACAGTGGTGAGGCAGCAGAGAGGTAGCGTCAAGTCACCTTTGAACATCCCATATTGGGGGGTTGTACAAGGTCCTGCTTGGTCTCTGATGTGGCTGCTCTAATTCATGCTGTGCTTCTTGTGGGCTCTGGGCAGCAGAGAACAGCTGTAGTCCAGTGCACTCTGTCATGTTCCTGTCAGATCTGCGCCTCCTACCCAGGGGGTTTGGAGCAGCACCAGCCGGGAAAGCTCCCTGCACCCGGGGGCTGATTTCACGCATGCCACTTTTTCATGCTGGAGTGGTGTCAAGAGCCCTGTGTATAACTGGGGATCGGGTTCTGTGCATGAGGGCACCCACTGGGGCAGCTTTGGAGGGGGGACGTTCGGACAAGGGAGAAGGGGCTCAACTATGAAGCAGCAAATCCCAGCTGGACAACACATGGTGCATGTCCAGTGTCCAGAAATTGCCTTTAATGAGCTGTGCGAGGCCAGGGAAGTGGTAGCTGAGCGGCAGCCGGGCTACTCCGCCGTCTTACGCAGTTGGGTTAATGTAGCATGTGTGGACAATGAACTTAAAAGACTCACTTGAGAGGCGTGTGCGTGAGAGGCGGTGGCATTTATATAATATATAAAATTGACAAACCATTTCCCGATGAAGTAGAGTCTCCCTATTAAAAGCATGAGTCCAGGGGAGCAGAGCCCAGATTCAGCTTTCAGCCGAAACTCTGCATTTCCTGGCTTTTCAGAGCTCGGCTTCTCAGCGTTAATGTTGCACTAGCGCCAGCTGTTTGCATGCAGCATGTTTGGGTGCAGGTGATAGCCACAAAGTTTGAACTAGAGTCCGACCTGTGTTGGAGGGCGGTGATATTTGCACTGGGAGACCTTTGCTTCAAGAGCTTGTGGCAGGAACAGGAGAAAGCGGGAGGCGGATTGTGAAGCAGCAGGCTGTCTTGGGCTCGGAGCCTCCTGATTACACGTGACACAAACTACCTCTCGTGTCTGTCATTACAATGTTGTGACTTCATGTCTGCCCATAATTAACTTTGTGGCATTTGAGCTTGGGGTCTGCAGGCTGATTTCAATGACTTTAAATTTGGGTCCTTGCCCAAACGGATTGAATAGCCCTAGTTCTGAACCTGTCACTTCTCTCTGCCCTGGTCAGCTGTTACACAGTTCATAATTTTCTGTAAGAGAGCAAACGTGCCGCTTGGTTCTGCACTTAGCTTCCTTGATGAAGCACCAGAAGACTCTTGAACCACATGATGTATCCTGCTCTTAGAGCTAAGCACTACAAAACCATTACACAAATATGTGAGCTAAGAGTATTTTCAACACAGATTACCTCTCAGATTTCACTCTGCTTCAACCAGATGACCTGGTGTACACTGATCTGTGCCTTGTGTCCATTTCTGGCTGTGACCGAGAAATTATTTTTCATTAATAATTTGTCACTTCAACATAGTGTCAGCAAGTGTATAATTTTAAAGAAATATCCTTGAAAGGAGGCAATATTACATCATCTTGGGGAAAGCAAGTTGCTTTACGTGCCATTTAATTTCTTCAAAGCTGGCAGAGTGTCGGAGGGGGATGGGGGAATCAGCTGAAATTAATTTCATATTTGCTGCATATACCAAATAGCATCTACATGGAAGTGCACCTTTTCACCTCTGCCCAGCTGTGGGTTTCCTAATAGGTGCATTAGAAACAGACCTGAATGCCAAACTATTCCACTGGATGGGAAAAGAGAATTAAATTCTGTTTCTTGAAGTGGTGGTGGTTACATTTCACACAGGCAGTTTATACCTAATAAAACGCCATTCTGGGATTTGCAAAAGAAATAGATTTTTTTTTATTGGCACTGACTTGTGGCTTCAGTCTCTGGGTTTTGGTTTCGTGCAAACGCTTTCTGTGATTCCAACATTTGACTTCAGAGAAGACACTTGGCTGGAATGCACTAGCAACATCCTTTCCCCCCAAAGTCTCTACTTCTACTATTGGGACTGAAAAGTCAGTGGGACCGGGTGGAGCATGTGATTATCAAAGCTTTCTTGCTAATACAGGAATGTGGTGTGTGTGTTTTTTTGTTTGTTAGTTTGTTTTTGTTTTTAAATACGATTGATGATGATTTTTGTTCTGTCTCCTATTAGGGCAGTGGTTCCTTGGGTTAGGCTGCTGAAGCGGGCTGTGCAAAATAGCAGAGCTCGGTGGTTTTTATACAGGAAGGTCAGGCAATAAGCCCTTAGTGAATCACCATTGTTGCCAGGTTTTAAAGGTATCAGTCTACGATCTCTCCCACGTATGAGCCCTCTGCAATAACCGACTAGCCAGACAGAATCTGTCGAAGGGGAGAGAAACCCTGAACCTTAAAAACTTCTGGTAACAGATACTGTATCAAATCCACGGCCGCCTCGTATTTCACAGTCAGCACTGGTGCCACATACTTCTGTAATTCAGAGCTTCAAGGTAACGTTGGGGCTAGAATCATGCTTCTCTCCAGCAGCACAGCTACGGCTGCTCTTCTCCTCCCCCGCTTCGACTAAAGGAGAATCTCTTGTTTGCAGTACAGGGCATATGGAAAGCTATGGAGCTGTCTCTGGGCAGAGGGCGGTGATACATGGACACACATACCAGGTCATTGCACAAATATTCTTCTAATCCCCAAAGGAAAACTGATACAGATCCCTGCTAGCAAGGATAGCAGTGAGAGTTTCTAAACTTGAAAACATGATGGCTTTAAAAATAAGAAAAGAAAAGGTGTCTTATAACTGTTGCAATTCTTTCCTGATTATATTTCTGGCGTTTTGAGTTTGCTGTGTCCTCCTTGCCATCATTCCAATACTAGGTAGACGACATACACTGCACAGATGAGGAAGTGCTTATTAGACTGTAAACTCTTTGGGTCAGGAGAGCATCTTTTGGTTCTGTCCATACAGCGCCTGCCACAGTGGGGTCCCATGGCAGGGGCTCTGAGGTGCTAGTATAATACAATTAATCAATATTACTATTTAATAGTCGTGTTTTTACTGAGATTTTTTTTCTATTTTCTTTAAAAATAATCTAGAAGGTAGGGAAAAATAATCTAGAAGGTAGGGAAGAATCAAGGCCTACTTCCCTGTGATGGCCAGATGGGACCCAAAGCTTGGATTGGAAGGGGAGTGAGGGATTAAAATCAGGATTTTCCCAGAGTTCTTTGTGGCGAATTGCAGTTGTCAGATTCAGCTCATCATGGGTAGGCCTGGAAGGGTTAGATTTTTATCAGTTAATGTTGATTTCATCGTAACTGGACAAACTGACCGAAAGTATTTCTATCGATGATAATTGAAACATACAGATTAGTAGCATTTTTCTTATGTTGCCTGAGAACTGATTAGAAATTGATTTATGGCTATTTACTTAGTGTATTTTGGCATGTGATATTGACAGTTTGTTTTTTAACAGTTATAAAGCTTAAACTTTTTGAATCTCAGAATCTACTGTCATTCAATAATTGTCTAACTCCCCACCCCACCCCCATAATTTCTTGCAACCGTGAAAACTTAAATAGACAAAAATCTGAAAAAATGCTTAAAAATAAACATGGATATTGTCCATTGATATTATTTTTAAAACATCGAATTCTGCCAAACCTACTCATGGGTTTTGGAGCTGCGAGCTTGCATCCAGAGCCCTTTGTGAGTTCAGCTCCTTTCTCTACAGCATGGCTATTGTTTGGACAAGAGATCATTGTTTTTACTAAATCATATGGAACAAGCTCTACAGTATTTCCAGAAAGTCCTCGTTTTAAAAAGGAAAAGATGTAGCTTTACATGCGAAAGTGTCTTTTTGTTTGTTAATTTAGGATGCATGACTCAAACCTGATGATTTGCAAATCTAAACATTGCCTGGATGGGTATATCAATGACCTGTTTGTTTAGTGAACTAATTTAGATTTGTTTATGGTGTCCGCAATGTTTATGACTGTTTCTAGAATCCTTCTGACAAGCGTATTCATGTGGTTTCACATACCTAAACTTTTAAAAAACAAAATAGTTAAATGTTTATTGAGCAATTAACCATAATGTACCAGATAGAGTTCACCGTTGATGCCTGTATTATTTACCATAAGTGTTCCTGCAGTAAATTACCTTCTCGGTTATTACGACTACTTTAGCATAGATGCTGAGGTCATTGTCTTTTGAACACTGAATGTGGCTGGTTTTCTTGCAGTCCAAGATTTTGTTTGTTTGTTTAATGCAGGAGCCTTTTGAGAGAGACTTTGCTGCTGCTGCTGTTGATGGAAGAATGTTTGTTACCAAATTCTATTATCGCTAAAGTTGTATTTTATTTGTTTAATAATGGGAGAAATTCCGGGACACCGTATATGCCAATAGTGTTATGTACAACTATTTCCATGAGGTTGAGGAGGGGCTGTTATCCCTTCTGTGGAAGGCCTCCTTGCACACACATTAGTATAATTAATGTTCATATTGCAGTAGTGCTTACAGGCCCCCAAATGAGATTGGAGCTCCATTTTGCCAAGTGCCGTGCAAACATATAGCAAGAGAGTCCCTTCTTCGTAATGCTTGCAATCTAAACAAACAAGACAGAGCAAGAGGGAGGAAATACTATTCTATCCAATTTGCAGGTATCCAAGATTAAGTGACTTGCCCAGAATTACAAAGAAAGTTGTCTGGTTGCACATCCCCTGTGTTCCAGTGTAATGCCTTCACCCCAGTCCTTCCCATCCTGTTGCTTGGCAGTGGAGAGGCATGGCTGGGAACGCCTATAGAATTGCCAGCTATCCAGCATTGTATGGGTTTAATTCCAACTTTACTGGGACAGGCCTACATCTTTCAAGACAGTTTTACCATCTGGCAAATGACTGTCTGGCAAGAGGAAACATGGTGAGAGAATATGATGTGATGAGACGTAAACACCACAGCAGGATGTTGCCTCACTGTCATCTCATAAATGAGTTTGTCTTGCAGGTCTCCTAGATGCTACTGATGTGAAACACCCAGATAATGGCCGCTTTCTAGTTAACTGTTAATTGAGCTAGATAGCACCTTTGTCAAATCTCAGAGGGCTTCTAGGTTTGGGCTTTGATCCTACAAACATTGAAATATGTGCTCAACTTTACTCACTCCAGCCTCGTTGTAATCAGTGGGACTACTGGTATGAGTAAAATTAAGCATATGCTTAGTTTCTGTAGGATCTGGGCTATAGATAGTGGGCTTGAATCCCCATATCCTCCACTTGCTGTGTGGATGGTGGGTTTGTAACATCTGAACACAGAGGGTTTACTGAATTGGGTCTGCATGCACATAGCAATATCCGTTGGGGTAGAGACTCTCAACAAAAACCTTTGGTCCCAAATTCTCGTGAGAAACGTTTCTGAAAAACTTCCAGCACATGAAATTATGATTTTTGTCATATGGGAGGAGACTAAGCCTTAAATAGAGATGGCTTTACAGGTCAGTGACTCCAATAAAAAACAGGCAGAGAGCAATATACTGGGTAAACAAAATGGTCGCTAAATAGTGTGCTTTCCAGCTTTTTCCGCCAGATTTCAGTGGGTCTTCAACCACTTCTGACTTCTCAGTTAGATGAATGTTTTAATCAGTGTACATGTTGCTTAATCCACAAGGAAAATGCACTTGAAAGTAAGTTTTTTAGCGTTTGTTTGGAAAGCTATAATGGCTTGAATAGTTTTAAACTGAAAACATGCCTGTTTATATTAACACGTATCTCTTATTCACCCCCCTCCCATCTTCCACAGTGAATGCAAAATTAAAAAGGAAATTCCATCCTTTGTAAATGTGATGGGCAAATATCCAGGTCCGTTCCTTCCCAGTATGGAATCTCCTCAGTACAAAACATAGCACTGACTTTGTGCTCTTCTGTATAGATAGTGTTTGGGGTTTACTAATGTTTTTGCAAGCTGATATAAATGCACCTGGGTAGCTTCTAACAAATTAAAATCTAGTACTCTTCTCTCTCTAAAATCATGCTAGCACTGTTTTTGTTTTTTCCACTGAGCGCCCTTTGTAGATAGCAGTTCAGAGCAGGTTTAGGCCCATGGAAATGCCATTGAAATGATTAATTTTAAAGAATACTTGCTGCAGTCAAAGCTTCAAAGTGAGATATTGGAAAGCTGATGTATTAAGAGACTTCCATAAATTTAAAATCCCATTAATATTGAGGGAAAACATCCTCTGAAAGTATATTGAGAAAAGGAAAAATAGTGGCATTTCCCTATGTCATTGCGTCCTTGGCGTTGCTGCTCTGAACATGGAGGAAGGACAGGCTTTGTTAGGCTCTATAGTCACCCTTCCCATGTGCAACTGTGTAGGGAGAAAGTGTAGACCTACCTCCACTCCTCAACACATCAGCCAGCATGCTAAGATGGCTTAAGGGGGAAGTAAGATGTGCCCTTGTAGAGGACAGATACTGCATTACTTCACCTATGGAGCAGGGGGAAGATGGAAGGAATCATGACAACGTCTCAGTTCCCAGCCGAGGCTTCTCCTGAGGTAATGCAGCTATGCACTGCCCCTTAACTCTTGCCAAGTGTAAGTCTCAACCTAGCTCTATATGAGGATCTTTGCAGAGCTATTATTATTTGCAGAGCGGCAGCATGAGAATATTTCTGTTCCTGGACTGATGACTGCGAGAGGAACTCTCTGGAAATCCCCTTCCTGTCTTCTCCCTAATCGCTGTTCAAACCTTGTGTTTTCAGTTCGTTACTGGAGCAACTGGTATCCTAATCCCCACTGACGGATTTAAGGCCCTTTAAAACTTGGTTCAAGACACATGGCAGGACAATGTCATCGAATTTCTTAAAAGCAAGAAGTAGCAGATTGTCTATGCCGTTTTTAGAACTCATCTTAATTGTATTGGCTATGCTAGTTTCGTTTTTACAGTAAGTTCTAAAATACCGCCTAGACCAGGGGTGTCAAACTCAATTCGTATGGCGGGCCACATTTAAATTAAATTGAGTCCAGGGGGGCCACGCATAACACACACTAGTCTGCTCTACTTTTCATAGTCTACTCTATGCCGAAAAATCTCCCCGCAGGGTGAAATTCGGCGGCAGAGTAGGAATGAGAACAGGCACTCGGGCTCGCACACTCCACTCTTCGCTGTGAAATCTCCCTGCAGGGTCACATTCGGTGGCAGAGTGCGAGACTCCGACGGCCATTTCCGATTTAAGACGGCCATTGCCTTTTTAAGAGCTCACGCAAGATCTTCCACAACTTTACTGCCGGCACAAGGCGGGCCGGATTCGGCCCGCGGGCCTTGTGTTTGATACCTGTGGCCTAGACTCAACCTCTGCCTTCTAAAGACTTCAGTGCAATAGCTCCCTGGGACATGGGCATCATTGGAGTTGCCATGTGTGGTGATTGGGGGGAAGAGGGAGTGGAGGGTCTTGTCTGTTCCAGTTCTGAATTATGGATGATTTTATGAAATTACCGTTACATTATTTAGCTCTGACACTCTCAGTACGTTTCCCAAACCTGAAGAAAAAGTTCTGTGTAGCTCGAAAGCTTGTCTCTGTCAGCAACGGAAGTGGGTCCAATACAAGATATCACCTCACCCGTCTTGCCTCTCTCTCCTGGCTCCACCAGGAGATGTAGGTCTGTGGCTACACCATAAGTTAGCAGGGTTATGTCATGTCTTTGCCAGGCCAGAGGCAGTGGTGAGCGGTCAGCATCCAAGTATGGTCTGTTCAAAGTAAAACACCTTGAGATGATGGGTTTTGCTCTAACTCTAAGAAGCACACTTCCTCCTCTTGTCTGAAGGAGGACAGGGATTGGAGTAATGGAAAGCTACCAGAAGCAGAACAGAAGAAGCAGGACCCCCTACCAGACATGTAGAAATGGACTCAGGGGCGGCCGGGGGGGGGAGCTGAGGGAGAGAGTCATTTGTACAAGATTAAGAAGATGGAGGCTGCTGCAGGGGTAGGGTAGGGAAGGGGTGAAGGTTTCTGCCTGCCTGCTTGATGGAACACAGATGTCCCAAGGGAAGGGTGAGCGAGCGAGGGATGTTGCGTTTCTGATGCTTGATTACTTTGTAGGATCTGTACTCTCTGGTGCTTTACCTGACTAAGAATTAAAGAGCATAAAAATGTTGGCCTGGGCAAAGTGTTCAGAGGGGCGTATGCGTCACAACTCCTGTGTGTCCCTGAAGAAGCTAAACCGCAAACCAGATGCTTTACCCTGTTGGGGTGTGGTTCTGTGTGTCTGAAAGGTCAGAGGGGCAGGAGAGCAGGTTCCAGCACGCCGACTAGGTTGCCAGATACAAGGTCTGTGCCCCGAGAGTGCACCTAAGAATCCCAAGATTGGAGCAGTGGCTGGACTCTGTTCAGCCTCCAGAAATCTGAAACACCTAAGGGCTCCAGAGGCTTGAATTCCCCTTGCAGCACTCCTGGTGGGTGGCCAGGAAGGGGTGCTCGCTAGGATCGAAGATGCCTGGAAGTGATTCAATGCCTGCTCCAATAGAAAGGCGCTTGCATTACCTTTTGTAATCAAGCTTGTGGGGGAATCCAAGCTACCCCATTTTGCATGGCTGAACTGCTGTCTTTCTAACATGGCTCTTTTGTACACTCTGGGTTGGATACTGTAATGCTCGGCTCAAAAGGCAGTGCTTTAGAGAGGGACCATGAGTGCTGTGTGTTTGTACAGCTTGTTTGCCCAACAGGGGCCTCTGGAGGCTCTTGATGCTATCCCGCTACAGGTAATAAATAACCATGACTAACCATTCTAATATTGCCAATGAGCCATTAGGTTAAACAGTGTGAGCTTTAGCATTCCAGACAGAATAAAATCATAGAATCTTAGGGTTTGAAGGGACCTTGAGGTCTTCTAGCCCTGTCACTTGCACTCGAGGCAGGACCAAGCATTTTCTATACCATCCCTGACTGGTTTGTCCAACCTGCTCTTAAAAATCTCCAATCATGGAGATCACACAGCCTTCCTCAGCAATTTATTCCAGTGCTTAACCACCTTGACGGATAGGAAGTTTTTCCTAATGTCCAATGTAAACCGCCCTTGTTGCAATTTAAACCCATTTCCTCTTGTCCTATCCTGAGAGATTAAGGGGAACAATTTTTCTCCATCCTCTTTATCTTTTATGTACTTGAAAACTGTTCTCATGTATCCCCTCAGTCTTCTCTTCTCCAGACTAAACAAACTCAGTTTTTCCAATCTTCCCTCATAGTCCATGTTCTCTTGACCTTTAATCATTTTTGTTGCTCTTCTCTGAACTTTCTCCAATTTGTCCACATCTTTCCTGAAATGTGGCACGGAGAAGTGGACACGATACTCCAACTGAGGCCTAATCAGTACAGAGTAAAGGAGAAGAATTACTTCTCGAGTCTTGCATACAACACTCCTGCTAATACATCCCAGAATGACGCTTGCTTTTTTTTTGCAACAGTGAGACACTGTTGACTCATTTAGGTTGTGATCAGATACCTTTCTCCTGTATGTCATCGTAGGTAGTCACTTGCCATTTTGTATGTGTGCAACTGATTGTTCCTTCCCAAGTGGAGTACTTTGCATTTGTCCTTATTGAATTTCATCCCATTTACTTCAGACCATTTCCCTAGTCTGTCCAGATCATTTTGAATTTTAATCCTATCCTCCAAAGCACTTGCACCCCCTCCCAACTTGATATCATCTACAAACTTGATCTGTGTACTCTCTATGCCATTTTCTAAACCACTGATGAAGATTCTGAACAGGACCAGACCCAGAATTGATCCCTGTGGGAACTCACTTGCTATGTCCTAGCCTGGTGTGTGACATAGCCTAGAAGTGTGATATACTTAGCCTAGTTTGTAAAAGAGGAACAAACCTTCGTGTTTTGTTGAAGATAAGCCTCATCCACAGAGTCTGGGGGCCACATACTATTTCTGTCACACACTTCATCCTATTTTCTATTCTTTATTGAGCACTGTGTTGCACTTGGTGCTCTACAAAGCAGAAAAGATGGTGTAGTCTCCGACCATACCTTCTTAACTCCTCTTGGATTTACCAAGCAGATGGTGACTATACAGGTGAGGGAGGTAATGTCTATATTACTTTCCTTGCTAAGTGAATCTTGATAGTTTTTGCAGAAGAAGCAACTGATAGCCCAGATGTAAGCATAAGCCTCAAGAACCTCTAGCAGAGTAGGATGGGGGGTGTCATCGAGGTTATCTGTAGCTATATACAAAATGCTTTTAAGCCGTCTAATCAAAGGCTATTGACCTATATGGAGCACTAGTTTTGGGTGTCATGCTGGGGTAAAAGGTTGCAGGAAAATTTTAAAAGCAACCAGTTTTAACTTACTCTAAAGTTGCCCATTGCATCTGTTACAGGTTAGTTTTTCTTTGTGTTTCCAATACAAGTCTAACTTTTCAAGGGTTTATAATTAGACTGCAAAAGTTCAGAGATCAAAGTCTGGCAAATATGGTTTCAGCCTGAGAGGAAGATTTCCAGGGAAGAAACAAATGTAGTGAGTTAGAAAGAAAAAATAGCTTTCTTGTACGTGAGAAATTTTGGTATAGCTCAAAAATTTGCATCAGTTCAAACAATGAAGTTTAGTTAGTGCCTAGGGGACTGTCCTCAGCTGGTGTACATTGACATACTTTATTGAAACCAATGGAGCTCTGACCATTAACACCCGCTGAAGGTCTTCACCTAATGTATAAATGGCTTGTTTTTGTGTCTTTTCTTCTAAATCCTAATGGCTGAATGTTTTTTGTCTTTGAGAAATACATTTTGTGCATGAGAACTGATTAATCTTCCCAAGGATTTTTATTAGGAAAAAGGATTGTTTTAAGTAACTATTTATAGTGACTAATTAAGGGTTTTCGGGTCCAATCAGAAACAGATGAGGTTTTTTTTTTTTTCCAAAGTAACCTTTATAATCAATCGTGTATACAATATATGTTTTCATGCTAGGTTGACTCTTCTTCATGTTACCTTTTTAGGTAACAAAAATACATTTTAAATTTCTTATTAACTGACACACTACTGCCATTTTGTGTTACGTACACAGAGCAAATGAGTTGTCAGGTCTGTGCCCCAAACAGCTTACAGATATTCTTTGTGGTGTTTACATATCAGATGCTTGCAATCCTAATATAGGAACTCTTGTACCATACTCAGGGCAGTGTTTTAACAGGTTTTCATATTAATCAAAGAACAAATACAATGTGAATCAGCTTCATTTCCACTAAGTTGGGTACAGAAAGAATACCTTAGATATTATCCTGTATATTGGTTGCTTTACCAACTGGTAGCTGTTCTAGCAAATCCACCTGTGAAGGCTTTATTTCTGGATCAATTTTGCTTCAGATAAATCCACATATTAATATAGGACTCTCTTTATCTGGCTTTTGTTTGGAAGCTCAGGCAGTTTGGGATACAAATACACAGATCAAATTGTCCTTTAGATTAAAAAAAAAAAAAGTTCCTTGTCAAAATTGTTTGGCTTGAGCTTATTTAATATAGTACTCTTGAAAAGTTATGCCAGCTTGACAGCTCTGGAAAATAAGGTTCTTCCTCTACAAAAGCAAAAATATAGCCTGAGCAGCGGCAATGCCAGTTTCCCTAAACTGCCCTGCAAAGCCTACCTTGACCCGGATAGTCAACCTGGGGGAGTAATTGTCTTGGGTGTCTCTGCTGATTGTCACTTGCTAGTATGGTGGCTTAGGCCAGGTCTACGCTACCAACTTTTCGCAGTATAACTGTGTCAGTCGGGGGTGTGAAAAAACCACATCCCCTAGCCGACATACCTATGCTGGCAAAACCCCTAGTGTAGACAAGCTCTGCTGATAGAAGAGTGCTTCTGTTGATATAGCTAACATCATTTGGGGAGGTGGTGGTGCCCTGCCGACAGAAAAACTCCTTCTGTCTGCCTAAAGTGCGTCTGCAATAGAGAACTATGCTTTTACAGTTACACCAGATAAGCATTTGTAGAGTAGAAGAGGGCTGTTTGGGCTGAGGCAACCAACTCCGCAACTTTTTGGGAAGTGGACTGTCCCTTTGTCATAGCTGTGTACTGTGCCTAGTACGAAAGAGTCCTGGGATCTAGGTGCAACTGCAATACGAATGACGACGATGCTCCCTCACAAGTCACTGCATAGTCACCCGAGTGTAATGACTCTTGGTTACTACCCACGCAGGCCTGTTTCAAGCTATAGAGTTAGAAATGAAAGTCTCCAGGCTTCATTAGAATTCCTCTGAGCCAGCTGGTCCGTCCTCCATTCGTTTTCAGTGTCAAAACAGTGACCACCAATTTCCTTGACAAACTATACAATGCCAAATATTGTTCCATAATGTGTACTCTTTAAAATAACATTTGCTATTAGGGTAAATAAATCTGTATCACAGATAGGAGATGCTTGTCACTGATCTCTGCCCTCCTACCTATAATGGAATATATTGCCCAATAAAGTCACTCAGAATTTCCAACGGAAGAAGGTGTGTCTCATTCTGCATTTTCTCCTCCTTTGAGGAGTATCTAGATGAACCACAAAACAAGGATGAAATAGCAAAAGGACCATTTCCTGTGGAATGACCCAGGTTGAGGACAATCACTGATACTGGAAAGGATACAACTGGATCACATATTCTGAGAGCATCCATACCTGCATTCCATTCATTTTTGGAGGGAAAAGTGCCAGATGCCTTAACTCTCTGCTGTTTGATATGTTAACATGGGAACACTTCATGGGACCAGACATCTCCTCCACAAAGTAAAAAAGTCTTAGGTATTATCCCAGTGTCGCACAGATTTTTAAATCTCATTGGGAGGGGGGGAGAGAAACATCTTTTTAACACAAGCTCTTCTGAAAATATTTGCTTGACTGGCATCAGCTGTTCAAGTAACTGTATGAAGATGAATTTCATAAACAATAATACCCATAAATAAAAAGACCTTCTTTCTTTTTTAATTCAGTTCAACAATGGGCCATATTAATCACTGGTGGAAACCCATGAAATCAGTAGAACTAAATTGTCATAAAATTCAGTCTTGAGATTTCGATCATACATCTGTGGTCCCTTTTAGGAACTATTTTGCACCTGTGGTGGTATTACAATTTATATTGGGTTAACATCTCGGAGCCTCCGTTATAGACCAGGCCCCCATTGGGCTAAGCGCTGTGCGAGGGTAGAACAAAGAGACTGTCCCTGCCCCAAGAAGCTTGCAGTCTAAGTAATTATTGTTAGTGTGCGGTGGGGGTAATGAAGGCAGGACAAAGACTTGAACCTGAAATCTAGATTGTCTGTCTGTAATTTCAGTATTTGGTAGTGATTATTCAGTATAGCAAGTAGTTTGATTTATAATGAGTCACTGATCAATGATAGCTAACTGCTCCTCCACTGCAAGGCACATAAAATTCCTTCATTTCTGGTTTTCCCCAGTGTGTAAATTGCACTTTACAGCATTATTTTATTTCAGCGGCCACTTGCACACTTAAGAGTTAAAACTGGCCTCCACAATTGCTCTTCTGGGCGGTAAAGTAGCCGTGACCAGCACAGGTCCATCTGGCTTTCGTTTGGAGTTGTATGCTATAGTTCTTCCCTGCTCCTCTCGAATGTGGGTTGTATGTTAACTTCTCCGGTCCTAGGGATTATGAGCCTTTGGTTTCCTTGCTCTTTCATTTGCTTTGACTCCAGATACACATTTCAACTTTATGACCTAGAAATCAAAGTTTCAAAGCTCACAATTAGGCTGCCTGGAAACAAACAGTGGTATGTCAGATGGGATTGAATGAAAAATGCATCTATAGAGTTCAGATGTTTTATAGGGGATGCTTCATTCCTGTTTTCATTTGAAACCATAAAGAAGGTTATGGATATTTTTGCATAATATATACTTATAAATATATTAAATGTCAGCCCTTTTACATGATATAATGCAGACCTGATTCTTCTGCCTTAAAAAATATACTGAATGACTGAAATGAGTTAAATAAGCACCCATCCCCTCTTTTAAAGATCCAAAGCCGAAATGAATGAATATAAATGTTTATTGTAGATTATAGCAGAGTGCTCAATTTCCATTCCAATTTGTTAGCGTATCAGCTGCTTTTGTTGAAAAGGCTGAATTCTGAACACCAGTCCTTTTTCTATTTCCATGTGCCTGATGATACAACCCCAATTCTTTGTAGTGACATCCAATCCTTGCTGGACTACTGCAGATTTCACAGCCCTTGAACTTTGTTTCCTAGACTCTGACAGCAGGAAAATAGGGATCAGACCAGCAAGAACTTCTGCATCTTTCCGTACACTGGCGCAGCAGACTTTCCATCTAGCTTTGTAATTTTTTAATTCCATTTATTGATGTAATATATAGGATGTCTGATATTTTGACCAGAAGCAACATGTGGGCCCCAGAAAATCACAGTCCATGGGCACCCATGATTTTGGGCCGGGAGGAATCTCTTCTTTCATCAATCAATACATTTTCTAAGCTGACTTCTAAAAGTGGTGGTAGGGCCAGGTTCCAAACACTACTTCTTCACACCAACCCAATAAGACTTAGCTCTATTCTGGCATGACGTAGGTCATAGGTCGCAAGGTGGCTTGATCTCTTTGCCTGTTCAGTTATTGGTCCTGTGCTAACCTTGGTCTTTAGTTTGCCTATAAAGGAACTGGCTGAGATTACAAACTCCTTTTTATAGATGGCACCAGATGGCCATCCAGATAATGACTCTTAAGTCATTACTGGCCAGGGCTTAATCTGAACCACTGAGCTATAACCGAGAGACCGAATTTTGTTACCACTCCCCTTAACCTCCCAGTCTCAATCACAACTACTACTCTCACGATCCCCCTCCCTTTTCAGATGGATTCTTAGTGACGCTGTGTCAAGTGGAAAATGCTTGATCACTGACAGATTAAAGGAGTGTGCATCCAGGGAAGCACTACTGCGACCTACGTATGGGTTTTTGTGTCTTTCAACTGTAGACATGGTTATGAAGCAAATACAGTCAGTGTGATCTAGTGGAGAGACTACCAGACTGACATCCAGGAGACTTCAGTTTTGTTCTCCATCTTTGCCACTGGCTTGCGCGATGACCTTGGGCAAATGACCATCCTGCCCTGTGCCTCAGTTTCCCCATCTGTAAAATGGGGAGAAAGATACTGACCACCTCTCTAAAGTGCTTTGAGATCTGCTCAGAAAAGCTCTGTGTAAGAGAGAGGTACTATTCTTATAGTTGACTCTAATTTCCTTTTTGAAGGCACTGGCATGAGACAGTTTCACATGCGTTCCTCTGGGTTTTATTTAAAGTGGGGGCTGATACCCGTTCAGTTTCTTGATCCTTCTTCCTGAAGTCACAGGGAAGCTGGAGAACCAAAGACCTTGTGGCTTGAACTGTTACTCCTGGGGTTAAGTATCCCTACAATAGAAAAAATGCTGGTTGCAATGCATACATCCATCTCAGTGTTTGTATTTTTTACATCACGGCGGTACCCAAGTATTAAGAGCTCACAAAGCTGTCTCCATCCCTGGTGCAGTGGGGATTGTTTTATTGTGGGATAACTAGGGCTTCCCAGAAATGAGTATCCACAGAGATGAGTTCCACAAGGTGACTCTGTTGTAGAGAAAGTTTATTGTGTTCATGAGACGTAGGCTGGCAGTCCCTAGTGTTCCAGTGGTGTCTAGGCTGTTATAGGACATCCCTTATAGTGAAGTAGTCTCTTTTGGGTAGGCTGGGCCAATCCCGTGGAGGTTTTGGGATTGGCCCCTGGAATATATGTTAGCTTTCAGAAATCTGTGTATTGCTCGTGAGATGTTTTCACTGGAAGCTAATGACAGATTGCGGTCCTTAGAAAGCTTCTGTGCCGAGGCTGCTGTAATTCCAGGTCGTTTTAAAAAAAACAAAAATGTGATGCATGTGTCTTAGATAAACCAGGTTAGTGAGCCTGCTCTGTCTTCCTTCCTGTAATCTCCTGAGGTGTCTGTTTTTCGAAGTGTCCTTGAGCCGAAGGGGTCTGTATCTTTGAAAACAGAATCTTGGCTGCACTTCAGAGTAATACTCAACATCAATTTATTTGGATTGTGTAAAGAAGTTCTACTGGTCTTCATCTGTGAGGATACTATTGAATGTCTCAGTACAAAGAAAAAGGATCCTGTCCCTTGGTGCTGTTGTGCGCATACAACTGCAGTGCTCAGAAAGGCAACAATATGGCTCCCTTATGCCAATATTTCTTTCTATGCTAACACCATGTTCACAGTTAGCTGCTAATTCTGTTACCACTCATTCTTCCTATCTTGCATGCATTTTCCACTAACTGCTTAACTCAAAGCCTCATGCAGGTGAAAACTTGCAAAGTGTATCTGCTTTCTTGCCATATGCTTTTTATATATATAGTATAATGGAAAAATCCATATAATTTAATAAAAGCTCACTGGTATCCGTACCTTTTGTGTTTCATTCTTGCTTATTGTTTAGTCTGAACCCCTGGACGCGTTGACAAAGTGGTATTGTTCCACAGTGTATGCCAGGCTCGCTTAATGTGGTGCTGAGACAGAGCACTGCTTGAAACTAAAGTAGAACAGAGTCATGTCTGGAAATTATGCTATTTCTGTCACTCAGCCCTATCTCTTACTGTAGCAGGAAAGTTATCCTTTTTAGTGTAATGGTTTTAAGTTGTATGTACTTGCAGTTTCACTTATTCCTTGCTGCTTTACTTAATTTTAGATTTTTAGATGTAGTTTGCGTTCCCTTCTCTCTGTACTACTAATCATATATTAATTTAGAGTTCTCCTAGCATGGTGCATGATTGTAAACATGCCTCAAATATTATAACAAAGGGCTATGTGCAAATGGCACCTTTGTTTTCAGCATTTGTGTATTCCAGGTAGGCTTCCTAAGATTTACATAGCACTGCAGATCCTGCCTGTCAGAGAGCGAACTAGATTTTATTCTTGCTAATGTACCAGCAGCAGAATTACTGACTCTGTTGTTTTTCCTAGTGGTGGTGGTGGTCATGAAAAGAATCCAGCTTGACTCTCGGATCCCTGCTTTTTGCATATTGGGCACTTTTGACCAAGGAATTATTTAGTCCACTCTGATGCCATTTTTACAGAGTTGCTGTTCATTAGCACTTCTGGTACGAAGGGATACTGGGGAAGAGTTTTCTATTGATAGACGTCATAATTCTGTTTCTCCCATGGCCACGAAATGAGACAAAAAACCTGCAAAATAGGGAACAACCCTGGGGCTAAAGCAGCATAAAACTGGTGTAAACGCTGTAACGGATCTAATATTTTTACCTTCCAGAGTCAGGCATGGTTGTAAATTTAACAAGCTTTTAGATTTCAATAGCCATTATGGGTCAGAATGATGGCAAGAAAAAAAAATCTTCAGAAGCTAGCAGCACTGTTGTGGTTTTGTGTGTACACATCCATTTTTTTTTTTTGAGTGCCCAAATGGTCTTTAAAGAGGCCTGATTTTTCAGAGAGTAAGTATTCAGCACTTTCTGGAAATCAGGACCCTGCAAGACATGATACATTGGGCACCTTGGCGCAGAGACCTGCAAAATCACTAGTGCCTTCTGAAAAGTCTTTGCCAACCGCACCTTCATAAAGTCTGTTTGTTCTCTCCCAAGTGAAACACGTCAGCCCCCGGAATAACTCTCACCCTGCAAGGAATGAAAACGCGAGATTCCCTGAGGCCCGGTGCCCTCTTCATCAGTCATGAATGATATTGGTTTCCGATGCATAGCCTGGCTAAGGGAGGAGATGACATTTAACAACCGTCTGTGTTGTAAAAATCCATTATCTACATTTGGACAGCCTCAAATGTCAGGAGAAAAATAACAGTGAAGGGTGAACTTGTACAGCGCACTCTTGTCTCAGTGCCTCTGCTCAAGTGTCCCAGCTAATTGCTTGATATCTGTATTTTCTTTCGCATTATGAAATCCGTTGCTGCTCAGTTGAATGCTCAGAGCTACTGTGTCTTTGTGTGTGATAAGCCATGGCATTTTAATCCTAATGCTAGAATTGCTGCTTAAGTGTGTTTAGGCTGAAGAGCATTTACAACTGTTTGATGTGGTCACATTATGGCTATCGTGTGTTGAAACTATAGACCATCGCTCTCGCAATTTCTACACATAGCACATGATGTGTCGGATGGGAGGGGAATTTTTTTTTCCTGTGTGGGGAAAATTTGGTTTGACATTTTTAGTAGTGATGGATGAACCTCAAGAGATTAAAGGGTTGAGTTAATGTAGCACCCAGAGGTTCTTCCACTACTGTCAGTGTTAGATTGAACTTTCTAAAAACTCTGCACACCACCCTATGAAATTCTGTGCAACATCCAAATTAAAAAGATATGGAACAGCTGCAAAATCTGGATTTCAAACGCCAACTGTTTATCCTAAATTCAATTTTGGAAGTGGATCCTAATGTCTGATGGTCACAAAATTTGGTATGTTTGCATTCAAGTTCTTGGTTTGGATCCATCTATTAATTTATTTAGATTTCTTTTTAGTTGCGTGTATGCCTGCCACATAGCTGTGCAAATAATTCAGTGTGCCATGTGTGATGGATTTGGAGCTGCTCTGTAATAATTGATGAATGCTGTACGTTGTCATTGACCTGGTTATTGGGATGTTTATTGTATGAATGTATTCAGTTTTAATGGGGCGATCAAGCTGGAAAGGAAGGACTGGCCCAGGAAAAACATTACTCTTCAAATAATTGAGGTTTAAGAGACGATATCAAGACAAGAAACATCTCAAGAACATGAGATTAAAAGGACTATAGTGGGGTTTAAAGAGGGATTCTCTCTCAAGATGTGGGGGTAGCTGTTCAGGGGAACCAGGCTGTGACACAGGCATGGCTGGGTTGTCTGAAGAAGCTGTGGTAGCTTAGCTTGCCATCAGGGAATGGTATAGATGTTAGATAAGAGAGGTGTATTCAGTTTGTTTTAAAGTCCTTTCTCCGCCCCTCCCTGCAAAGGCTTTAGTCTTACTGTTGAATAAGCCCTACTTTGGCTTAAGAAGGTTGTTTAGTTGCTCTTTATTCACCATTCATCATAGACACCTGAAGGGAAGAACTGCAGGCCCCTGAGGTCCGTCAGGTATGCTGGGTAAGCAGTGAATAGAACGGGTCCTGGGCAGAATTCTTCCCTCAGGCTAGATGAAGGCAAGAGGCCTGACCCTATGAGGTGTATTCTGGGTAAGTCTACACTGCAGTGTAAGCCCAGGGTTTGAACTCAGGCTCAACAAGGGGCTTGGACCCAGGGTGCAAGTACTCCATGGAGGTGGAGGGTTCGAGCCTGAGTCAAGCCAGGAGCCAGGATTCAAGCCCTATTGCTCTGAGGTGTAGGTGCAGCCCCACTGGACTCGTGCTCTGGGAGTCCACCAAAAGTGTCCCATGGGCCAATTTTCTTTGTCCTCTGGGCAGTCAAGTTTGGTGGATGGTTGTTTTCCCACACTGCACCACCAACAAAGGGCAGGAGCAGACACATTTTGGGAAGGCACTAGGAAGTCTGGGATATATGTGGGTGGTTGGACTCAGTAGGACAAATCCAGAGTAACTCCTCTGAAATCTGTGGAGTTTAAGTGGATTTACACTGGTGTAATTTACAGCCAAATTTGGGGCACTATCTTTATAGTTGTTGCTGTTTGAAAAATAGGAAAATGGTTTTGGGGAAAAAAAGCTGATGGTTCAAATTGTTTCTGTATCTCAGGGTTTGAAATGGACACATTTTCCTTTTTTATTGAAACTTTTTCACTGGCCGTTTTTGTTTTCCAAACACGCAGCTTTCAGTAAGAGTTTTAGATCTTTCATAACTCTCAGTAAATATCACAGAACATTTTAGCAAGAAATGTGCAAAATGTTGATGATTTTTCACAAAAAGTTGCATTTAAAAAAAAAAGCGCTGCTTCTCAATCAACCTCATGTAGAAAACATTTTGACAGCTTTACCTGTAATCTCACATTTGTTGCTTATGGAAACAGCTTTTGGTGAAAATTTTGAATATTCCCAGCTCATGTGAAAATATTGCTAAACAACTTTTCATGTGATATTGTTGGACGACACTTCCCTGCAAGAGGACCGTCATGGGGGTTAATTGAATTCTAGGGATTCTCTTTATTTTTTGAAAACTTATGTTTGGCCATTAGCAATGGTAAATCTAAAGAAGTAACAGTTGGGTTTCTTGTTCAACGGTCTTGTAGCCATAAGCCAAATACTGTCTGTGGGGTGAAGGGACCTGTCCTACCATAAAACTATATGCCTTTCTGTCTGTTTAGGAGAGAGTTTTAAGATGTGTTGCTATGGAATAGTTTTTTCCAGTTCCTAAAGATCCTGAGATGGAATCTTTTCTGTGTGAGAGCAAGAGTCTCCAGGTGGAAATGTTCAGGCTTTGTTTGCATTTGGGATTGCAGTTCAGTAACCCCGATAGATAATTCTCACGATGAAACCAAAATTAATCTTGGGGCCAGATCCTCAGCTCCTATAATCCAGTGTAATTCCATTCAATTAAATGGAACTATGCTCATTTACACCATATGAGGATTTGGCCCTTACTATCTAATCTAATTTTCCATGCAAGTTGTTTTATTTATTACTTAGTTAAGAGGCCAATAAATAATTGTCTGTTACATTTCATACAGGGCTTTTGCACACTTGCCAAATGTGGAGAGTTTCTACTAACAGCGGGAGTTATTTATGAAACCTAATATGAGATTATAAAGTTGCTGGGTTTACTTGTAATTGAATTTTACAAAGTGCCTGATTTGTGCATTGAACAGTAAGCAACGGACCACAAACACAAATGAGGCAAATTATAAATCTATTATATAAATGCTTCCAGAATGTTTCTAATCACATTAGAAAGCTATTTAACACTCAACTCTGCTGCTGTGTTTTTAAAAATAGTTCTCACCTTTAAACAGGTAGCATCCTCAAGTCCTCTGTGGAGTGCAGTGTGTGCCATTTTCAAAGATGTGTACCTTAACACTGCAACTCTCACTGCTGTATGATTTGTCTGGAGATTCAGGGATGGGCATGTAAAGGAACAATGATAAACGCCTTCAGAGGAAAATATGTTGTGCAAACTATGCAAGAGTTTTAAAGCCACAGATGTTCATAATGTTTGAAAAATGAGGCTATATATAACCATCACATAGGGCCTGATCCTGCATTTGGGCATGATACCCTCAAAACTTATTGTTCCAGGAAGCACGTAATGAGTATCTTTATACAGACTTGCATGGGGTGGAATTTGGCCTGTGATATGTCAGTGATGCATTTTTATCCTTCTCTGTATTGATTTGTTCGCAATGAAAAAGGTTCCTGTTTCATTTTTTAACTTTTAAAAAATTTGTCTCAAGCACTGTTGCCAACTCTTTGGATTTTTATCACAAGTTGTGTGGTATTTGGTGATGCTCTTAAAGACCCAGCTTCTATAGTCATGTGATTATGAGAGACTCTCCCTTTTTTTTAAATGAAAGTGATGATTCTTACCCACAGGGTTGTAGAGGAAAGCATGAAAACACTCCCCCTAAATAGGCTCAAAAAGAAAAAGGAAAATTAAGAGAATAATGCCTTATCATTTAAAAATCTCTAACTTTAAACCCATCTCATGATTTTAGGGGTCTTGCTCGTGATTTATGAATGCTTGGGAAGTGTAAATGGGAATGTAACATGCAGGAGTCACGGGAAGGTTGGCTGGGAATGGGATACTTGGCAAGCTGCAGAAGAAACTCGAGAAAGAAGTTTGGAACCTGGAGTTTTTTGACATCAAATTCTTATTTATATTTTTTTCTGTAACAGTTTCCAAAATCTATGTATTCTTTCACTGGATTTAGCAGTCTCCAAGCAGTCTTACTGATGGTCTTGCACAGTATTGATAGCGCTGCAGGAACATACCTTCCAGTTTGTGTGAAAAGTTACGTTTTGCGATTGAAATCTGCCTGCGGTGTGCGATCGTGAATTGGAAGCACAGCCATGTTGCACCAGAAGAATTAGAATTTAATTATCCTTTTACAAAATCCACAGACTTGCATGCAGAAGACACTTAGGGCAAGTCTATCCTTAAAACTGAGTGTCTGCACAGCTGCACCAGTGGAGCTGTAGCGCTTTAGTGAAGATGCTGCCATGCTGATGGAGAGCGTCTCCTCTTGGTGTAGTTAATCCATCTCCCCGAGAGGCTGTACTATGTCGACAGGAGGTTAGGTCAGTATGAATACGTTGCCCAGGGGTGTGGATTTTTCACGTGATAGGTCTGTAGGGTAGATGTGGCCTCAGGCATATATTTTAGTTCTTGTGAGAGCACCTTACTATTTCAGGACTGTGGTCCCGATTCAGCACGATACTTAAGCATGTGTCTAATTTTCAGCCTGTGAGTAGTCCCTTTGAGCCAGATGTTTAAAGGTATTTGAGGCACCTAGTGGGATTTTCAAAAGTAACAGTTCTGAAATCTCTGTGCACTCTGAGCACCTTTTTAAAAATCTGGTCCTTTTTCTTCAGTGAAAGAATGCCTGTTTAAAGTTAGGCATGTGCTTAAGTACCTGGCTGAACCGGGACCTAAATTTCTGTTCATCATTATCCTGTGGATTGGGGAGCTGAAATGTGAGATGCCGTGCATCTGGTGATTAAAGGGTTTACAAGAGTCTTTTTCAATCCTCTTTTTTCACAAGTGTTTACCATTGCTGTCTTGTTAGATTTCAGTATGAAACAGAGGAAATTTGGTTGAGCTTTCACAGCAATGGAATATCCCCATAGCATCTCTTTGAGGTCAGACTAGTTCAGTAAGGGGGTCTGACTCCGTTGGTTCTGCCAGCAGGCTGCAGTCACATTATCAGATGCTATAGGAAATTGTTTAAGTGTAGAGCCCAATGTAAGAATATCTGTGCTGCTTACATTTTAGAGGGTGAGATCCCAGATAACATGAATTGGGCCATGTTCACATTGAGAGAGGGTCGTAGGGCAGAAATTTGGCATTCCTTTTCTGTATCCACTTGGCAGTGAGCAGCGGCATATAAAGGGGAGGGTGAAGTTGGCTTTTTTTTTTTTTTTTAATGATAGCTGGGGACTGGGCTCAGCAGTGATGGGAGAAGAGGCATGAGCCTAGAAAGCATCCTCACTCAAAGCTAAACTTGTTCTGAACGGTTAGCAGTTTTGTTTCTTAGGGTCGTAATATAAATCCAGCTCCTGACTTGCTTAGCAGCTGCAGCTCTCCTGACGTCAAGGCTGGCTGCAGGGTGACACTTAAGAGTTGGCATATGATGATTTGAGTGATAAAGCGCCATCGCTCTCACACCGTGACCACCGACACATTTGAGGTAGCTCCTGCTGCTAAAAATAACCCATTGTTACCCATTCCTTTTGTTAGGCTATCTTTAAAATATGCTTTGTTTGGGAGAGAGTACAGTTTGGTTACAAAATTAGAGCCTTTATTGTCTGGACCAGGGGTCGGCAACCTTTGGGAAGTGGCGTGCCAAGTTTTCCCCCTGCCCCGTCCCATGTGATGTGGGCCCAGCTGCCTGGCCAGGAACTGCTCCTGGCTCCAAGCACTGCCACATGGCAGCCACTCGCCCTGGCCCTTCCCTCGCCCCTCCCGCCACCCTCTCCCAAGTGACATGGACCAGTGCCACCAAAATTATACAACCCTGACACGTGCCACTCAAAATCATCTCATGTGCCACAGGTTGCCGACCCCTGGTCTGGACAGTTTACCTAATTGGTTTTAGGAAGGAAGCAGTCTGGGCGTGCAGCTAGTGGAAGTAGAGAACATTTCTATGGAGAGATGGTAGAACATTTAATGTTGTATGAATAGGACCCTATTGCCACTGCTGATGACTGGAAGTTGATGCTAGACAAATCAAGGATGAAAATAACAGGTACGTTGCTAACAGCGAGGCTAATGAATTGTTGGAACAATTTACCCAGGGTCGTGGTGGATTCTCTATCGCTGGCAATTTTTAAATCAAGATTGGATGTTTTTCTAAAAGATCTGCTTTAGTTGAAACAGGAATTATTTTGAGGAAGTCGTGTGGCCTGTGATACAGGAAGGCAGCCTAGATGATCCCAATGGTTCCTTCTAGCCTTAGAATCTGTGAAGGACTTGGCTCATGTTACTCTTTCAAACTAGGCTTCCGGCCCTAGCAGCTCGAGTGCTCAGCCCCCACTGCCTACCAGGATCGATGCCGACCAATAGTTTCTCATTGCTTCCTTGTGCTTTCCTGTCTTGTCTAGGGATACGTGTTTGTCTTTTATCTTATATTTAGATTATAAACTCTTTGGGGCAGGGGCTACCCTTTTGTTGCGTTTGTACAATGGCTGGCACAATATGGTCCTAGTCCATAAGGCTACCTAAATGCCACCTCAATACAAATACAAATAATAATAATGGCATATTCAAAAGACATAATGGGATTATTGTCGTGTACAGTTAATGTTGCAGCATGGACAAGAGTCTATGGGTTTTGCTGTCTACTCACTGTTGCAAAACCCTGGACTTTCTACACACTTGGAAAAAAAATCCATGCAAACTATTCAGTGTCATAGTCATTAATATGTTTAGGCCATTAAGAAAAGAATAGTTGACAGTATTTATCTAATTGAGGGCAATGACCAACCCATAGATCTCCTTGTCTTCATGTAAATATATGAAGTGATTTTTGTGTTTAAGCATGTATCATTTGACAGGCAGCTATAATTGCCCTATCTATCTCATGCAGTAAATAAATACTTAGCATTTAATAAAACCTTCCAGTAGACTCTGTCTAGATTGTAACTGGTCATCTGGAGGTTTTTGATCTGCTGATGTAAATATGTATTTTGGCAGAGATAATCTGAACTGTGGGCCAAATTGATTCCTGGTTAAATTCCAGTTCCATCAATGAAGTTGTATCCGGGATGAGTTTAGCTTAGCATGTTTAACAGATGCCCTTATGTATTATAGTTCCTGTGTTTATGCAGTAGGCACTTCTCAGTATTAAACATCTTGGCCATTTTTGTGGCCTCTCTGAAAATATTGAAGGCTAATGGATGATATGATGAACTGCCAAACTTCACATCTTAAACTGCATTCCTTTTGAGCTATATGAAAGAAATGAGCATCTCAAACCGCTCGTGTATTTTTTCACTTTATTGCATTCTAGCTCTAAAAATAATGGATATTGCATTTTTTTGTTTTTAATTTGTGCAATGAAATGTGGTCTTATGCTAAAATTGCCAATACTAAGATTTTTAGCCTGGGGTGAATGTTTGCGGCTGAGTTATAAACTCCTACAGTTCTGGGTTTGCTACTCAATTGCTGGGCAAGGTCATCTAAAGGCTATGTTTATGCTGCAACAAAGGTATGTTCTTAACTCGGGTTAGCCAACCATGTTAACTAACTTGGGTTAAAAGAGCAGGGAAGATATAGAGTTGCCAAGTCTTCACCACTATTTTAACCCGAATTAGCTAATGAAGATCAGGTAATCGGAGTTAAGAACAAACTTTTTTTTTTTTTTTTCAGTGAGAGCCTGACATAGCGTAATCTCCAGCCTTGACGTCCAGACAAATCAGAACCTTGCTAACAGGTTGAATGAGCATCTCCCTAATTTCCACCTACCTTCCCCTCAAACTCTTAACACTCTTTGGTCTCTCCTGGATCCAATCCAGCATGACTTTTGCCTTCTCTGCTCCACTGCCGCTACTCTCAACTAGATCTCTAGCAATTCCTTCATGGGCAGCTCTCCTCTCCATCCTCATCCTCTCAGCCACCCCGCTCTTTTTTTACAGCGTGGCTCATGCTGTTTCTAAAATGGCTTTTTGTCAGGCTGATTCCTCTGGGTTCTCCCACCTCCCGGTCTTTTCCTTTGGAATCTCTTTTTAGTGGCTGGTTCTCCTCCCCTCTTGCACACTGCAGGGTGAGATGAGGCAAGAAAGAATTTCCCCAGGGCTCTGTCCTCGGTTTCCCCTCCATGAAAGTATCCAAAGAATAGCTCAGCTGCCATCTTCATGTCAATGACTAGCAACCTTGAACCCACCTTTTTCCCACCCTGATTCCCCCCTTCATTCTCTCACTGTTCATAGTGCCATCATGTCCTTCCTGTTGCTGAGACCCAGAACATGGAGGTTGTCTTTGATGGCTCCCTTTCTCTCACTCCATTCGTCCAGGTTGTGTCCAGCCCTTGCTGCTGCCTCCACAACATGTCCCAGATCAAACCTTTTCTTTCTCTCCAGACCACTAAAACTCTTGCCTAGGCTCCTATCCTGTCTTCTGATGACACTACCTTTCTAGCCTCCGGTATGCACTATAACACCACTGTAGTTCACTCAGAATGCAGATGGTAAGAGCATCTTCTTACCTCATGGCTGTGACTGTCACTCCCCGGTTTGAATTCCTATACCAGTGCCCTCTTCTCCACCACATCCTACAAAAGCTTTTTGTCCTCTCCTCTAGCAACTGCACAGCTCTGCCCCTCCTCGTTGATCTGCCGCCTTCTCTTGTCACAACTTCCCCTGTCCACTTCTGCTTCCTTAGGGATGCCAGCTCCTGTTTGTGTGTCTGTCAGCTCCCACAAATGTCTCTGGGCATTCCCTCGGTGGCTTCATGTGCTCTCCTGTCCTCGTTCAGATATGTATAGGCTGTGAGGCCTACAGGAATTCAGCCAGCCAAGGATGGTTAGGTGGTGAGGCTGTTGGGGAGAGTCTGTTTCATTTGATGTAAACTTGGAACCATCAACCTATTCATTAACCTACCTGACATCATTGCTTTGAGTATCACTGCCTATTCCTGCCACTCCCGCTTCCCTCCTATCGTTGGTCCTGTCCCACTGTTTTATTTCAGATTAAATTGCATGTTCTTCAGAGCAGGGTCTTTCTGTGCATTTGTGTCATCTAACACCATGAGAATCCCAAGTCAGAGCATTATTGCAATATTAGTCATAAATAGTCTTGAAGTGAATGGATTGTAGAATCCAGTGAATCCGAATTGGGTATAATGTATTGGGTCTAGCGTCTGAGTTAAGAGTAGCCTCTTACTGAGTGGCTGTCAGTGAGCTGCTTACAGAGCTGTTAACCTGAAATATTGGATATCTTCTTAACACATGTTCTTAGGCTGACAGCGGTGCGGCAGTGGGATTTGGGTTTTAGTGCATATGACAACATCAATGAAAGTGTCTCTCTAAAGTGATCTAAAAGATGTGTCAGCCCTTTCCGTTTTGTGACTGATTGAGTAACTTTGCGTTGAAGTATGTTTCGTGCTAATAATTACAAATATTCTGGTAGCCTATTGTGTATTTGTTAATCTGTAGTATTTCAATGATGTGCTAAGCTCCCTAGAATGTTTCTGATCATCTTGCTCGGAAACTTCATTTTTGTATGTCTTGAGCTCTGAGTTGTGAGCTCGGACTTTCATGCTTTGCTCTATACAGCACTTTTCATCCACCAGTTTTAAAGCACTTCACAGATGAAACTGAGACTTCATTTTATTTCTCCTTAAAATGTGCCCCAGGTTGTGGAAAGATGAGTGGAATCAACTGTATAAAGTTATGGTGGTGGGGAGAAAGAGAAGAGAATCACAGAAATGAGAGACAAGCTTCTTTCTCTTCTTTCCTTGCAAAATACGTGATGAGAATAACCTGAAAAGCTGTTGTGATCTTCCTGTGGCATTTTAATGTCTTTTGGCTAACGTGTTCTTGTCCTGATGTACTACGTGCTGCTTTATGTAGGAGAATTATTTCTTAAAGGGATAAGCTGCTGCTATACAATGTGCTTTTAACCTGCAGAATTATAGATTTAAAATATTAATTGATTTAAATGAACCCTTACACTGGAAAGCCTATAAAATGATCTCATTCATATTTGTGTTGGAAATAGTCCTCATCTTTTCAGCATTCAATAACAGATTAATAGCTCTCTCTGGTTGGAAGTATCGTATTTACTGCATAATCTGCAGGCTATCCGCTAATCATGGTATCCTTATTTGTGTGCTGTTCCTTTGCAGATAGAATGAAAACCCCAGTCCAGCAACTTTTCATATGGAAATATCAAAGCAAGTTTAACTGAGAATCATGGGGCGAAAGGGGATCTTTTTTTAGGATTGCCAATTTTAATTGCCGAAAACCAAATACCTTTGACCTGCCTCTTCCCCATCCCCCTGAGGCTCTGCCCCCACTCACTCATCTCCTCCCTCTTCTGCTCACTCCTCTCCACCCTCTCCCTGTCGCTCACTTCCCTCCTCCCCTGGGACTCACCTGCCACCTGCAGAGTTGGGCTGGGAAGAGCTGATGAGGAGTCTGCCTCCTCAGTCAGGGCACAGTGGGGGTTGGGTCCTGGAGTGAGGGGCTGAGTTGGGGGAAATCAGGGCACAGTGAAGTGAAGGAGGGGGGGTTGGTCCCTGGCGCAAGGGGTCAGGATGGGGGCAGAGTAGGGCAGAAAGGGGGGTGGACAGGATACCCCCCCACACACACACACGGCAGAACCTACCTCTCGGAGCTGGGTTCGGGAGCCAGCCAGTTCTCTCTGTCAGGCATCAGGAGCTAAGCAGAGCAACTCCTCCAGACTCCAGCAGCAGTGGCCTGCTCTTCCCACCCCTCAGCGGTGGAGGCTGGTTGCAGCAGGTAATTGGACTTGCAGTTGGCTACGCTGACCAGACACTGCCAGGTTCCCTTTTCGACCGGAAAGTCCAGTTGAAAACCAGACACTTGGCAACCCTTATTTGTGTTTGTATATTAGAACAATCCATCAGATTCCTTATGAAACGTAAGTCTTCATTTTTATCACTAGCTGAAACTGAGATAGCATTTATGCTACAGCCAGATGGTATGTGGTGGACATCCAGTTGGTATGGAAAAGCCAGGATGCTGTATATGGGCTCTTACTAAAATGTCTCTGTAGTAGACAATTTAATAAATTAGCTTAAATGTAACATGGCCCAACCTTTGGGTAAGTGTACTTGAACTCTTTTTTATCAAATCAAAAGGGAGCATTTAAGTTTATATTCAGCCAATAGCAGAAGTAGCTCTTGAATAGTTTACACAAACCAGATAACGCTGCGATACCAAATAATTCTCTTCTCAAAGAAATCTGCTTCCCTATCACACATCTCTGTTTCTCTTGGCCTGTTTTATTAGTGGAGACGTGCATGAGAGACAAGATCTTTATTCCTTAAAATATAATCTCTTCTTTCTGCTTATTTATTCCTTACGTGAAGTCTTAATCTTGTGCTTGTGATATGATATCATAAGTGAGGGATTTGAGGTAGGTTCACTAAGAATCCAGAAAACATCTGCACACATTTAAAACAAAAATGTGTACGTTTGTGTTGTGCATGAGTTTTTAGTGATCCAAAAAAGTATTGCCCCAGAATTTTAGTGGTTTTTTTATTTTGAAAACGGTCACCTTAAACAGGCAACTTGGTGATTGTGACAAAAATACACATCTACTAACTGTTGGAAGAACAATGTATGGCAGAAATGCCTGCTGCACTGTGTCAAGTCTGCAGCCTCTGACTATTTTCCTTACTACTGCTACGTCAAACATGTCTTCTCAGGGGATGGGGTGAGAACATAGCATGTTTCCATTCCTACTCAGAGATCTTCGATTTCTGCATCATTCCAGTGAGAAGTAAGAAAGAATAGTCAATGCTAGATGAAGAGCAGTCATCAAACCATGACTGATATTAATGCCCCATGGGCCTACTGATGATCCTACGCTTTTACGTAAGACTGTTTACACCTGGTGAACTGCTGTTTATTATCGGCTGTTAATATAGTAGCCTGCACTGCCTTCCCACAAGCTGCAGTGGCTGCCGTGTTTGACACCTGATTTCAAACACAACAGAGTGCAGTGCAGCAATAGCCAAAGAATGCAATGCATTGCCCCTGTTATGAGACGTCATTTGGGATCTTTGATTATTTTGGTTCAGCCAAGCACTTAAGCACATCCTTATGGATCCTAATGAGGAATAGGCCCAGACTTGAGTTAGTACTGAATAGCCATCTGTCTCTGCTGATCTACCTTAAGGGCACCTGTCACCATACTCTCTGAACACCTTATTCTTGTTCACCTTGAAGGGAGCATCTGAGATCTGGCAGCATTTCCCTCCCCTCAGTGAATGAACCTTTTCACCAGCTGCCCCCTAAAATTACAATAATCATTCAGACACAGAAAAAAGAAATAAATTAAACACCTAACAGTTTTATTAAGAAATATGTCTGTGGAATACCTCTGGTAAATGTCTGTAGTGAGTGGGCAAGCTGCCATAACAGTTTTATGCCATCACTGAAAGTTTAACCCCCTGCAGCTGACGTTTTGCACAGCATGAAACACTTGGAGGATTGGTTTCATGGTAAATAGCTGAGCTAAAATGACCACCATTTCATCTTACTGCTGCATGGGAAAGAGATGCATCAGATGCAGAAAAATGTAGTGACATTCGCCAGTGTTCTCAGCTATCCCAACTCTTTGCATAGTAGACAGACCATTATTTCATGCGATTAAAGGTACGACTTACCTAAAAGTTACATTGATCTTGCAGCTTTGGGTACCTGGTACTGTGAGTTTGGTGCAGCACTATAACACAGGCACATAGATTAAGCTCCTTACAGAAGATGTATCAACATGAAGTTTGCCATGGATTCACTCCTCCATACAGAAGCGTGCCTGTAGCATAAATTGGGTTCACTAATAAGCTAGTGAGTGCATACAACTTTGTGAAATAAATGTCAAGGCACATCAGTGTACACCACTGACAATTTTCCACATTGAGGAAGTTCATAACAAGTTTGAAATCTAACCCGTCTTAAGTTACCAGAGCACAATAAAATATCTCAATTTTTTAACAAGGCGGCGGTTTTAAATAGCTTGATTTAAAAAAAAAAAAAAACCCCAAAAAACCAAAAATCAGGCTAAGGCTTTGTAAAACTACTTTTGAGAACTTGTGGTGGTGCAACGTTTGATTACAATTAATGATGACTCTAACCACAAATGCTTTTTATTTTACGGGACATTCTGGTTAGGGTATCTTTGAATTTTCTGAAACATCAAGAATTAAGATCCTGCTTTTGCAAGCACTTAAGCAAGTACATAATTTTGCTCTCACTGGTAGTTCAGTGGGTATGTTTACACTTTAAAATAAATAAATAAATAAATTTTTAAAAAAAATCCATGTCAGCAAATCTGAGCTCAAGTCAATTAATTTGGTCTCCTGAGATTGAGGCTCCGGGACTGAAAATAGCAGTGTAGATGCTCCCACTTTGGCTGGATGCTGGGCTCTAAACTCTGGGTGGGGTGAGGGTTTCTGAGACTGGGTGGAATGTCTACTCTGCTATTTTTAGCCCAGCAACCGGGCTGAGACTTGGTGTTGCGGGTTTTTCTTTGCAGTGTAGACATCCTCATTGACTTCCATAAGACTGCTTGTGCGCTTAAAGTTAGGCTCGGGTATAAGTGTTTACAGCACCAGGGTCTCAAGTTGTGGTTTTAAAAACTTTTATTGATATGAAATCTGTTCCCTAATGCTTCAGTGTTAACAGCAGAAAATTACTTAGACTTTCAATACAGTAACAAAATTGTTGTGACTGTTTTATACACACATTTTAGGCACCTGAGGGTGGGATTTTTAAAAGCACCTACGTGACTTTAGAGCACAAGCCAGTGACTTCAAACTGCAATACCTGATGGAGAACAGCCTGGTCTAAGCATTTCAATTTTCTTAACTTGTGGAAGTTAAATGTATCAGAAGGTGGTGTGGGTTGTAAATGAAGCACAGGCTGTTTGCTTATCAATTTTGTGTGTCAGTTTGTGGTCTTCTCCTGGTGAGGCTGTTGACGAGGCCGTGGGCTTGTCTTTTTCAGCGGAAACGAACATTAAAAGTGCGAAACTTGTTAGCAGTAAACATCTTTATGCAAAATCTGAAATTTGACTGGGGAAGCTAAAGAAAGGCACATGGATAGAAAACAATTTTGTGACCCCTGACTAGTAACTCTCTCATGGTGTCCCTTCTTTCAAGTAAGTCAGATTTCTTTCCCCTTCCTTTATAAACCTAATACTCTAGCTATCTGGACCTGGTGCCGACCCACAACTCCTTTAGCCCCATTAGAGAAGATGGGGGTGGCACAAAGACTGTTTTTCTGGTCCTTGCTCTAATCTTAAGGCTGGCTGTCTAGTCAGTAATGTGCACATGGTGGGTGGGAGTTGGAAAAAGTTGGGGAGGAAGAAGTGAATCATTGTTTTGCAGGACCATTCAAAGATTCCTAGGACAACTCGGGGACTAGATGACCTTATACATCTTTTTCTATCCCTAATTTTGGATGCTCTAGGGGATTAAAGATACTGTATCTTTTGCTATGCCTTTTTAAGGGAGTTTGGAAGGAAAGAAAAGGCATTGGTTCTATTTTTGGTTAGAGAAGTCGACTCAGTCAAGAAAGTAAAGTACATGAAGATAGTGCTGTTTGGATAGTGTATTTAATTGTGGGACAGCTTAATAGGTGTATTAATTTTGAATAAAGTAGCTCTGCCTAAATAATAGTTCTTCTGAAAGTCCTTATAGCACTTCACCAGGATGTGAAAGGAAGTGAAGTAAAGCAGACCCTGACCTGCTTATATTTTATCTGGATGCTGTCAATTCAACCACTCTTGATTGTTGACTTCTGCGTTCCTGCAGTTTACTTGTTTATCTGAGCAGAGGCCAAATCAAACAGCACCAGAATGTGTCTTTAATCTCCAGTGATAAAGAATACCTTTGAGAGGAAATTACATTGTAGTGTTGGGAGCAAAGGAATCACTCGAGGTCCATGCGAAAGCATTGGTTTGCTTTTCTTAGAATCTCTTCCCAGAGCATTTTCTCATTAGGTCATTAAGCGTTTTTGGGTTTGTGTTTTTTCTTTCAAAAGGCAAATGTGAAACACTCATTAGTAAGGTAAAACTTCTATTTTATGAGGAATCTAGTCATGAAAGGCAACTAACTTTCTAAGATAATGGGATGTTGTACTGACATTCTGGCGCTGGGCCTTCTCTAAGGATTTTTTAACTATACCCATAGTTGATTTTTTCATACACTGTTAATCGATGTGACCTATGTGGTGCTATTGATTTGCTCCAGAAAATCGTGTTGGTCTGGACTTCAAAGTTCATACAAGCAAGGAAATTCAACCCAGAATTTGGGTTCATGTGAACTTTTTGGCCACTATTGCTGACCTGTTTGGAGTTCTTCTAAGAGACCACTGCTTATTGTGCAGTCATAATTGTCTCCCTGTTACCTTTTGCTTCCTCCCTTCTGTTTAATGTATCCATCTGTCACCTCTCGTAATATGCCTCGGCCTCAATCTGGCAATTTACTGTTGTGCCTGTGCTGAGCTCCATTGAAATCAATGAACCACAAGATCGAGGCCCTGGATTGTAAGCCCTTTAAGCAGAGACCATCTTCATTATGTGTGCAGCGTGCCTATCTCAGAGGGGGCCCTTTTCCCTGACTGGGAAATTCTAATGCAGGAGGTGTATGGGGGACTTGCATTTAAAAAAAGTAGTTCAATATGTTTAAGGCATAGTTTTATACCATGACTCTATTTCCCTACTTCTAAATAACGTAGACACATTTCTATTCCAAACTCAGTGTTTCCCTTATTTACTAATCCAGTCCCTATGCTTGCCATCAGTTGTCAATACTCACATATGCCTATGCGCTAACATGAGAGACAAGGTGGATGAAGTAATATCTTTTATTGGACCAACTTCGGTTGGTGAGAAAGGACAAGCTTTCGCACTCACACAGAGCTTTTCTTCAGGTTTGGGAAACACTCGATTGTTGCAGCTAAATACGAAGTGGAACAGATTAGCACAAGTAGTTAACACGTTTCAAGAGATCATTCAAGGTGAAGTGGTCCATTAACACCCTTCCAGTCATAGGGAGGCAAGAAAGACAGGAGGAAGGCAGCTGTGGGGTGGGGCGGTTTGTAAATGGGTATGGATGCATGTGCGTGATCAAATAACTAGTGCCTAACTTTTTAGTGTCAAAAATTCTAAAAATTCTCTTAAGCCTTGTCTACACTAGCACTTATGTCGATAAAACTTACGTTGCTCAGGAGTATGAAAAAACCACATTCCTGAGCAACACAAGTTTTGCCAGCATAAGCACTCGTGGACAGCGCTATCACCAACATAACTACCGCTGCTTGTTGAGTTGGTTTTATTATGTTGATCAGCATAACATGGCTACATGAGTGCTCATGATGGCAAAACGGTGGTGGTGGTGGAGTTTTTCACACCCCTGAGCGACAAAAGTTTTGCTGACAGAAATGCTGGTGTAGACAAGGCCTAAAACAAGATTATTCCTGAAGTTTCCAACTTCTGCAATCTTTGAGTCCTAAAGGAAAAAACAATTTTATGTTCTTGTTCTAGTTTTTCTTGTTCACATAACTCAAATGTAACTTATTTTGCTCAAGCTCTTTCAAAGCCTTTGGGCTGAGACCAAGGATGGAAAACTTTGTCCCCTAAAAGAAGTTGTTTGTGAAAGTTTATTTGCAGCTGAAAAACAGGAGTTAATTTGGAAATACCATGTCAATTCTAAACGTAATATTCTCAGTTGTATATGCTCACACACACATAATAGCTCATATCTTTACCATAACCTTTTGCTGTTCTGGGTGGCTTATCCCAGCATGAATTTCCTGCTCAAATATTTTCAGTTAAATAAGCTGATGGACAATTACTTTCCCCAATCTTTTGTATTATTTGGCACAATGCAAAATTCAAAACATTAAATCAAAATGCTTTGTATGACTCTAAATCAGTAATCTGAGGAGAAGGCTGTTTTGTTTTAAGTGAAATCAGACTGTTTTTTAAAGAATTACCTCCCTAATGAGGTCTCTAATTATTGTGCGTGCTAGAGGTCTGTAATTCGTTGGTCAGAATGATTATTGACAGATATACATCTGAGTGTGACTGTTCTGTACTGAATGACACGAGAGTGTGGTGGCTGCAATGCACGGCCGTCTAGTGGACTAGATCACTGGGTACGTGTCCGTACTACAGTCTAGACTCAGAACAGGGACTCTCATAGCCCCTAAGGGTACATCTACACTGCAAAGAACCAAAAAACCCTCACAACACTGCAGCAGTGAGCCTTAGAGCCCAGGTCAACTGACTCAGGCCCACAAGTCTTCCATTACGGGGCTAAAAATAGCAGTGTAGACATTCCTGCTCAGGCTGGACCCCGGCTCTGAGACCCTCCTCCCATTGCCGGATTTCAGCGCCTGGGCTCCAGACCGAGCGGGAACATCTACACTGTTGTTTTTCGCCCCGTAGCACAGGCCTGAGTTAGCTGACCCAGGCTCTGAGACTCGCTGGTTTAGTTCTGTTCTGTTATTTCGGTGTAGACTTAACCTTAAGAGTGTGTGTGCGCTCTGCTCAGCAGGTCACCCTTCCCTGTGTACCGAGAGTCAGATCATCTTACCAACGCGGATAAAATTGTATCATTGTCTCATAGCTGTAGCTCTTCTCATGACAGGATTGTATTTCCCCTTGTGCATTGGAAACAGGACGGTGTGCTGAGTTCTACGGTGTATGCCTGTCTGTACAAATCCACTGAAGACAATGGCCTTGCACAGGTGTGACAGGTCGTCATCTGAATTCTGTGTGCTTGCACGTATCACTAATGGTTTAACCTGCCCTACCGAACTTTTATTGCTGGTGACAGGATATCAGAAGGAAAGAGCCCAGCTTACTCTAAACCTGCTTCTAAAATGTCTCAAAGCCATCTAGATGTGTGTCTGATCAGGCGTCCCCACCACGTACTGTTGCCTTCCGTCTGATTGCTTGTTGACCACCTATTCCTGCTAATTTAAAGGTAGTTGTAGACTACTGCGACATAACTAATAAACTGTCATAAACTAATATTTGTCTGGTTTGAACAGATTGGACAGGTGAGCGATTTCCTGTTGTGTTGCATTGCCGAAGTGGGAGTGGGCCCTGGAACTGGGATTAGAAGGATGTGGGGTAGGGGGAGAGAAGAGAAGCTGATTACCCAGTGGAACATTGCTCTTTCTTGCCTTTTCATGGTGGTACTTTAGGATGTTTTGTGTCGGCCTCAACAAATCAGGCAAATGTATTAGACAAACCCCTGTCAGAGATGAGCTAGGTGTACTTAAACTTGCCTCAGCATAGAGGGATGGCCTAGATGAGCTCCTGAGGTCCTGTCCAGCCCCACATTTCTATGATTCTGTGAAATAAAGGAGACCCAGAATTTTGAACTCTTGCTTCTGAGGTACTGAAAGGAATAACTGTTTTTCATACTTGGATTTCAAACGTCTGTATTTGTCATTTTTTAGAGCTATGCATGTTCTGCTAATGATTGACGGTTTGATCCTACATTAGTTGAAGTTAGGAGGAGCATTGCTTGAGTCAGTGGCCATGTAATTTTACCCTGTTTTTTTCAGTCTGTTGGCGAGCCTAAGAAAACCTTAGTAGTTCCCCTCAAACTGTGTTGCCATGTACATAGTGAAATAAAACCTGTCCTAAAAATTTCCTGTAAGACATGGCTCTTCTGATTTCACTAAGTGAAAATGAACTTCCCTCCAGTGTGTGGAGCATTATCCCTGGTGAGCTCATTTTAATGGCTGAAGGCAGAATTTGCCTTTTGAGACCCACTTGGCTGATCTTGACACAGATACTCTGCTCTCCCTGGGAGTTCTGAGCGTGTATGGAGAGCTGAATATCAGAATCCAGATCTGCTCTGTGGCTCGGAGAGGAAAACGTTGCTCTTTGTTTGTTGCTATTATGTAATAAATTCCCATAGTGACTTCTATATTCGTTCCATTTGGGGAGTCAGATGGGATGAAGTTACTTGTTTGATGGCATTTCCTATCCAAGCTGAGGGAAGGAAATACAGAAGGCTGCTTAATTCCCTGTAATCAGTATGTTTTTTGTAAATTTTCTTTGCTTCTCAAATTGGAAATGAATATACAATTGTCTTTTTTAATTTAGATTAAATTCCATGAGTTCAAACTTAATGTTGCCTGAATGTGACAGTTTCAGCCATAAGAAATCAATCACCCTGAGCAATTACATTCATGTGCGTCACAAAGAGACATGCATTTAATACTCTTTCCCTATATTTTTTAGCATATCAGAAAGAGGCATCATAAATGAGGCATTTGTCATGTCTAGCTCATTGCCACTTTGGTAGTACAGTTAATTCCTTGTTGAAAGTGGTGCATTTTAACTAGTTATGTGCATTTTAACCAGTTATGGCAGCACACGGGATAGGTGATATTGCTCATGTTATTACTTTCTGTTGAACATAACAAAAGAACAGAGTCCAATAGTCAGAAAACGAGGAGAAACTAGTAAATGTCTTAAGTTTCAGATAAACAGTGTAAAACGTGAAGATTTCACCCGAGAAGAATATGATCAAAAGCATCTAAATAATTTTGGAGTCCATTTAATTGAAATGTATGTTCCTACGTCACTTAGGTATTTTTGAAAATCCTACCTATCTTGGATTTTTGTGGAATAGTTTATAAAACCATATTTACTAGATGACTGAGAGAACTGACCATAAAATTACATGCAAACAAATAAAATCTGTACAAGGTTTATTTTAATGAAAAGTTATTGCAGATTCCAAGGATAGAGCCATGTAATTTTAGGATAACAGGGCAAGGCTGAAATATCCTAGGTTAACCTCTTAGCCATCATTAGTTACCAGACTGATTGATAGCTTTCAGTGGATGTAAAAGACTAGAGGATTATGATCAAACTACTGTATTCAGATTTTATCTTTCCTACATTTGTTAAGTGAGTGCAAGAGGCACTGTTAACAGGTGTCCCATAAACCTCTCTGTGTGCTGAAGATCATAGAAGGTTTCAATACATGGACCTAAATCTCATTTCACACTGGTGTATGTAAGATCAGAATCAGGCCTATAGGTTTGGAAGTGTCAAATGCAGTAAAGTTCATTTTTGAGTCCCGCTGAACAACCGCACTGAAATTTGGACTTGAAATCATTTTCAAATTGATTCAGAAATGGCTTAGACTCCCCTCTTCCCCACCATACCCCACTCTGCTCCCCTAAAATTAGATTAAAGGGCAATCTAGAATTATGTGGACTAAATGACAGTGTTCTGCATTATTAATATCTTATCTGTAGACCGTATAAAATGTATTAACTCCCGTACGGGTGATAATGTCTAATCTGGTGAACCCTGTGCTGTAGTAGCAGAGGAATCTAAATTTTATATTAATGGCTACATTTCTGTTTTTACACGTGAGTGTGTGAGTGGGTTGGCGTACCAAACTTCTCTTCACCTACTCAGAGACCCATCCAATGCCGCAATCAGAAACATCATAGACTGGGAGAGACAAATAAAACCTAGAGCAGTTTACCTAGATGCAACATTGCTTCTAGCAGACGGGGATCTGGCTGGCTAGTGAGTTCTCTGTGAGTGCACACAGCCTCAGTTTCCCTTTCTGTAAAACGGGGATCATGATTCTGACCTTTCTTGTAAACCGCTTTGAGATCTACTGATGGAAAGAACTCTGTGGCAGGCAGGCGGCGGTATTATTTTTTTCCATTGTGATATTGATTAGTGCTCCCATAGAAGAGTTTTGTAGGCTTAAAGTTAACAACAGTTTAAAGACAATTAGAGAATTACTAAACGTAGGCAGTTTTGCTTCTTTTGTCCAGAATCTAGGAGAATATTTCAGAACTTTTTTGGGGGAGGGAGAGGAAATGTTTAACTAAAATGAAATGTAGCACTGCAGAGATTTAAAAACTCCAGTGCAGCCCAGGGCAGCTACTGGTGCAGATGATGAGCTTGAAATCATTTTGTTCCTTGATGGTTTACCTATGCCAGTGTCAGATTTACCAACACTTGATTCTGTTTTTATATTGGCATTGATTCCCTCCAACTTCTAACAGCTTTAACTAATCTAGAATAAATTTAATTTTGCAATCCTCAGTTTTTCTCAACTTTTTTTCAATAATAAGCATCCGGTGGTGTGGTCTGATGCAAATATTCGCTTTTATGACTGGTCATCACTGAAGTAGTCTTTCTTGATGTTGTTGGTATTTTTGAGGCTATGCCTGGGCTGAAGAAGACCTGTTTGTTCGGGCTACCACCTTTCACAAGTACAGCCTGTTACTACATGAAGCTTTTTGTGGTGCACTAAAAATTCTTTTTGACTTGGCAAAGTTCGAGTTGGCAGACTTTCTTTGTCAAGTGCCCAACTTTTTTTTCCCTTAAACTGTGACAGACTTCGAGCTATTCTGTAATAATGCATGAATACGATGTGGTGCCCTTGTGATTGGGATGTTTAGTATAATAGGATGCTATAAGAAAAAGAAGCAGGAAGGAAACAATGGATCAAGATTAGCCACCTCACAATAAACACTTAGGGATTGTTACGAAACAATGGGAGAACCACTCTACTGTGCCTACCAAACTGGTTTGAACAAGTAGGGCAAAAACCCTAGAACTGATAGGAACAAAGGAACTCCAGCTGGATTATAGGGGGGGTGGCTGGTTCTCTCCCTCTCTCAAGAGGGGAGGTAGTTGTTGTGGAGCTGTTGAAGGAAACCAGATTGACACAGATTCCCACTGGGTGACTGGAGAAGCTAGGCCCAGTCTAGAATACTATCAGGTAAGAGAGGCATCCATGTAGTATGTTCTAAAATCCTTTTCTTCTAATGCCTTTACTACAACTATTAAACAGCACTTTGGAAGAAGAAGGCTCCTTGAATTCACCACTGGCAAAAGACCCCCAATAGAAAGAATGGCAAGTGCTGAACTCAGTTGGACCTGCTGGGTAAGCGTGGTGGACCACAGAATACAGTAGCCCAGGGCCTGTTCTCAGAGTGGGAGAACTGCAAAAATCCTCTCCAGGGTAGGTAAATGCAGGAGCCTTGACATCTAAGGGTGTGTACTCTGGGAGACCAGGAGAGGGACAGAGGTATAGTGAGCCCTGTAACAGTAAAGTTAACAATGTTTTACTTAAACAAATGATTTCCAAAGAGTCTGTTGGCGTGCCACATGTATATAAGCTGAGTGGAATTTCCTAGAAGGAATCATGCATACAGAATAAGACATGGGTCTTGTGGAATTAATAGGATGTGATGTTCTTAATTAATGATTTCATCAATAATGCATTATGTGAGTTTAAGGTTCCATGATCAATTTTATAGTTTGCATATTCTCATAGTTAAAAGCTTCACTTTGTAACTTTAATGTTCATTTGGCAGGCTTTTGTATGGAGTGTGCAATATTAATACTTCAGAGTTTGGTGCTTTTGTATGATGCTGTAGATTTGTTACTGCATGGTATCCGAATCAGCTTGTAAAAGCACCCAATGAAACATGCAAACGATACTGAAAATGCAAATTTGCAAGTTATGATAGTGGAGGAATGTACTAGAAATTTTGGAGTGGGGCTAATAAATAAGCATTAAACTACTAATAGCACTGTATTTTGGGGTTGGAACTAGCTTAAGCATGTGTGTAACTATTATCATGGAATGCAGTACAGATAAGGGATGTCCCTGCTGATGTGGAGGAAGCGTGGCATACAGCCACTTGAAGGGAAGGAAGGTAGGGGTATGTGTGTGTTGGATGGGGAAGATATTGTTATATAGTAGGTAAAATAAAAGATAAAGAATAGAATCCTTGTCCTGAAATTACTATATAAAGTAATGAGTAGATAGAGTACAACTGGCAAGGGATAAAATGTTACATGAACACAGAAGAAAGTACTGAGGCAGGCGTGTCTGTAGAAGACCAAGGGAGTATAGAGGAAAATGGCTTGGGGTGTGGGATGGAAGAAATACTGATGAAAATGAGAAGCAGTGCAGAGATTCAAGAAGCAGGGAGATGGGATTAGAGAGGAGAAGTAAAGAACAGTGGTTAGATGTTTACAATAAACTGCAATGGCTTAAAACTTAAAATTGAGTCAGCAGCTGCTTAAAAGGTCAGAGCAAGACTGCCCATTGCTGGCATCACGTTTCAGGCCTGAGGACAAGGAGTGCCAGATAAAGGGGCATTTGGACCTGATTATAAAATGTGGTGGGTGGCTAGGAAGAGCACCACATCTGGGAAACAGGAAACAGTTGGTCACCCCCAGTGTTGCAGTCCTCATGCTGTTCCCAACTTACTCGCAAAGTCTGAGGTTTAGGACAATAGAACATGTGACAACGTGGATATTTCAGGACGCGCACAAGTAGGGAATTACCAGTCTATGGCAGCAACACTTACAAGAAATTAAAAGTGGAATAATTTCCATGGCACACAATGTACCCAATGGATGTAATTTAATAAGCATCTATAAAGTTTAGCTAGGGCAAAGTTTAAAGTAAGAAGATGGCACATTTGCAATGCTGAAATTAAGGCCTCATAAATGTTTCCATTTTAGTGTCCATATTTTTTAGGATCTTGGAAACAAATCACTCCAGCTAGAAGCTTGGCTTACAGTACACTGTCTCTGTGCAGGCACTACTGTTACACTCCATATTCCTCATTATATGATCACATTCAACTGCTTTGTTGCTGTTTTTAAAATAGATAATTAGAACCATCTAAATGAATGGGGTTTCAAAATTCCAGAGCTGTATGGCATGTTGAGTCCATCACCAGGCTGAGAATGAGTGTCAGTCAGCCAGACTGACATAGGAAAGCCATCAGGGTGTTTCATTTCCAAACATTATAGAGAATGGAGGGCATAACAATAATACTCTGCCCTTTCTGTGGATAGTACCTGTCATCCAAGGATCTCAAAGGACTCTACCAAGAGGAATAATTATTATTTCCATCTTATAGGATGAGTTCAGGTTCTAATTTAAAGCAGTTCAGGACTACAAGAGTTTGAACCTGGGCAGATGCTCTTCATAATATACCTACTAATTTCCCTTTCCTCTAGAACATCCCAAATGTGCCTGAATTGTGTGCTTGTGACAACGACTCCAGGGGCCTGAATTCCCCCTGCTTGGGACCCACTATTATTCCCTCGGAATGGGCCTGAGAGTTCAGATTGTGCACTCACCCAGAAGGGCTAGTAATTTTAGATCGGGCTTGTGCATAAAGAAATTGTTTATCTAACATTGGTTGCACCCAGTTAAGGGTCTTGTTCTTCATAAAACATGTTGATGTTCAGGGCCAAAACCGTGGCTGAAAATAAGTCCTTTTTCTGTGTGACTTCTCAATTTCCTGCAGTGTCATTGGGCACAACCCAATGCATCTCTTGGAAAGGTCTCCACAGCGATGTTTTCAGAAAAGATGCTGAGCAGTAATATGTTGTACCTTTTGTAATGCTCTTCAGCAGAGCACGCATGTGTGTTGAGGCCCATGGAAGCATTGGGGGAAAACTTTCATTTCTCACAGCAAAGGAGGGTGAATTTTTCTGGAGAAGCTCTTCACGCACCCAAACACGGCACCTCCATCACTAGACTCCCTCACTTATGGAGTCCCACAAGAAACTGTTCTCTCTCGGGTCCTGTTCAACATCTCCATGAAGCCATTAGATGAACTGGTAAAATTACATGGACTCAAGTGCCAGCCATATGCAGGTGACATATAGCTGTCCCTGCACTTCACCACATACAACCACACCACCAGCAGGAAGTTGGTCCAGTGTTTGGACAAGATCTGCTCATGGTTGAAGAACAGCTGGCTGAAACCAAGCCTGAGCAAGACAGAGATTATGCTGGTGGGCAGAGGGAAGCACTTTAAAGAGTTTTTCAGCCACAGTGAGGTCTCCTTTGGTTTAAGGCACATGCTCACTGTCGGTTAAATGAGTACAGCTTAGGAGTGCTCCTGGATTCCTTGCTGACCATAAACTCTCACATAGCAGCATCTGCAAGTAATACTTTCCATCATGACCGCTTGGCTAGGAGATAGTTTAAGACCTGGCCTCAGTTTCACATGCCTTTGTCACCTCCGATCTGGAGTACAATATACCTGGGCATGAAGCCATCAGCCCTCAGGGAAACTTCAACTAGTACAGAGCGCTGCAACATGTCAGTGTGAACTACCCTGAGAACATCGCACTTCTCTGCTCTCTCTGCTGGCTCCCCATAGAATATAGACTCAGGTTCAAGTCTTGGTCCTTATCTTCAAGGTGCTCAATGGCTTAGGCCCAGGATATTGAAAAGGTGGCCTACATTTCCAGGCTGAAAACTGACAGCTCTGCTCCTCAGGTACAGTGAAACCCTCTACCATAAGGGTAAGGCTTGTCTGTACAGAAGATAGTGCTTTCTCGGAGGCCAGTGTGGAAAAACTACCACAGGACCTAAGGACCATCGCTGATCTCACCACTTTCCCTGCAACGTGCATGGTGCACTTCTTCCATCTCCACTCTGTCATAAATACATAGCAGCAAAACCATGCCAAATCAGAAATTGCCCTGCGCCCAAAGTTGTTCTCTGGGGCCAGAGAATGAACCATATGTGACGTATGTTAGTCACGTTGCGTACTGTCGCTTACTGCATGACTGACAGGTACTTGGATGCTACGGTGATGAGGGCAGTGTCAGAATCTAGCACTGCGGATGTCGAACTGAATTATAGATAACCAAAGGAAGGGGAAACTTGTGGCTAGATGAGCATGTTTTTCGCTTTATATGCCAGGGAAAAAATGCGTATTTCTTCAGACTTTAGGATTTAGTCCAAAGATTTAGGCTCATATTTTCCAAGGCCTAGGTGCCGAGAGATTGGTGGTTAGTGGGTTGTTCTAAAAGGCTGCTAGGTACCTAGTGCCCATTGATGATGATCAAAAAGCTCACTGACATTGTGTCAACACTGTGCCTGGAAGCAAGGCCCCAGCCACGTGGACAGACTCATGTTAGCTAAAAACAGCTGTGTGGACATAGTGACTTGGACTGAAACTCAGTGTTTCAAGACCTCCCAATCCCCTGGCTTTGAGAACCTGAGCTGCAGCATGAGCCACAACATCCCCGCTGCAAGTTCTAATGTGCTAGTGCAAGTCTGTCTACTGGACAGATTGGAGAAATGGGCTGAGGTAAATAGGATGAAATTCAATAAGGACAAATACAAAGTGCTCCACTTAGGAAGGAATGATCAGTCACACACACAAGATGGGAAATGACTGCCTAGGAAGGAGTACTGCGGAAAGGGATTGGGGTGGTCATAGTGGACCACAAGCAAAATATGTCAACAGTATCACATGGTTGCAAAAAAAGCAAACCTCATTCTGGGATGTATTAGCAAGAGTGTTATAAGCAAGACTTGAGAAATAATTATTCCGCTCTACTCCACGCTGATTAGGCCTCAACTAGAGTATTGTGTCCAGTTCTCGGCGCCACGTTTTTGGGAAGATGTGGATAAATTGGAGAAAGTCCAGAGAAGAACAACAAAAATGATTGAAAATTTTCTTTAGACCTTTAATCTTCTTATGAGGAAAGATTGAAAAAACTGCACGTGTCTGGTCTGGCAAAAAGAAGACTGAGGGGCACATTATAATTTTCAAGTACATGAAAAGTTGTTACAAGGAGGAGGGAGGAAAAATTGTTCTCCTTAACCTCTGAGGATAGGACAAGAAGCAATGGGCAAAGAGAAAAGCTTCTGAACTGTCAGGATAGTTAAGCACTGGAATAAATTGCCTAAGGAGGTTGCGGAATCTTCATCGTTGGAGATTTTTAAGAGCAGGTTAGACAAACACCTGGCAGAGATGGTCTAGGTATACTTAGTCCTGCCAGGAGTACAGGAGACTGAATTAGATGACTTCTCAGGGTCTCTTCCAGTCCTATAATTTTGTGTGGTCCCAATTTTTCTTCTGTGCAGCTGTTGCTACCATTTCCCCATGGTGTATCAGTATGTCTGTGTGTGAGAACTGGTTTAACTAACTCCTGCTATTGAGGTGTTTCTGCGTTGTTTTAGGTTATAGGTGGATTTCAGAAGTGGGACCGTCTATTTCAGTTTTATTTATCTAAATTTTAAATATTTCCACATTGAAATACCTTGAGACTCCAAGTTGTACAGGAAATTTCCAGGGGCTCAAGTTGGGACAATTTGGAGATACCAGACTACACCATAGAATTGGCTTCTTTATTCCCTCAAGCATTTTTACCTACTTTTTCCTCAAGCTGGGGATGTACCAGCAGGGTGGGAGTCCTGGGACTTGTTGACATTGGAGTTTTGCACTGGTGTGATTTCTCGTGTATCTATACTCGTATATAATTTCAGTGTCATTGCATTGCACTGGCTGCAGACTAGGATAATTGCACTTGTGCAAGCTCTATCCTACATCATTGGCAGTATATTTATAATAGGGTTTTGCATGGACTTGGGTCATGAGCTACAACCCCTAATGTAGACCCTGTCCCTAGAGATCCCCTTGCTTACTATGGAATTTCAGGAGTATGTACAGACAAGGCAGGATTGCAAGGGTGTGAAAAGCCCCATGCACCCAAGGAATAGAAGGGTTATTGTAATCCTACTTTAAGCCCATTTTTAAATGACCTGCTAGATTCCAAGTTCACTTTTTTCCCCAGCCAAACACAGGCAATCTTTCACTTTCACTTTTCACATGCATTTTTGTTTCTATCTAACATCACGTTGGGGGGTGTGTGTGGTGTGTGTGTGTGGGGGGGGGGTGTGTCTAATGGATGGGAAAGAAATCCAAAAATACTGAGACTCTAAGCATTTGTGCCTGGCTCTGTGTGCTTCATGGTGTGTTGTAGATTGTAATTCCTCTGCACCAATTGTCAGTGCATATATTGTAAACATTTATAACCTAGGGCTTGGGAAAACTTGTTGATCAGCACAATAAAGCAACTTGAAACTTTCTGAATCTCTGACTAAGACAGGATCTAGCCAAGATTTTTTTTTTCCCCCAAGTTTGCGTATGTTTGTACCCAGTTGCTGTTTCCTGGAAGCTTGTGCTACAGGAGGGTGACATAATGATAGCAGAACACTGGCAAAAAATATAAACATAAGGCCTGATTCACAGGAGATGGAAATCAATTAAATGACTTCACTGACTCTGATGGGTTTTGGATTAGGCTTGTAGTAAACCCAATCCTTTTTTTTAAAAAAAGCTGCCTTTCCTCCAATAAGAAGTGCTCCCTTGAATTAATTTGGGAACACTCCAAGGCCAATCAGGGCCATTCACAAGACGTGTAACGCTTTTCGAATAACTCCTTAATTGTGGTTGCCTCCTTTGTGTTGCTTCATCCTTAGCAGTAATATTTGTAGATTGTCAGCATTGCTCTGAGTAGGGGCATCCCAGGCCAGGTCCTTTCCTGAGTGACCTTGTGTGCGGGGGAAATACTTGAGAATCTCTCTCTCTCTCTCCCCTTGCTCTTTCCCATCCCCGATAGGGCAGTGCCCACATAGAAGAAATTGTCCCTGCGCTTCTCAGCTCAGATGATCTCTCCTTTATTGTATTACTAATTTGATCTATGGGAAAATAGGGATATGTGGTCTCAGATGAAAGTGAATAATTCTAATGGGGAGCTACGTGCGTGCAGCAGCAGGGCAAAGCAAATGCATTCCTACCCAACCTGAACTTGGCCCGACTGAGGACCACACTGTGGCTTGTAATGTGATCTAGAATTCTGCCCCTAATTTGCGGCTGCTGCCACCACCTTTAATTTGGAGATGCAGCCCATGGAGACTAGTGGTTTCAGCATGGAGTGTACCACAAGTCACATTTTAGCATGCTCTGTGGAACGCATTCTGGCCACTCTAGCCATAGGGGATAAATCAGTCAATGAAATTACCCTGGCAAATCTATGTAATGTTGTGCAATTGCAGAGAGATGTGAAAGAATAACCGTATTAGACAAGGGCATAAAGCTATGGGGTTTTTTTAAATACCCTGCTACTGGAGGGCCTGTCATATGATAATCTATTTAGTAAACCAAGAGCAAGTTGGGGTTCCGTTTGTTGTAGTTCTTCATTTTTCAGTGCTCAGGCGGCAAGTGTTTGCTTTGTTGTACCGTTCTGTCAACCAAGTGCTGGTTGGGGAGTTATTCCATGTTCTTAGTAATCGCAAGAAAATCGAATCCCTCCTCTCTTCATCAGAAGATGATGGAATAAATGGGAAACTATCATTTGCTTCATCTCCTGCTCTGTTATGGAAGTTATGCAAACTTTCTTTGAAATTTCCATTAAATGTTACTCATTCCATTTGGGCACCAGTTGATTGCTTTGAAAAAACAAAGATTCCTTTGCCAGTCTCAAGCTTTCATAGGTAGAGAAGTTTTTCAATGGACAAGAATTCCATTATAAGGAAAAGAGTAAAAATGAGTCATGTAGTGGGAGTAAACATGTGAGGTGACATCAGCTTTTAAATGCATGACTTATTTAGAAACATGTTTTTCATGATACTTTTGTAGAGTGCTGTGGAGTGAAGAGATGGAAAGTTGTACCCATAAATAGCAGGACATCTGTTGTACCAAGTTCAAAATTAATTATTTGACTTGATTGATTTCTTTACGCAGATTTAATGAACTTTTCATATACAGTTTATAATCTGGTAATGTGGCATTTGAAGTTCTAGTCAACTTGTTGGCTTTTAACATTTGAACGGAGAGTAAAATACGACCTTCAAAGTGTATATCTGATGGGAGGAAACAGGGTTCCTGGTTTCACATCCATCTCTGTCCCTGACTTGGTTTAAGCAAGTCACCTTCACCTCTTTGTGCCTCAGTTTATCCATTTGTCAAATGGACAGTGAGAGCACCTGTTGGCAGTGATGTGAGAGTGCGTTAATGCTGCTTAGTTGCTTTGCTACTCTCTGGCTGAAAAATTCTGCATAAATGCTGTTTTTCAATTATAAAATTTCATATTGTGATAGGCACTTAGCTGTTGGGAAGAAATGTCTGATTTGTACCAATACACGTGAGTGAGTGGGCAATGTGCATCTACATTATTCAGTATCTAAATACTCCATGCATAGAACGTTGGCCATTCAAATATATAGTAAGATGCAAAAGAAAGCTGGTGTGCTACTGAGAAACTATTACCTGTCCTGACTTGGCAAGGCCCTATCCTACAGCAATAATCAATCCTCTTCTCCAGGATCGGCTGCTGTGAGAATTAGCATCCTTTGATCAGAGGATTCTGATTAATGAGCACAATACTGAAAAAAGAACAAGTTAGCCACCTGGCCAGTCCTGTCCTCTTAGCTGTAAATTAGGGGGAGGGCACGTGAGAAGTTGGGGGAAATTGTTTTCTGTTTGCTTAGCATTGTTACCTGCTGGTGAGCCAGTGGAGGTTCACTCTATCTTCAATCAGCAGGTTTTTTTTAAATACTTACTTCTGACATATTTTGTCAATTGGCGTACATCAAAGCAGCTGTCCCCAGAAAAACAAGAGAGATAGCAAATAACAATTGTTTCAAATTAGATCTTAATTGGGTGCAGATGCCGTCTGTGCGCTCCAGAATTTCTTTTGAAACAGCAGATGGCCTGTTAGTTTTGGGGTATGGAGGGCTTTTTCCCATCTCATTTTCCCTCCTGTGCCTTTTGCATGACGTGATAAGTTAGAGTTGGATATAAGTCGGGAAGTAATACTTGGTTTAGACCTGTCTAGTCCATGAAAACACTGCTTCCACAGTGGCATTATTTGAGCAAATTTTCAATGATTCATGCTCATAAGCAATGCATCTCTGTGCCTTGCCTTCAAATCCATTGTAGCTCACTGGAGCTTGTGCTCAGAAATATATCAGGCGAAAAAGGACCTTTCAGAGCTTCCCTGAAATAAGAAAGTGATTAAATGTAGCCAAGATTATATTATGACTTTAAATGGGGTTGACGCAAACCGTCATGTTCAGAATGCAGGTAATTTCCCCTGCTTTGTTAAACTCCGTAAAATGTAAAAACTGCCTTCTTCCACTAGTTCTGACACTGACTATTCTCTGACAGGATGAGGGAAATCTCAATAGATCAGTGGGCAATAAATCAAAGGCCCATTTTTAAGAGACTTGCTGTGCAGAGCTTACGTTCTTTATAACAGAGAGATTGTGGTACAGATCTCAGGAGGCGAGCCCATGTTTGATCTGAATGTAATGCAAGAAGAACATAAGTGCTGGTTTAAAAAAAAAAAGTTATTTGGTGTGATTTTTTACCTCAAGCCGTCCCCCATATCCCCCCCCCCGAGGGTTAGCAGCACCTGCTCCAAATGAAGTCAGTAGCTCTACGCTCTGAACACCTTAAGAAATCAAGGTATTTGGTAATATCGTTGAGTACTGATGGGTGCTTTTAACTTTCTTGCATGCACTGTTATTGTAACCCTGTTGGTCCCAGGATATTCGAGAGATGAAGTGGCTGAGGTCATATCTTTTATTGGACCAACTTCTGTTTGTGAGAGAGACTAGCTTTGGCGCTCACACAGAGCTTTTCTTCAGGTCAGGGTGTTTTTAAGTCATTTTGGCACCTGGGCTAATAAGAGAGGAGTGCGAAATGAGTGAGGCTGTTCATTTCATACCCCAACCATCCTGCAGTGAGCATGGAAGTTGAACTGCTATGTCAAATGACCTGGATTTTGTGATATCTTCAGATGCCCCTCTAGCGCTCATTTAGTCCCTGAATATAGTGCCCAGACTTTAGTTTCTAGAGCACCTCATCCACACAACCAGAAGACTTTGCTCTGATCTATACTTACTTGGCGAATCGGCAGCAGTTAACGGGATTTACGCAAGCTTCACAGAGTAGGGAGGTGTAATTCAATAGAGAAAATGGCATAGAAGATGGAAGGCAGTCTGGAGATGGATGCAGATTTCCCCCAAATGCCTTGTGAAGGCAAACTGTGCCCAAGGCTAAGGGTTATTGTGACTAATTAGTTAATATTTATATGGTTCTAGAAGATGAAAAGTGCTATAAACACACTCTGGCCTGCAGTGGACACCTGTAGAGCAAGAAGCCAGTTAAGTATTAATCTGTTTAAATTCCTTTTGTAATTTCAACTGGATAAATAAATCTTGTGCGCTCTCATACCGAACTGGAAGCCCGGAGCTCTTGAGTTTTATTCTTGGCTCTGACAGTAACTGCCTGACATCTCTCCAGGTTCATCCATCACCGATTATACTAAATAATTATGGGTAAATGGCAAAGGCTTAAAGTTTAGGACCAGATTAGCACCTAAAGATTTGCATTTGTAGTCAAAGTTTATCTGTACTGTTCTGATTTTTGGTGTCTGCAAAACTGGGCTGGAAAACGAACATGAACAGGCTTTCACATGATTTTTCCTTGCAATTCTGCATCCACTGGTGGCTGCAAATAATAGAAAAGCAGCCATTCTCACTGTATTGAATCACTTTTGGTTCCAGTGCCAACCAGAAACTGGAGTGGAAAGAGCCATGCACCTGAGCTGTCAAAAATGTAAAGGTTCAGTGGAAGAGCTGTAGTTCTAAGCCATGATTCAAGGATGTTTTTTTGGTTTGGGGGTTTATCACTTGGTTCCCTCCCTCAGGAGAAAGGGGATTTGTGGAGAAGAAATTGGACTGGTTTATACTTGAATTGAGTGTGTGTGCTCCTGAGTTAGCAGCTGCTTTCGAAGCTCTTAAATAAAGTGAGAAACAGCAGTGACATAAGAGCCTGTCACCATCAGTATGTCACTTTGCCTACAGGGGAGAAAGAGGGCATAGGAAGATTGAGGTTCAGAAAAGAAACATAAAATTGATAATAGTACTTCAGATTTTCTTTCCTCTGCGGAATGCTCAGAGGATCCATCCAAAGAGACAGGAGCAGTTTGAGGAGGAAAACGGGGCATTAGGTACTGTGTTTCAAATGATGACAGCTTTATTATCAGGTAAAGCATATGTACGAGTCATGTGCAGTTTTTAACATAAAGAATGTTTTTATATGGGCTTGAAAATGTATCCAATTATAAGGGACGGACAGGGATAAACTTCAGCCAGAGGTAAGTGGGACTGTTAGTCTTCCCTTCCCACAAGTCGTCAGTTGGATTTGAAAGATGAAAGCAAAGCAGAGATAACGGATTGGCAAATTATGTAGTTAGTGCTGTGGTCTAAGTTACAATTTCTCCAGACAAGGTTGACTGGGTGAATTAAAAAAAAAAAGAGAAAAAAAATCATGTGGTGGTAAAATGTGACCCATTATGTAGATGTTAACTGTTAATGAGGTGCTTCCTGAATGGTGAAAGGCAGAGAAAGGAGCCTGGTGAAGCAGAAATCTTTTCCTTTATGTGGTTCCCACAAAAGGACTTTTCTTTGAAAGTATTTTGGTGGCTATGAGCTAAATTTGGGCTTAGCGTTCCTTTGTTGTTCATGTTTTCATGAAACTCCTTTATGTGACATCTCTCTGGCTTTCTATTATATGAAATGAGTTCATGTCTCATTATTGTTACTTTACTTTTCTGTAAAATTAAAACCTCATATTCCTAAATATTCTCTTATGGATTTTGTTGGTGTTCCCCTCTGATGACAGACCACTGGGTTGAAAACTCATTTCTTTTGCAATGTTTTGCCTACTTTGATTCAGACACTGGCATATTTTACCAGGAAAAAATGTAAAATTATCTAAAATGCCTTAATCTGGAATATTTGTTATCTTTCCTTAAACCGCTTCCCAAGTCTGAGAGATTTAAAGCCCCAATGGTTTCTTGGGGCTATCCTTATAATGCTAGGAATAGTGTTTCTCCAATCAGGAAACAGAAATAATACCAGGAGATTCACGTGACCAATCAGAGCCAACTAACACAGAACAACTTTTGAAGGAATTGTTAGCAATACAGGTTCTGGTCTTGCAATGAGCCATACATGGACAGCCTGCTGTGCTCAGTGGGTAGAAAGGATCTGCCCATGGAGAGTTTGTTGCCGAGCTGGGGACTTCAGTTAAAAACAAACATCACAATAGTGGATAGATTTCTTTTTTTTTTAAAAGAAGTTTTTTCTCTGCGCCCATAAGCAGAAAAGAGGCTACGTTGATGAAGTAAATTATTTTCTGCAGATTAATTGTTCTTCTGTTCTCTGGAAAGGATTCAGTTCTTTGACTACGGCAGGCATAGGCAGAGTACTGAATACCACAACTACAAGTAACCCCTTCCTACAAGTATACAAAGTAGAATTAAAATTAAACTGGGGTGGATTGTGACAGTCAAATAATTAAAAGATAGTGCTGCCTTCTCTGGTCCGATCACTTACATTCTTCTTGACATTTCACTGATGGAAGCAGCAGGGCAGCCAGCTGGGAGCTCAAGGAAAATAATCTGTAGCCCCAGCCAGATGCAAGGTAACGATTTTAGCATGCTATCAACTCAGTTGGATTTGTCAACTGTTCTCTATTGACCCATGTTTTTGTAATTGGCTAATCAAGAAATCAATTACAAGGTAAAACAAATACTCCAATTTGGAAAGGGTTAGACACGATGATAAAATACGTGATGTGTCACAACACGGAAAGCAGCTGCCATGCTGCAGCCTAAACCGATAAACCACCTCTCCTTGATCACTGCAGCCCATGCAGCAGCAAAGGCATTTGTAGCATTCAATCATTTGGTGTGATGCCCCGCAAATATCTTTAAAAATGCCAAGTGTTTTTAAAGTGCTCAATAAACTGTACATTTTAAGGATCATGCCACCTGCCTAAAGCTCAGGTTTAAAAAAAAAAAAAAGTTCAAAAAGCAAAATTCAGAGTAAGTTTAATCCTTCCCATGATGCAGCACATTTAACCCTTTCTGCTTTTTTTTCTTTTGGTTTGTAAACTCAGTAAGGTAATGAACAAATTATTTTTTTCAGGTAGATTAATTTCCATTCCCATCTGTTCTACCCGGTTTGAGTTGAGCTTGGGAGATGTTTTCTATCTCGGCTGTGTATTGAGTCAAAAGATAGGGAGCATCCTGTTGTATAATTTTAATATATCCCTGTAAAAATGGGCTGACAGATGTGATGTGATCTTATACAGCATATGTAAATATTGTGTTGCAGTTAGAATTCATAGATAGCTCTTCGAGTAACGTGCAATCTTGATCTTGTAGAAGTCAGTGGATTGTGATATCTGTATAGGTAAGCTGTTCAGCTTGGCTTTTAATAGGGACTGAACTCCAGAGAGATGAAAAAATCAGGTTGGGCAGTAATTTTTCTCCTAACGTTACATGAAGTTGCAGCAGTTGAAGAGTTCCTATATTTTATTGTATTGTATTCAAATGCTAATCAAAAGGATGTATGTGTCTTTTCCCAAGACAGAGAATCTAACCCAAAAAAAGCAATTATTTTAAACTGTTTACCAAAAAAACTCCAACCCCATTATCAGAAAAAAACTGTTGTGTATTTTCAGTGAAACAACTGGCAGGTTTATCCTTAAGCAGGTAATAAGTTCCTGGTGCCTCTTGATTAACCAGAAGTTGCTGTACAGGTCTAGGTCTTGGCTCTTATTTTCAAGGTGCCCTGAGGCCTAAAGCACCACTTCAAGCTCTAGGATGAAGACCGTGGTCAACAGCTCTGCTCCTGGCACAATAGGGAACTCTGTACAATAAGGGTAAAGATCATCTGGGAAGAAGGTGGCATTTGTTGGGGCTTGTTCAGTGACCCGAGAACGAACTCCCCTTAGAGCTAAAGACCACAGACCTCACCACCATCTGCTTCAAGTGCAAGGCACGTTTCCTTGACCTACCTTCTTCAGCATAAATACCTAGCAACATCTATCTTTAAAACATACTCTACCCAAACAAGACATTCTGCTGCACACACTTCTCCCTTAGGGGAGAGGATGAGAACGAACACGGCAGATGTTAGTCATGTCGCTTCATGCAATATTGGAACAGGTACTACAGAGATGAACGTGGTGTAAAACCTGTGCAGAACAGAACCTAATTTATCTACACTAACTTTTCCTGTCACCAATGAGTGGAGGAGATGCAGCAGTGGAGAGCAGCGAATGTTTGATGGTATGTACTGGGGGCTGGACCAGTAGGTAAAGTGGTACTGTCATTGACGAGTGGCCCACCCCCACCAGCTGAAACACAATGGCCTGTGTTTCAGTATACTGTCAAAGGCAAGAGTCTAGTGTGTTTTGTTAAATAATCTTTCATGTTATAAAGCTGCAAGAAAGTGTGTGTGGTGGGGGGTCTTCAGTGTGGTTCTTTCATTCTTAAAGGAATATTTCCTTGCTTAACATTCAGTGGAAGCATTGTTATTGCCAAAATGCAATGCAATTTAGTGGAATTTAGTATGTGAAGACAAATGAGTTTTTTCATTCAGATCTTCAGTTTTTAAATCTGATGGTAAAGAAATTGTGTGCTTTCCCATTTCAGTTCTAAAAATAAATTGCAAAAATGGTGTCACAGTTTTCCCATCATACACATGTCGCAAAAGATGTTTATCTAACCCTTCAGCATTCCTGTGTTAGAATCTTGCTCCAAGCCAGTCTTTTGCTCTGTGATGAATGATGTGACAAATCATATTTTACAGAAGGATATCAGCCACATATGCTGAGATGTCAGCTGTGTAATGGTGACTGCTGTATATTATTTTCTCCCCATGTCTGTCCTGTATAAATACTGCTTGCTGCATTTGCTTCACTGTAGTTTAAAAGTTACTTGTCTCTTTTTTGTTTGTTGCTGTAAACTGGTGGAATTTTTAAAAAATCACCCCACCTTCCATGCTTTAGATTTTTAGTTCAAATGTTAATGACAGAGGTAGTAGTGTATCCTCCTTTTAAAAAAAAATTATTAGAAAACACAGGGGGCCTGTTTTCAGAAGTGCTAAGCACCCACAACTCCATATGAAGCCAACGGCAGCTGCAGATATTCAGAACCTCTAAAAATCAGGCCCTACGTTTCTACAAACCACCTTCATAGTGATCGCTGCAGCTAAAGCGCCATCACCTTGGTAGAGCTGCCTGAAATGTTCCACTCAAACCACAAACCCTCTTAAAACCAGCTCTGGTTAAAGTCAGTGTCACGACTGTCAACAGTTCTCCTGCTCACCTCCAATCAGAATGTACGATGTTTTTTCAAGCCACGTGCCGTGTCCTTGAGTCGTGCATCTCCAATTCGGTGCGGTGCTTGATTCCGTTCACGTCAGCTGTTAATAGGAATTTTGTTTCAACTCGCTTGTGACGTGTAGGACAACTCGCTTGTGACATACACTGTAAACACAGGCTCTGGCTGTTGCTGCATGGGTGCATGTGTGTAGCAAAGTGCTGAGAACATGGGATGACTGTTGAGTGCTCGACACTGAGGCGTATGGAGTATTACATGGAGATATACAAGACCCGCGACCTCTCTCTCGGACCTGGTGCTCATTGAAGTGCCTTGTCCTTTACTGTGTAGAATAATCAGAATCTGTGAGGGCCGTGGGTAGATTTATTTCAACGATAGTCCCCATGGGATTTGGGATTTGTGCAGTCTTGTAATGCTGGCTGTCACGTTGATGGGATTTACATTTCTAATGGCACGTTTTAGTGAAGAGGGTAGAGATTTAAGGTGCTGTCTCATAATCTATATTTAAAACCAAATACCCAGACCTGTTCCAAGATCCTTTTTTGGAAAGGTTAGCACAAGTCTCCCAACCCCCACATTCATCACTGCTGTGGGCCTGGGGCTTTTCTTGCAGAGATGAAGACAAGCAAACTGTTTTCTTCATCCGTGGAGCCAGTTGCCTGACCCACTCGTTGTGTTGCCAGGGTGTCAATTGACCTGCTGCCACAAGTGATTTGCTTATTTCACCTCTGCAATGCCGGCTGTGTTTGCCAGCTCAACTCTAATGCAGGAGCCCATGTCCTTTATCCCAATTCTTTTCTGAATAACTTTTGTTGTTGCCTTTTGGTGAGTGCATGCAAAATAGTTCTATCTGATCTAAAACCTCACTTAAGGGTTTTCTATAGGACCCATCATTGTAGCATCTTCCCAGAAATTTAAATCTGCCTGTTGAGTTCACTAGTGGACTTCAAGGAGTTCTCTGACCATCTCCCCTTCCTGCATTAGAAGTCTCTGCTTGGGGAATATATCTCCTCCCCCCGCTGTCCCCAGCTATCTCTAGCCAGCTATCTCTAGCCAGCTATCTTCAAGATCAGGGCAGGAAATGAAGCAAGGTTGAAAGGTCAGGAGCATATGGAGAGCGCTAAGCACAACCTGCTGAAAAACACACTGCAGTCTTCTTAGTTGTACCACAAAAGCAGAGTTTTACCGTGGGCAAGACGGAAGTTATTTTTAGTGTTTTGGGTTTTGTTTTTTTTTTTAAACATGCACGTCTCCCTGGAGAGAATACCATTTAATGTTCACTGTGTCATGGGCCAAAGTGCACTAACGAGTGTATCTGGGGTAGCAATGGAGAACAAGAGCAAGAGGAAGAGACGCTTCAATGACCAAAAATCAAAGATGAGGGCACGAGATGTACCTTTTTTACCTTGCCAGTGAAATAAACATTCAGTCCATTTGCATTGGGAAAAAGGCAAGAAAAGTACCAGAAATTCAGAAACTAAAACTGGACAGAAGCCTGTTCTGGTTTATCTGTGGCACTAATCTGTTACCATAACTTTCCCAGCAATTGCGTCTATCAGACTGGCTAGGGGAAAAGGTTAGGTAACCAACTTGGTCCACTGCAGCCCTTGATGGGGTTTGTAAGCAGCTTTCCGGAGGTTTCACCATTCGTGGGGAGATGCTCTAAAAAGAAGCTTTTTGCTGAATCTTGAGAGGGATTTTTCTATTTCAGCTTTATTTTAAATTAAGGCTAGACTAGAGTGAAACGCTGTGAAGAGTCACACAGGCCAAGATCAGCTTTCCAAATAATGAGACGTTGTTTGGGTCTAGGTAATGAAGTATAAATCTTTCCCCGTCCAGGTAGCTGGGCCGTGGGATTCCGCATGGTAACAGGAGGCAAGAAATAGCCATCATAATCTGCAGGATAACAGCAAGTTTGCTCAGCAGTCGCCATTCCACCTTGTCTCTGAAGTGGACTGTGCTTTACCACCTCTGTTGTGGGCAGCTTCTGCAGACCTGAGTTACAGAGCATGACCGACTGTTCAGCCCCTGTCTGTGTAACCAACTCAATTGGGTTGCCAGCAGGGTATGAACACAGGAACGTTTAGTGCAAATGCACGAGCCTCCAGTGACGACGTCATGGCCTCACGTGTGGTTTTCATGTGGTGGTGTTGTCTGATTCATGAGAAGCAAAAGGATGTCACATGGGAATGTCCAGGCTCCCACTGAAGACTTGGCAAGATGGTTGGACTATTCTTGATCAGCTTTTTTTATGACTTTCTTCCTCCAAAGTTTTCAATCTTTGATAGTTGCTCTCCATCCGGCTTGTCCTTGACGTCAAACTTATCAGTATTTATGCTGCACTAGGTGAGATGCTGCATAAGGATGTCTCTGGAGCGTTTTCATTGACTATCCCTCCTGTGCTTTCTGGGTTGGAGCTTGCCACAGAAACCTTTTTTGGGAGTCTGTCTTTGCTCGTTTTGATGATGTCTATCTAAATTGAGCTTTGAGAAGTCGTTGCCTCTACACTGATTGATTTTGCTCTTTCGAGGAGGTTAATGTTTGCATGTGGATCTTCAGAAAAGAGCAGAGACAGCAAGTGTGAAATTTTTCAAGCTGCTTAATGAACCAGCCACTAAAGGGAAACGTAGTCCCAAATACTGTGTCTAGCAGAGTTCAAGCCCTATCCCTCTTTTTTTCATGAATGGAACACTTCCCCTTAATTTACTCTTTACAGTCCCAAAATCCTGTCTCTACTCCTCTGTCCTATTGTCTCTTTCCTGCCCTGTCCTTCCTCTTATTGATTCATCTGCCTTTGGAACCCTCTGCATCCATGGAGGAGGAGGAAGAGGAGACAGCGCCAAGGTTTTCTCTTAAGAGGAACTCTCTGCTGTGTCTTTCACATTATGTGGAGTGTCTTTTCCTTCTTCCATATGACTTCAAAATACCAATGTTGGATGTCTTTCTCTAGGTTGGTTATCTAGTTGATTGCTTCACGTGATGCAGAGTGGATAGCAGAGAAATCACCAAGATATGATAATTTGAGCGTTTTAAGTCTGTTTCCACAATTACAAATAGAATTGTATCTCAGTCCCGGTTAATGGTGAAGGTAGGCTCATCGTACAGATGCAATTTATAGGAGGTCATATTTTCCATGGGACTGAAAAGCCACTGGGTTCTTTGGTTGGATCTTGATGAGGTTTGTTAGGGATGTTGGCATTCTTCCAGCTTGCTCACCATTGATCTTCAGGAAAAACGTCTGAACCTTTGAGCTCTTGTACTGCAAGCTAAAAGGGTTTTCTCGATTTGAGACACAATCATGGTATTTAGGTCTTTATGTATTGGAAGATCCTTGTTCCCTGGAACATGATGGAACTCCTGAACAATTCTCACGTTGCGACACAATTTGGGGTGGCTGGATATGTGTCCGTATGGGAAGCCATGGTTGTAGCATTTATTTTTCTATGCCCATAATAATCTATATGGCGGTGTTAAGTTGAGAATTGACAAGTGGTTTGTGGAAACTGTGTCCAGATGCATGAACAGTATTCTTCAGTAGAGTAGGTAAGGTCTAACAAAGAGATTTATAGGTTTTTTTTAATTTTATTTTTTGCATCAGCTCTCCCAGGTTGTTCTGCCAGTTTCTGGATGAGAATTTTATCATGAATCTTTTTCAGGTGCTGCTGGTATGTGAGGCTGTGGTCTACCATCAAACCAAGATATTTTGGGGTGGGATTGTTTCTTATCTGCTAGCCACCCTAACCCAGTGTGTCGTGATTGGGTAACAAACATCCTGGTGTGGATGAGCAGGCGAAAGTACTGTGCTTCACTGTGAATTTTGTGCCATCCCATAATTGATAAAGTGATGGTATACAACGTGGGAAGTGTGCCCATGGAGGGGAAAGAGTCTGTACCTTTGAAAAGCCTTAAACTAACTAGGAGCATATTTATAGTTCAACATGCCGGCCTGAGTTGCTGGCAGCCTTTGCACTGTCAGCATGAGTTTGTATCACTGTGCAATCATGGCTGAAATATCCAGGCATATCCTATAACGTGCTTGATGAACCTCCCCACAGAAAAAGTTTTTATAATTGGGTGTTAGGCAGATGCCAGATTGCTAGCTAAATTAATTGTAATTATGGACTGGGAAGAGCAGGCTTGCTTCATAACACAGATGTGGATTGCCTTGCTCACACGCTCTAGCATCTAGTTGCTTTGTTTTGGGCTCAGTTTGCAGAGGATAGCTAGTGTTCGCTAGTCTTGAGCTGCTGTGGGATTATTTAAAAAAAAACTAGTGATTAGTAGTAACTCATGACTAAGGGCGTGATTTTGCCACTCTTACTCACGGAGAGCAGTTTATTTTTTGGTGAGTTCTATTTATCCTGGATTAAACTGGTAGACTCAAGCCCCAGGAGTGTCTTCTCTTTGAAAGGGTGTTTTCTCTAAGTGATGATAAAACGACATTGCCATATGGTTCATTATCTTCCCTGACCCCACGTGCAATACAAACTCTATTACTCACTGTCAAAACGGCTTCCTGGCTGCTTTCCCCATGCTGAAACTAACTTCATGGAGCCATTTTTTTTTTTTTTAGTAAGTCCTTGTTTTCCTGAAATTTTAAACAGGAGGAAAATATTTCTGTGGCTTTTTACTGGAAAATCTTTTTGACGCTCTTGCTGCTTCATGAACAAGAAATGGAACCGATGTCTGCTGCTTGCTTCTCTGTAGCAGTTTGAAGTCGTCACTTTGGTTGCATATATTTTTCTCCTGAAATCTCACTCTTGAGTTAAAAGAACATTTGTTCTTTTCCTTTCCTTGCTTCGTTCGTGTTGTGTGCTTTTTAAAAAGGCAGTGCCGACACTCAGAGCCTTTGTCTAAATCAGAGCCGTAACTAGGCTCCTCAGTGCCTGGGGCGAGCAAGCATAGTTGTGCCCTTTGCTGTTGGTCCCCATCATTTCTCCACTCCTGTGGCTTTGCACCGTGGGCAGCTGCCCTGCTTGCCCCACCCTGGTCTAAACAGAGTGCTGAGAGATTAAGCACGCAGTTGTAAAGCAGCAGTGTCAGAATTACTGGGAACAACTTCGGCCATTGTATCAAATCTCCAGTCTTTTTTTTCTCTTGAAGGATGTGTCTACACTGCAGTTAAAAACCCATGTCTGGTCTGTGCCAGCTGACTGAGGCTCGGACTGTTCAACTGCAGTGTAGATATTTAGGCTGAAGCAGGCACCCGAGCTGTAGGACCCTGCAAGGTAGAAGGGTCCCTGCGCTCAGGCTGCAGCCCTAGCTGAACATGTGTGTTGCAGTTAAACAGCTTGTTAGCCTGTGCCCTGTGAGCCCGCATCAGCGAGCACGGCTAGCTGTGGGGTTTTAATTGCAGAGGCGACATACCCAAAGGGGGAGATTTTCAAAGGCACAAATGGCAGGTAGGCTCCTAACTCCCATGGACTTTTAGTGGGAGTTAGATTCATTTGTTCCTTTTTCCTCCTAATACACCGAAATATGCTGACTTTTGAGGGCCTCTTGACTTAGTGAGTTTTGTGTGATTGAAACTTAGTAGGATATTTGGGGTTTTTTAACCGAATATTTTTGCTTCAGACCCTGAGGTTTTGTTGCTTATAAACACAATGGCTCAGAAAATTCTTTGACCTTTTGTTTTGTATGACATGTTTGTCTGCTTCTTAAGTTTGGCAGTAAATGTGAAGAGTTGTTATAGGCCATGGACCTGGGGAGACGTGGAAAACAGTGGCCTGTGTAATAACATTAAATAATCACGTCAGTAGCATATCTCATAGGAAAAGCTAACAAGTTTTTAGCCTCATGGTCGCTTTATTTGCTTTCATTTTATCTCAGATCACTTCCCACGAATTAGTACTTTATGTCACATCCCCTTTTGTTGGTATTGGTGCTTTTTTTGAGCTTGCTGGGCATATTCTCTTCCTCCACCCTGCAATAGGAAATCTATTGCTTAGGAAGATCGCTGGCTCCACCGAGCAGGAAGCAAAAGTGGCAAAAAAAAAAAAAAGTCCCCTGTGCCCAAGAAATTTAATTCCCTATCTACAGTTTGGGTGCCGGTAAAATGAGACAAATAAGAGAAGTGTTACTATCCAAAAAAACCCACCAGTCACTTAATCAATCTAACTGGTTACCAAAGGCTGCCGCACGGGAGGCTAATTGTGCGCTCTTGCCAGTCCCAAGAATAGCCAGCCCATTCACAGTGAGCAGAGGATGCGCAGCACTTTTGGCCTTGTCTTCACTGCAGAAGAGGTGTTTGCTTTTTGTCTGCTATCCAGGTAGCTATCCTGAGAGAGTTATTTCAATGGGAAATCCTAGTGGAGGTACGACCCAGGTGGTAGTTCCTTCAATGTTGCTAGTCAAGATCAATCCTATACCTCCCACCTGAGTAAAAATTGCCTGTTCCCAGGAGACTGAAGCCTTCAGTTTAGCTCCAAATTCATCCTGGGCAGTATAAATTTCCCCTTGGTTCCCCACCAGTGATGTGAGATGGAAAATCCACTTCTAGGGATCAGAGGGTAACTTTGCCTCCGTGGTCTTTTCAGTTCTTGGCCTTTCTGCTGAGATTTCCAACTGTAATTCAAGTAGTAGAAATAATGGAGGCAGTTAGCACTGTTTTATAGCGGTGGTTTTATGTCCGCACCCACCCCCGTGTGCACTGAGAATTTGTCCAATACCACCAACACATGGCACAAGAGGCCAATGAATAGCCATGGTATGTTGGTACCTTACCGGCATTACCCTGATGGGTTGGGTTTGACCTGGAGACAAAAGGTTGCATAACCCAGTGCTCCCTATTTTTTGATCTCAGATAAACCGTGTCATTGTCTTTGCCAAGCTGCATTATTTCCAGCTCTCTTTCTTGTTTGTTTGACAGAGTTGTGAATGTGGAGTCTTTTTTTCCAATGACATCACTTTGTGTTCCGTGGGCCTCATGGTCCAGGCAGGACACGCAGATTTGTATATCTGAATATAATTGGATGTCAACACCTACGTGGCTCATTTCTATGCACATTTTTAAAAAATTACATGTTCTCAGTTTTCAGAAACAATTACAAAATCATCATAATGTAAACATGGTCTCTACATATGTCAGTAGTGTTACTCATTGCCAGATAAGAAGAAAAGTAAGTGAGCTTCATCAAAATTAATGCCAGTGCTGAAAATTAGTCTAGCAGTTCTCTCTCTTTTTTGGTGTATAGTCAGCTGTTAAATGGAGAATAAATGTTCTGATTTCTAGCAGCAGTGCCTGCTCTCCTTAGCTTTCTTGCCAAAGCATCTCAGTTGTTTGCGTCCTTTTTGAAAAGGCTGCGCTGTGCCAAAGGAATGGGGTGTGTCGAGCTTGTGATTTTCTATTCGGGGCCAGAGGTGTACAGATCGCATCTTCTGATAAATAAAATGGGGCCAGCTGTTTAGTCAAAGGAGAGAGTCATTTGTACAACTGTGTAATCTCTGTCATTGCTTCTGAATGGTATCTGCAGCAGATCAGCAACATTACCTCAGTTATTAAAGCTGGTATCTTTCCTGGTGACATTGAAATTCATAGCTAAGGATTTCTTTCATGTCACTACTTACCTTGTCTAAACACAATCAGACATCCTTGTATTTAGCTAACCTCCTTGTGCTTGGCATCAGAGTTCCTCTTTTGTCTTCAAAAATTAAGTGAAGAAAATATTTTACTTTAAGGACATGTACGATGTCTTCTAATATAACTGTTCATGGGCTCTTTGCTAGCATGCCAAGTGCCTGCGATTCAGAGAAGAGTCCATCAAAAATTCAGACACAGAAGCAATCGAGAGGATTATTTTTAAGATCTGAACATGAAAATGTTTTAATGTACATTTAAAATATTTTCCTTCCCCCAGCTCTTTGACTCTGCGCAAGGGCAGAGTGCAGCAAAGAGACTACTAGTAACAGAATTCCAACTTCGCAGCTGTCATTCTCCAGCATCTTGACCTGACAGCTTCATAACCCAAGATTGCTTTAAATACAAATGGTAGATTAAAAAGGATGCTGATCGGAGGAAATATCATTTTGGAATCATTACTTGCCTGCCTTATTTACTTCCATTGTTTATGTCTATGGGCATTTTCCACCTGAAGCCCAATTAAGGTAGGGATATTGCACACGGGCACCGTTTACAGAAGTAAACGTAACACCTAATATGAATGCAGATAACGAAAAGGCTGCACTCGTGATTTATGGCATGGTGCGCACGCCAGTGTAACTGTATCTCAGCGCGAGTGCTATGGTATGACAGCCACTCAGGAAGTGTCTGTCTGAGGAACAGGTGGTCACATATGATTTGAGGCCCTAAATCTCTTGTATTGTACGTTTGCGTAGGATTCAACTTCACATTCAGCTGTTGGGCTTCTTTGATGATCATGTAAGGGCTTGTCTACATGGGAAAATTGACTGGCATAGCTATGGTGGAATAATTCTACGGCTATTCCCATGTCGGTATAACTCCCCTGTATGGACCCCTCTTCTGGAATAAATTACTTTATTATGGAATAATTCTTCTGCTACAGCTATGCCAGTCATTTCCCTATGTAGCCAACCCTTAAACAACAAACACAAAGCATGGAGATATCAAATGGATGGCTCTTATCAAATGGCCTTTCTTAGGATTTAACACAGAGTGAGGTGACCTAGGTCTAATGGACCTATTTTTAAAAAGGGACCACAGAGTTTAATGTTACTTATAAACAAAGTTTATTGGTGTGTATAGCACTTCAAGATGCTAACACGTTTCCAGCTTAATGCACTGCAAAGGGAATAAAGCAAAGAGAGACTGGAAAGAGGACAAAAGCAAATACACTGTGATGATATGAGATGCTTTAAAGATTTTATTGCTTCTTGTTTAGGAAGATCTTTGTAACTCAACTGCACTGGGCTGTCCCAAACAGAGCACAATAAAATGTTGATAAAAATTTGTTCTGTCCTGTTCTCTCTCTGCTTGTACTCCATGAGCAATGTAAACATGGAGCTTTACCAGGTTGTAGTCTAGGAGGGGAGGGTCTGAGTATGCAAATAAAAATGGATGCATTATTAACATGCGTTCCCTTTTTTTCCATTTTCTTTTATGTTTGTTTACCCACTTCGATTGTTTGGACTTTTCTTGTTCCCTGATGTATTCAAATGAAATCACTACTTCCAGGTAAGATTTGGTACATATTTACCGATGTATTTATACATCTTTGTAGGAAAGAGAATATTTGACAAGAGCATAAAGATTTCAGGGTCATCCTTCCTCGAAGATACGCTTTCCATGCAACTCATACATATAATTGAAGTCTGTTGAGCTATTGGGTAGCAGAGTTGGAACCTTGAGTGCAGACATTGGAAACTTACGCTGATTTTATTGAGAGGTGAAGCTAAACATGAGTTATGTTTCCCCAGCGAGTATTAGCAAAACCTTCATACCACATCATTTTTAGTTATGCTGAATGTGACAAAGTAGAAACTATTTTAGAAACATTTTTAGAGAGTTTTCAAAATTATATTTGAATTTAGATTTTCCTGAGTTACTCCAGAGTTCCTTATTGCCATGTATTCAGATTAGGTTACTTAATTCTACTTTACAATTTGAAATCTTCCCAAAATGACCTAAGCTATTGGGGTTTTTTGAAACACAGAAATGTCCTGCTTTTAAAATGTGCTGGCTCTGGCTATTCCAGGTCTAGAAGCAAGTATATTGAGCTCCATTTGAAAGCTGGATATCTCCCATTTCTCACATTTAGCCCTGATGCATCATAAGATACTGATCTTTCCAACTTGTGACTGTGGCCAGGCCAGTTTAATTATGCACTAGGGGTACGAAGAAGCTCCACATTTTATGGGGAAGATGGATGCATTTCCCTGGCGGTTAGAAAAGAGACGCAGAAGCTGCTCAGAATTTGTAATGACAAGGAATGACTCCAGTGGAGGTGGATTCTTGTCGGTGTATGGGTAAGGCAAAGGTGCAAGAATGAATGCAGCTGATCACATTGTGAGAGAGAAAGAGAGTGTGTGTGCGTTGGCACGTGCGCGCGCGCACACACATTTTGGTAATGGTCCCTTCATTTCTCACCAATCTGAAACACATGATTTCTTATTACTACTGTGAAGTGTTCCACAAGCAAAAGAAAAGGTTTGTGTTACGAACATGCAGCAGGGAGATAACTGACTGTGGGATAGAGAGCTCTATTTTTCTTTGCCCTTTTGCGGGGGAGCAGGAAGAGGAGATGTGTATTTTAAGTATCTTTTCCTGATATGACTGGTTCAAACAAATCTGCTCTGTGTAGAGCCATTCAGTTGAGCCCAATCTTTAGAGCCCAACTCTCAATATATGCTTTCCTCCCCAACTCCAGGCTTTCTGGGGAAAAGCAGTCATCTGCGCTGCAAACTGTGCTGTGCTGTTTCGCCAGTGGGATACCACGACAGCAGGGCAAACCTGGGGGAAGCATCTGTGGAAAACTCTCCAGTGAGCTTTCCTGCAGGTCAAAGCCAAACACGTCTTCTAAAGAATGTTGGTGTATTTCTAAATCAAGGATAATAAAATCTTCTAGTTTTCACACTGTCCTAAGCTTTCTGAATGATTCAAGAATTGGAACTGTTGTGTGCCTGTGGTGGTTTAGCTCTTTGCCCATTTGTGCAAAACTGTAAAGAGTTGAGGAAGAAAGATGAAATCCTCTCCTCCCTAAGAATTGCCATGCTCTAAGCAGCACTGCCAGAAACCATTCATCTACAGAGATCTGGTGCCTCATTCTCAGAACCACAGGTTAAGAGTAACTTCCACTAGCCTCCAGAACAGCTAATCCTGTTGTACAGTGGGGAAAACTGGAATCAGAGTGGTTAGTCTCAAAGTTACTATCTTAAAATGACCATTGGCCCGGTGGCTAGGCTCTTAAAAATGCAGATGTTTGCCCGCTAGGTTTTACAAAAGCATCTGACCTTCTTAGGTGCCTAGTTCTCACTGACTTCAGTGGGAGTTAGGCCCTAACCTGCCTAGGCACTTCTGTAAATAGCCTAAATACCGTTTTTGTAAATCTAGCTTCTTGTGCCACCTGCACACAAGTGCTCAAGAAAGGGACCCTCAGGTTTTTGTTTAAAGTAGAGATTTGGGCTTATTGAGAATCTCCTATTTCCTTTCTACTGCATTCTCACCAGAGTTGTAGGCTGGAAATGCTACAGTTTGACCACACATTCCAGACCAAGGATTGCGTGTAATTAAAGTTCAGTAGTGCAGATCACTGAATAATGTACCATTCACCATTACCATGCAGATTGCAGCACAATAGCTGAAATTTAGGTGCAAACAGCCAACATTTCTGAACAGTCTGGGTCAGTCAGCTGGACTTCAAGGTGGCAGCTATGCTTCGGTAGCAGAATCTTCCTCTTAGTTAACTTTTTGCAGATCATTGTTTTGTGATAGCTATTCCACTCGACATTAACGTCTCATAAAATAATTCAGGTGTCTTTCCAATTAAACTCAAGCGCTCGACCGTATCCACTGTCTAGATTGAATTATTCAATATAAAATATGTTTGGATTCTGTGGACCCCATACAGATAACTGCTACATGTTGAGAGGCTCCTCTTGACTTCATGGGCTTTGGATGAGGCCCTAAAGTTGTGCATAGTTGTACAAAATCTAATTTTTTCTTAGATGCTTATACTTTGGTAGAAAAAGATTTAACTCCATAAACACTGGCAGCTGCATATAAGATTTATCTTTGTAAGACTACTCTTTCCAAAACACTGCATAGTTGGACAAAGGTTGGTTTGTTTACTTTGGTGAAGGGACCAGCTAGGAGTGAATGAAGCATATGCCAAGGTCTGATCTGTCATGCCGAAATGAGAGAATTGCCAGTGTTAGAATTGTGATTGTAGAATATCTGTAGTGAGTTCAGTATCATTCTAAAAGGCATCTTTTACACTGACTGGAGTTTAGAAGGAGCAGTTTTCTTGTTCATCAAAGAGGTGCAAATTATTTAAATGTCGTATTTGTCATATGGGCAATCTCCAATTGTTGTGTTATAGTTTATAACAAGAATTTATACAGTCTCATCAGATGTCTCACTAAATCTGCCAGTTAATTTAGGCACATTTTTTAAACTTATAAACGACAAACACATTCTTACATGCTTTCTGTACATGTTGGAATAACTGTATTGGTAACACATTTTTATCACTTTATTTTATTTTATTTTTTTTTTACCCTTCGGGGAAAAAAAAGCATAGTATCTTCAATTTATCCCCAAGAATTTAGTTGCTATCTCTTTTTTGCAGGAATCACCATATGCAGGAGTTTCATAATTTCCTTCCATCCATCTATGCAAACACATAAGCTGTTTGAATTAGTTGCTTTTGAGTTCTTTGAAGATGTAAATACAAAGTATTGATGATGGTATATTCAGAGGATTAATACAGGCCTTTTGCTAAATGAAACCCAGACTTTACCAGAATTTCAAAGACTTTGTGGCAGAACATGTGTATCAACAGGTCAGAACGTGAAAGTAATAACACACGTTTAAAATAGAAAACATATATTTGTTTTTCAACTTGGATATCTAATTTTTAATTCTTAATCTGTGATGGGTGAGGGCATTAAAGAGCTATGGCCTAAGTGGGGGTTTGGTCAGACTTTCGAACGCAAAGATATTCATGGGTGTAAGAATATTTTGCTGAATCTTCAGTTTAGAAGAGAAAACGTAGAGAGGGAAAATAGAGAATTCTTTAACTTGGAAGATCACAGGAATTAAGAGACATAGCTCTCAGCAGTAGATACTTCCCCAGAAATATATGCCGTTGTTGGTTCTAGCTGGGAAACTGCAGACTCTTAGGCTGGGTCTGCACTGACTGCGGCAAATTTGCTGCCGTCAGATCGATTGCTCTGGATCAACTGAGCGGTCTGTATAGACGCGCTCAGTCGATCCAGCAAGCGACGCAGGAAAACCACCCCGTTAAGTGGCATAGCGCTGCGTCGAAGGGAGCGCTGTTTCCTTCAATGCAGCACAGTGTGGACGGCATGCAGAGGAGACGCTGCAAAGTCGACGGTAGATACGCAAGTGATTTGCGTCACTTGCGTATCTCCCGTCGACTGCCGCTGAATCGCAAAGGTAAGTTTGGACCGGGCCTTAGATAAGGCAGCAGCAGGAGCAACACCACAAAAACAGAAAAGGGGAATATAGTGTCAATCCAGTTTAAGGTCCTGATCTTTCAAAAATGTCAGGGTGTGCATACTGAAGACAGTGGGATTACTTGAGTGTGAAGTTGCACCTGTGTTGATCAGGACCCAAATGTATCCTTCAAAGGGAGATGGTATCCAAGACAGTGGAAGGCATTTTGTAGCCTATTGCTTTTACTCCTTCGGCTAAATCCTAAAGTCTTCATTCAAATTTTACTCAGTCCTTACTCAAGCAAATGTCCAATGAAGACGAAAGGAATTTTGCCCGAGCTAGTAATTAGTGAGGCCCTCCAGGTTTTGCTCATTACCTATAGTACATAATGTGTGTATTGCAGGCACAAAGCTCATGGGAATCTTCAGTTAATCTGTTTCCTCTGTTGGCAGAACGGTCTTAACCCACTGATTTTGAAGATAGGCTTGTCTTATGCGATGGAGTAACTTTGGCAGAAGCAGATCATTGCACAGTCGTTTAGGGAAGATGAGAGGCCTTCAGTTTCTGAAATGCTCGAAGAGGTTTTTGATGCATGCTGGAGAATGCTTTAATAATGTTCAGTAGCTACTTGTATTGATCGTAAATGCCAAATTGCATGTCTTTGCAACTCTAAATGCTACTTAGTGTAATACTGACTCTAGCAAGGTTAAAGTAAACACTAGTAACCGTAATGGTTATTTTAGATAATTCCAGGGAACATAGACCTGTCTTGTAATGCCAAAAAAGAAACCTGGATGCACTAAAGTGTTTTGTACTTTTTTGGTCTTCTGCTACTGTGATTTTGGCCTGTGTGTCTGCCTTTGGTTTCATATCAGAAAGGTGCAGTTTTGATTTACCAAGTGATGTCAGACTTTATTTACCAGGAACTTGGCAACACTAAAAGACTAGATACAATTCAGGTTGCATTGGCTAAAATATTTGGAAACTTGTGTTTATCTCATTGGTGCCAAGGAGGAGATTCCTTCCCCCACCCCAGTTCTGAATCCGCTATGACCCAATTTTAGAACGTGATGCCAGCACCGTTGCGTGCTACAGAAGGCAAAGGACTAAAAGTTTCATGAGTCACTCAGTTCCATTTAAATCTCTGTTGGGGGAAGGTATCAAAATTATACCGTTATGGAGAAGGGTATTAATACAAGTAATCTCCATATTTGGTAAGATCATCTAAAAAAATTGAGGTTTTTAGGGCCTGATTCAGTACTCAAGTATATGAGTAGACCCATTAAAATCAGTGGGGCTATTTACATGATTAAAGTTAAGTATGTGTTTAAGTATCTTGCTAAATTGAGGCCTTAGAAGTTAAACATACAAATAAATGCCATAATTTATTTTTGGCTATTTTGTTGTGTTGACGATGACCAGCAGGAGTGAGTTAGGAATTCACCAGTGTGTGCATTTAACTATGTATGTAACATCAGTGTACTTGCTGCGTAACATAAAGATAAATGGAAACTAGCTGGTCAAACGTGAACTGTACTTATTAACAAACCCTTCAGGGTCCTGCTGTTGTGGTTATTCTAGGAACCCAGGCAGGTTTGCTGGACAGATCAATTTCTAGTAATCTGAGACTTGTTTATGAATGGTATAATTAAAGACAGTGGACCAGATTCTTTGTTACACAGCCCCCAGTGCCGCTCAGATGGCACGTAGCAGCTGGACAGCAACTGGATCTGCAGAGGTGGCTTTTATGCAGCACCTGACTACAGCCTTCAGCACAGGTGTTTTATTGTGGGCATAGGCAGCACACCAAGCTCCTAAGTGGCCCTTTGGGGGAGATAGACAGCCCATGTAGACTGGTCTTGGAATCAGGAAGCCAGAACTGACTCCCTGGCAACCCCTTCTTCTCAGCGGAGCGAAGCTTTGACTGAGTGCAGCTGAAAATCTGCCCCTCCATCACAACACAGCAGCACAAAGGGACAGAGTTAAGGTGAAGCAGATAGTTAAGCAGAGTTAAGGTGAAGTCGCCTGACTGCAACTCCTTAGCTGTGTAAACCGTAACCTTCTCCACATTATTATTATTATTGCAATTACTTCATTATACACACAGTGGGCCAAATTCTGCTCTGTGACGCTGGTGTAAATCCAGAGTAACTAAATTAATCCGAGGCATTATCCCAGATACACTCTGTCACCAACCGCAGAATTCAATGCCACTTACCCAGAAATAGTTAATGGCTTTTTATTGTAGCAATAGCCATCAAAATATTACCAATTAGAAAACCTAGCTTTGATCTCCACCCATAGCCATGTGTAAAGATTATTCCACAGAGGAGATGGGGAAAGAAATTTGAGCATGTGTTGTGAATGTGAAGACATCTGGCCCAAACCATTTAATATATTTTCGTACTGGATTACTCTGGGGCTGTTTTTTCCGGACTATTGATGATACAGAAGGATGTGGATGGACTATGGTTGCCTCGGGCACCATCCATTGTTTCACTGAAGGATTTAATTTTACCAGCACGGACGTGTGTCATGCCATGTGCCAAGCAACAATATTCAACATTTGGAAGCTGTAACGCTCCCATGTGCAATAGTGCTGTGGGTGGTGATAGAATAAGCCTGGGTTATTCTTTGATGCTATTACTTAAGTTTTTGAAGAACTTCTTGGGAAACACTAGAGGAAGTTCAGTAATTCAGATGAGGGGCTAATGTCATTTTAATAAGTCATTTTAAATAGTCTTATTGGGTTTGGTTTAATCTATCCCATACAATTAGATTTACTTATCTGAGTAAAATTTGGATTACATTATATTATTCCACCATTGGTTTTCATCCTGTGCCTAAGTGCTCAAAATAGGACTTAACTGGGGTTTTGGAAGCGCTCAGGCTTTGCTGTAGCTGTCTGCACAGGAGTGAACTTAATCCTTAAATCCTGTTTAATACTCTCTGGCCATTTGATATTTTAGAGGGACTAGAGAAATTGCTACTCATTCAAAGCCATATTAGGATGAAGTCTATGAAAAGGCAAAATTTCACTCTTAATCTGTTCACCTTCCCAGCTGATTACATGCAAACAACTCTAGAGTTGTAGTTAAATTTCTAGTGTTGCATCCAAATTGTCTAGTGATAGCAAAATGCCATCTGGATAAAATGTTCTGCACCAACTTGGTTAATGGTGTGTATGTAGCCCTGCTGTCTGTGGGAGAGGGGAGTGGATCAGTACTGCTCAAATGTGAGTGACCACGGCTGCAGTCTGGTCTGTGGAGGATAAAGATAAAGGAAATTATTGTTCACATCCCCGTGTTCTAAAGATCCTACGTTCTTTCCCTGATTCCATATTTGTGCCAATGAGCTGCCAGCTGTGGCGCACGTTGTTCGCAGGCACAGATTTGTTATGGCTCTCTTGCTCCTCACATTCCACTTCGATATCTCTGTTTCAGCATTGCCAACCATTGCAAGGGGCTTGAGGACTAGAACGAGGACAGTGGACATCTAGGTCTTGTACCCTGAGCAAGGAAAAACCTCACAGCCAGGCCCTCTTGGTAGCAGTCAAATCATGGCTGTTTCCAAACGACAATGTTGTGGACTCTTTCTTCGCTCCAAGGCAGGGCTCTAATTCCTCTGGCGCACAGCAGAAACTTGGCTTTCGTTAAGTTTTTAAGTTGCTAGCTGTTAGGATTGCAAAGAAAACCTCAGAAATGTAAACTACTTGTAACCCATGCAGAGATGCCTGGAACAATAGCGCTGAGAAGTAGGAACTGCCCTGTTAATCTCAGTGAAGAGAGATGCCCAGTGATGATAATTCGAATACCAGCATTAACTGTTTCCTTCCTTGTGTAAGAAAAGAGAGAGGGGAGGATATCACAGATCTGCACAATTTGCTGTGAGTGATGCATCATTTTGTGCCGTAAATGGGTAGCGGTTGGCATACTTACCACTCCTTCCAGCCCTCCCTACTTCCCCAGTTAAGAAAGAACCAGTTCCAAGAAGCCTGACATGGAGCCTTCCATGGGCATGTTCAAATCCCGCTGAGGGAAACCTAGGTCACTGGATCTTAGAGAAGCCACGATGATATTTTGAACATCTGTTCAATCTATTGTGAGTAACATCCCAAATGGGCTGGGTTTGGGCGAACCACCACTGTCTTATTTTCAGTTTGACCCCCTGCTACAAGGCACAGTATATAGGCCAAATCCTGAGAGGTCTACTCAGTTGGATGTAAATGACTTTATCTGAATGAGGACCCTAGGCCTTTATTATTGACTTTAGGACTTGCCTACATGGACAAATTGTCTGGCAAAGCTAAAAGAGAATAATCCTACTGCTGTAGCTGTGCTGGTAAACTCCCCTGCATGGATGCTGTGTTCTAGAATACAAGTGCCTTTTGAAATCTAGTTTATGTTGCTTTGTACCTGAATTAAGTTCTGCTGAAAAAAGGATCTTTTATTCTGGAACAGAGTGATTTACATGCCATGCGTGAGTTATACCAGCATAGTTTTGTTGGTACTGTATAACTATAGCTCTTCTGATCACTTTCCCCATATGGACGAGCCCCAGCTCTCACAAGGAGAATTATAATAATCCAAGGCAGTGTTTGCTGAATAATACAGCTGTGCCATATCAGGCCAAATATTTAAATTCTCACAATTTCTGGTATTTCATAGCTGATATATGGAGCCTATAGAGCAACAATAGAGTGAATGTGTCTAACTTCAAGTATAAATAACTTACCATTCAAATCGGAAGAGGAATGAAATATAATATGACTCCATTTGGTTTTCCAAAAATATCTTAAGATCGCTTCATTGATAGGCTCAATTCAGACTCATTATTTGCCTTGTAAACGGGTTACCAGCTAAACTCAAATGTTATGGATTAAAAGCTATGGATGTGAAGGTATTAAATGTGATATTGTGCAGAGTTCTTGGTTTTGTCCACATAAGCATAATGATAACTGCCATTCAAATAATAAACAAATGCCTGTATGGTAACAGCGTCATTTGAGCACCTTTTACTAAAGTAGTAGTTCAGTATTACACAAAATCTATTGCCTTTTTAGGGGAAAAAAGGATACAGCATCAACATGTGTTAAACCTGTTTTGATTAATCGGTGATGATGCATTTTTCATTCACTTTGAAGGATTGCTGCTTTTTTTTTTTTTTTGGATGAGCAACATTACCTCTCCTGTTGAGACGATACACAGAATGAATGGCACATTTTCTGCATGCAGGAAAATGCAGTATGATTTCAATTATACATAGATCACAAGCATGATTAATATTGATTTGTGGTAACTTTTCGCACACGCTTTTTGTGTTAAGTGATCGAATATATCATATTAAAGTGCTGTGTTAGTAATTGCTTAGATATGGTTTAAGTGGAATAATGCCATTCTTATCTATTCATTTATCTGTTAATTCTGTTTTCTCCCTTGATTTTATTTTGTTGTTTTCTCACTAACTGCTTTTATTCTTTCCTATATTTTTCTTAATTTGTTTTCTATGGAGGTAACCATTCAAGCCAAGCACAATGAGATGGCTAAATCAACATTGCCAAATAGTTTAAAATTTGTTTAACTTTCTGTTTTTAGCCTGTAGTTCATACAAATTGTTAGTTTTTCATTGTGCAAAACCATTTGGATGTCTTAAAAAAATTGGTGCTCTTCCTATTGATCTCTTATGTGGCTATTTCTGATGTCCTTTTTGTTACAAAATGTATTGTCCCGTTTAAAAAAAATGAAGGAAGTTGTTGCATTTTGATCGGCTTTGGTTTAATACAAAGTGTATTCTCAACAGTGTAGTTCCACTGTGTACATTGTAGGAAGCCCCATATGTCTCTTTGCCTATTTCGACATGAACTGGCTCTGGCCCTGTGCAAGGATTTGTTTAATGGGGGAAGAAACATCTTTGTTTTGGTTACGAAGAGAGCTTGTTTTCCTACAGACCCCTCAATCTGGAAAGAGAGGGTAAAGCATGGGGAGAAGAGCATTATGTAAAGCTTGGAAGGGGTGGGGGAATTTCAGCTTGGGAGACACCAGGCCTCCTGCTCACCCACAGCTGAAAAATGGTGACATCTATCAATCCATCAAAGAGTGGAGCAGCAAGGTAAACAATGCCAGTAAACAAGAACATCTGGCTCCCATAAATTAATTGGCCATTTACACAGTGAGGGTTGTTTGCATGCAGAAGCAGGCTTTCTTGCTAATGTTGTCATACGCTTTTGATTCTCCCAGGTTCATCCATGAATTAGCTTGGCTTGTTTTAGTCAGCTGGCTTTAATTTATTTTACTTTGTCACTCTTGAAATGAAGAGGAACCAGGCGGTCATGAATCATGACATTGACACTTTGTCTTTTGATCCTCCGGGGTCTTGCTTCTATTTTCTCTTATAATAAGAAACTCAAGAAAGCTGGAAAAGGGGTTGTTGGGGGCAGAGAGGGGCAGGGGGAGGGAATCTGTTGAGCCTGTCTCCACAAATGCAAGTTCAGCCTCCACGTTGCCCTCCCCGTTCTCACGAGAAATCTTCTTTCAGCCGTTCTGTTGACTGTGATAGATGGCCTGAAGTGCTAATGAGTTTTCCTTCTCACCAACAGCTCACTTGAGAAGGTACCACAAATGTGGGAGCGTTCTGGGTCTTCTGAACCTGACATGGCCTTCCTTGAAGACACTTTGTGCAGTTGATTAACCATTTGTGGCAAGAGGTCTATTTCCACAAACGCTATTAATAGGTGTGCGGCAGACTTCGTGTTTGAACTGAGCGAAGGTCAGAGGTAGATGTACATAAGGAGCTCGATGTAAGGACGGACAGCACTTTGGATTACATCCAGTGGAAAGACCGACAGAGACTCAACCCGGGATTTATGTTCCTGGGCTCAAAGCCAGTGCATGCTGAATGCATCCCAGAAGTGATATACTTCTCGGTTCATGTGTCTTTGGAAGGGAAGGGAAGGGGAAGTTTGTCCTTCAGCAGCTCTTTCCTGGTGCATCCATTCAGTGCTTAGAGAAGTAGTGGTTTTCATGCCACTTTGGCCAAAGATAAAGTACCCCTTTCTTTTAGGAGGCAAGATATAGCTGCTGCCACCATGTTTTCCACCCTGAATTGTGTTCTAGGGCGTGGAGCCTAACACATCTGTTGTCTCCCCTTTTCTCTCCTTTCCCTTAACTACGCATTGGTTTCTTTTTCCTTTAAGGTAAGGAGAGCTGGTTGTGGCTCTCTGGAGCCCATAAACTCTTACTCATAAATCGCTACTGTGTCAGCTGGATGCATGACTAGTAGTGACCCTGAGACCTTCCTTACTCATAGGAGCAAGAAGTGCTCCTTCTTATTTCTTCAGAGCTTCCAAGTTTTAGCACTGCTCAGTACGAGAAAAGGGAAGTGGCACATTACTCCCAAATTCTGCTCCCCTGGTCAGTAATGTATTATGTCTTCCACGTTTAAGAGGAATATAGAGCCCGTTAGAGAACCTTTTTCAGATTTTGTAACCTACATTTAAGAAAAAGTTTCTCTGCAGTACATGGTGATGGCTGAAGATAAAAGTTGTATTCATTACATTACACTGAATACATTAACAGTGGGATTAAGTCTTGCTAACTTGTCTTTTGTGTAAAAGACTGTCACACAAAATGCTGTTCGTGTAACAGATAAATTGAGGCTAGTTTCCTGAAAATCTTTAAATTCTTGAGGTAGAGCTAATGGGATTGAACTGGTTGACGTGAGTGTGGCAGACATAGTTGTTTGAGAGTGTCCTGTTTCTTCCAGTAGCAAAAACCAAAACCTAGGAAGTATTTTAAACCAGAGAATGGATTAAAGCTGTTTGATTTATGTACGTATTCCTATTTATATTTAATGTAATAGTAATTATCTGTGACTCTCAGCTCTGTTCACAAAAACTTAACACAGAAACGCACACAAGTTCTTCCCACTGAACTGCTGTACAAATTAATAATGTCCCCTTCCTCCCAGCACCCCCGTCCCTTTCCCTCACCATTTGAGATAAGTTGGACATAAAATAAGCTCTGATGGTTGGCAAATTCTGGCTCTGTGCAGAAGAAAAATGGAATTCCAGAACCTGGGGCCTTGCTGGAGAATGCCTTTTTGCAGCATCGTCTCTCTGAACCCGGGGGCAGTTAGCTTCAGCGTCTTCAGGGATCACAGCATTAGCAGGATCATATAGGGAGAGGGAGGTGCTCTCTGAGTACGTCTACATTGCAAAACAAAAAAAACCAACCTCACGGCAGTGAGCGTCAGCCTGGTTCTGCTGACTCAGGCTCACTCTATGGGGCTAAAAATTGCAGCATAGACATTCTTGCTGGGGCTGGAGCCTGGGCTCTGAAACCCAGAAAGGTGGGGATGGTCTCCAGCCCGAGCGGGAATGTCGCCGCCACTGTTTTTAGCTCCACTGCATGAGATGTGTGGGTTGATAGGGCTCTGACACTCTGTCGCATGTGTTTTTTTGCCGTGTCGACGCACCCTCAAGCATCGAGGTTCTAAACCATGGAGGGTGCCAGAGATTAAAACCAACCACTTAGAATTCCATTTATAAGCCATCAGGTGGCCGGTTTTACAATCAAGAACTTACTAATTCATAACACAGTCGTTCGTTGTCTGCCGGGCAGTAGATGAATGCGAACAAAAAAAAACCTGACCTAGCTTTGTCTAGAAAATAAGGAAACAGTAGAATGGTACGAGGATGTTACTCCATCCGTATATCTGTCCCTTTAGCCGGATTAGCACCCAGCAGGCAGATATAAGGTTTCATTGTTGGAACATGAATCTCAGGATTGAGAACTGGGATTTCGGTTGTTTTTTAAAAAGCGAATTGAGGAATTTTGAGGCCATTCCTGCTGCATGTATCAGGACTTCAGTTTTGCAAACAGACCCTGATCTTGCATTCTGATCTACCCAGGCGGGCAGATCCGCTCTTCGCATGGAACCCCGTTGAGGTCTGTCTGCCTGAGTCAGATTGCAGCGTCAGGGCCACAGAGTGCAGTGAAAGAAATCTGATATTGTATCCCATTTGATTCAAACAAGAAATCCACATTTCTTGAAAAATCACGTCCTTTCTCAGTTTATAAACCAGCTGAGAGAATACTAACTAAACGTGTATGTTCAGCTCATGCAGCCTTTAGAGCAGAGAGGAATTTAGTAGCCAGTACTCACAGAATAATGCACATAATTGAGGGCTCCTGGGTTCTTGGCCAAGGTTTCACAGGCCCATGTTTTAGCTGGGGAGAGTCATTAAGCATATCTGCCTCAGTTTCCCCATGTGTAACACTCTGATACTTCTGCTCCTGTCTCTGCAATGCTCTTGTGAGATTAATTTCAAAACAATTTGAAAGTAAACAGTGCTACTATAGAATATGAATGTTAATTATTATTATTATTTTACTATTATTTATTAATCCAAAAAGCTGTTCTTTCATGGTCTTGAGCAGCTTCTGTTTTAAAAATTGTGTTGATTGCCTGACAAGGCTTCCACTTTAAGTGTAACAATCCCACAAGTCCCTGCATTGAGAGAGACATATTATCCCACGGTGTTAGCTTGTGGCTTCCATTTTGGATTGTTTCTCTGAGCAGTAAGTCCCTGTGGTTGCTTTTAAATGCTTCATTATGGATGAGAGATGCACAACAGAGACCGCTTACAGCAAGGCTCTTCAAATCATAAAAGTGGTTATGTCAATTCTGATTGTGTAAATCTCTGAATCATACCCTGCGACACCCAAAGCCCTCTTCCCAAGTGCCTGCACCGTGCTATTGCTGATCATTTTGTATGTTAACATGTCTGTGTTTGGCATTCTCATCCAAAATCCCTCAGTGCCTGGTCCTTGCGCAAAGTTTGCTCCCCCTTACTTTCCATTTGATGCTAATCCAAATGGCCTTGGAACTAGCAGTAAATGAATCCAATCCCATGGTATTCAGTTCACTGTGGGCTAGTTGAATAAGATCCTGAAGGGCTGCCACTGGGACAGCTCGTTCACGTTCAGGTGGAGATTTGGGCTCTATAGAAGGGGCAACCCACTCGGGTACCCCAAGTTCTTTTCTACTCTGTGACCCTCAATATCCCTTTTCTTAGATGCCTTCTGGCATCCAGGGACCTGTCTCTCACTGTCCTTTGGGAGCTAAGTTACTCCATCAGGGTTTTCCAGGTGGCTGCTCCTCCATTTGTCTAGGTTTGGGGATTCAATAGGCTTTCACTTGAAATCCATGATAATCTTTGGCTATGTCTTCACTGATGAAAAAAGCTGTGTTTTAACCATGAGATAAACTTGGTTGGTTGGTTGTCCCACTGGAAGAAACATAGTGAAGACAAGGCACTTCAGCTTTACTGTGTGGTAAACTAGATAATGTCAACCACTGGCAGAGGAGCATGGTGCTGTCCTCACCTAGCTACTTCACAATAAACATTACAAGGGCCTGTCTCCACTTACGATTTTACAGCAAAATAGCTATCGCAGGTTTAATATTGTTCTGTTCAAAACAGAAACAAAAAAACACGCCAGCCTTGTGCCAGGGAAGACAAAGCCTTTGTAGATGCATCTTCACTAGGAATCCTTACTTATCTCATGTTAGCTAATATGTGATCACTATCAGGAAGAAAAATCCTAGTGAGGCCAAGGCAGTTTGTAGTTTATAATTCGAGTTGGCAGGTCCAGGTAAAGACTATCTGGGAGTTTAGGATTTACCTTGACATCCTAAGTCACAATAAAAAGTCAAACTACCTCCTCTTCATTAGGATTTCCTCCCTGATAGTTACCATGTGTTAGCTAACTTGAGAGAAGAACACACTTAAATTCTTCCTAATGAAGAAAGGCCTATGGGGAGCCGGAAGCACCCTGACTCTTCTGCCTATCCCTGTTGATCAGCAAAACTTGAGAAATAGTCCCTCTCCTGCCGCGGCAGCTCCTGTAATAAATGGCAGATGTCTACATTCCCCAAAAGCCTTGGAACTCTACCTGGGTTTCCCTAGCATCCCAGCTAGTATGTGAGGACAGGAAAACCAAGAGGTTTTCTTAGCTGCGGTGCTAAAGATAGTGAAGGATCTACGCAGGTGAATGTTGTAGATATGTTGCTTTAAAAAGACTGAGCAACCACATATTGGCTGGTTTTCAAGCAGCAGCGATTAGATCTGTGTAAGGGGACTAAAGTAGGTTAAAATGGATGTTTGCCTGCTGCAGATGGATATTTTGGAAATACTGTAATGATAGACAATCCCTATTTTTGATCCATTTTTTTTCTTTTGTGTGATAAATTCTTTGGGGCCAGAACTATTTCATTTTGTGTCTGTATGGTGCTGAGCTTGTAGTTGGTGCTTAAACATAATAAGATGCCTTGGGCCTAGTTCTGCCCTCAAATATGTATGTACGGCTGCCCTTCAAGTGTGAAGTTCCAGTGGGTTCTTATTTTACTAAGGTCTATTTGGGGAGGGAAACAGGAGTGTCATATAAACGTGAGTGAAGTAAAGAATCTGGAGGGCACCTGCCTGTGGGTGATATGTACTTGGCTAACCTATAGGATATGGTGAGTAGGAAAACCTAGGTGAGAGAAGGTTGCAAGTTTCAATAATAAGTATGGTGTTAGAAGAACAGTGAAGCGAGAAAAATGACTGGCTTTTATGTATAGGCAAAAATAAACCAGAAGAGGAGATGTCAACACTGAGTGTGCAAAGAGATGTGATCTAAGCACAGAACAGACAGTTTGGACAGAAGCTAAAGACAGTAAAGATAGCTACTGAGTTATTCTCAACCATTACTTTAGGCCTCCAAGGCAGTTAGGATGTTTCTTTTAACATCTGAGAAGCCTAAAATGGACGAAACTGTGATTGTGTAGAGTTTTGAATTTAGGGTACTAACTGTGAAAACAAGTGTGCAAAACTAAGGCTAGTGACATGTTTCTAGAAGTGCTGTAGTCTGTCGCTCAGGCTTGGTTGCAATTCTTTGCTTGAGCAATTGATTCAACAGCCCACAGGGTCAGAGGCTGGTTGGACCTAATTTTAGAAGTGAGCAAAGTATGATAAATAAGGTTGACGTAGGAGAACAGCTAGGATCTAACAGCTACAGCATCCTTCTGTTTAAAATATTCATGGCAAGTGTAAGAGGAAGCAGCATGCAGTTTTGACTATAGAAAAGCCAACTTGGAGGGGAGGTGAAATGCCCCAAGGAATTTTCATTGGAATTCATTAATGTCTGGGAAGGCTCCTGGAGAAAGTGAAAAATATTTAAGAAATAGTTGGAATAACTGTAATTGTAACTTATCCCCACTTAATCTAAACAAGATAAAAGACAAAAGAGGCCAGTGTGGTTAAGCAAGGCTATAAAGATTAGCATAAGCAATAAGCAAAACTACTCTGAAATATAAACAATCCAGAGAAAGGGGGAGTGTCAGGAGAGCTATAAAAATAACCAGAAGTGAGTTAAAGGTTTAACTAGAGAAGCATAGAGAAATTAGTGCTGTTTGAAAAATAGTCACTAAAGGGCTTTTCAGATCTGTTCTCGATAGACACAAGGAAAAAGAGAAAAAGGACCCGGAGACATTGAATAAGGAACTGGAAGATTTGATAAATAGTTACTGTACTTCTTTGTTTACAGAAGAAAACAGAAAGCTATGGAAGCCGGGTATTCCATCATGTTAGGCAGGGTGTCAAGGGGCCTGTAATGCTTATGGGGAAAATAAGAGTTTGTCCACTCAAACTGCCATCAATTTAACTAAACTTATTGTTTTAAACAGTTTTAGCCAAATCAGTGCAAGTTTGTGTGTAGATGCATTTTTATTCTAATTTCAGTGATTTACTTCTGTTGAGTTTAATCCATTTTTGTAAAGCTTAACAGAAGAAAGCTCCTCTTTCCAGTGGAATAAGAATGTCACAAACTTGCACTGATGTAGCGAAGTGAATTTTCAAGCAGATAACCATTGCAAGTTTGAGCATGTTTAGTGCATGGCTAGCTTTAAGGCAGAAGTCTATCTCTCAGGATGAATTTTAAAAGATCCTGCTCCCATTAAAGGCAATGGTAGTTCTCTAATTGTTTTAATGGTGCACAAGTCGGGCCACCCGCATTCTGTTAAATGAGTTTTAGAATATCTCTAACAACCTGGAATTGACAATTTAAGACTGTATTTTTAAATGGGTTAATTATATGGAAAGAGCTAGGAGTTCAGACCTATGTGACATTCTCTTGTTTCAGAATACAGGGGACTAACATAAGCCCTGTTTTGGTTTTGGTCATACACTCCTCAGCTTTATTTTTGGTTTTCGCTGCTGGATGCCAAACAAGAGGAGTCTGTTTTTTAAAAAGCATTCTCTGAAGCTCTAGAAGCTGATTCTCAAAGGCCAAAAGGAGCATTCTCAGTGATGCCATGTCAATATTCAGAATTACTCATTTGTTAAAATGAAATGGCATAAACTATATGGAGTTGTATTGTGTTATGTTCTGATGTGTAGAGGAGGAACAAACTAAACCGTTTTCCCCTTTTAAACAACCAGGGTATCATGTGGGAGTCTTTTAGACTGGGATTTACCAAGGAACCCTGCAGGATTTGCGTGCCGTTTTCTTTCTCTCCTTTGAAAATACCAATTTGGGAGATTACAGCAGCCATGTAGTTGCTTGTAAGGGCAGATGTGTAGCTATAATCACGTACCTGACTCTCAAATTCATAATAAACCAAATGGATCCATGGGTATTTTCTGTCCTAACTCGCATGATAGTGTTTGCCTGCTGCGTTCCATGCCTCACATGTCTTTGAGTGCACAATCTGAGCGCAGTTTTCGTATGTAAAAGCACCAGGGCCTCCAGAGCTTTTATTTGCAAACCTAAATGTAGTGATGGCCTCATTTTCTGAAAGTCTGCTCCGCGTTCTGACTTTCAAAGGATCTGAATGCTTGCAACTGTCATTTGAAGACAGGGCTGAAAATCAGACCTCTTATTTAGGTGTCTAAATATGGATTTTATAGACCCAACTTTAGGGAAGAATAGTTAAAAAACGTAGGCCAGTAGTGTTAGCTCAATAAACAGTTGGTTATTAAATATAGATATGTATATAACTGTCATTTTTATTGTACGACTTCATTTATTGAAACCTGTAATGTTGACAAATAAGTTTTCTAACGAGGATGACTCCTGGTAGAAAAGGAATATGACAAAAGCCAGTAAGTAATAAGTCCTCTGCTACATTTCTTCGTTTTAGTTGAGGTAGCAAGGACCCATGGAAACAATCTATTTCTGCAGCAGTGACTCTACAGGGGAAAGATTCCATAGAACCCTCATCAGGAAACAAAAGTGACAGAAAATGCCAGACACTTTTCAGCAACTCCTTGCCGCCCCCCCCAGCCTCAGAACTCTGGTGGGCTTCTAAGAGTATTTGTTTTGCTAAAACCTATGTTGTTAGCTTGGTATAATGATGATAAAAAAAAGAAAAAACCCAGTCTGTGTTTCAGTGAATGGTGTTGAAAGAGTTCTTCCTGTTTCTCTCTCTTACCTACTCATTTGCTAAATCTGACTTTCCGGCTTCTCAGGAGCGTATAGGTTGAATCCACTTAGCTCTTCTCCTGTGGGCTAAAGAGATGAAGCTACAGCTCATTTACACCTAGGATGTAACTGTGGGTTTTCCTCCATCTCCCCTAAAATGGAACAGCCTGATGCTTCAAGGCAGGGCTGAGATTCACAGCTTTGAAAATGGGTACAAGAAATGTACCTGGGTTTTGATGTGGGAGAAAAGTGCGAAAATGACTGCTTCTTGTGAACATACATTTAAAGATCAGAGTACTTAGGAATTTTTGTTCATGCTTCCAAAAGCTACCCCTGGGAAGAACAATGTAGCTCAGTGTGGCTAAATATTAATTCCTTTAGTGTGTTTCTTCTCATATTGCATTAATAACAAACCTGTTCTAATATAATTTTTTCATAGGGACATTCAGCAATCTGTTTGCTTATGAACAAGTTGAAATATAGTCATAAATTTCAAGCAGATTTGTTGTTGTTCAAGCTTGGCTCAAATATTTGAATCCCTGTCCAGTGCTGTAAAATGTAACAAGCAACTTGGATATGCACTCCGGTCTGATTTAATTTTACTGTGTCAGTTTTCTCGAATATCACTAATTATGTAATCAAATAGATCGGGGTGTCAAACTCATTTGCTATAGCGGGCCAGATTTGAATTAAATGCACTTCAAGTGGGCCATACATACCATAAATCAAAATACTAGGCACAACCATTTTTATGTGGTATTATATTTTATTTGCTAGATATCAGCGATATAAAAACTACAATAAAGTCACTTCTACAACTACTACTATTTTACGATTAAAAGAATCAATCAATGATTAAGAATTAGAGTACTGCGTGATGCCCCAAGACCACACTGTCCCTCTCCTGCCTTTTGGAGCGCTGTGTCTCGTGCACACAGCACTCCACATGCCGCCGCCAGAATACACAGATCTCGCGGCAGCACGTGACGCTGCCAGGGGCCAGACCAAAAAGGTTGGTGGGTCGTATTCGGCCCGCGGGCTGGATGCTTGACACCCCTGGAATAGACTATAGCTCACAGTTGGTTGATGAACTTAAATAGGAAAAAGGTTAAAGCAGAAAATGTCTATCTTAATGATGCAGTTTAGGATTTAAGGAGTCATTTATTTAACTTAACGGTGCTTGCTTTTTGTCTGACTCTCCTTATCCTGTTGTGAGAAACAGAATATAAGTTGTTAATTGAGGAGCTGGACTTTCATTTCCAACTCACTATTTTAAAATACACTTATATGCAGATGTTGGGCTGCTGCACTTCTAAGTGAGCAGTGGATAGAATGTTCTATTTATTTTTGTTACTGCTTTGACAGAGAAAATTTTTCCCCAGGGTACAGTATTGCACAATTGACCTATTTCATTAAAGACATTTTCCTCCTCCTTTTGGACTACGTGGGCGAGTCTGTTCCCCATTTAGCAATTGGTATGTAAAATCCCCTATCTGTTGATTCATATGTTAGCCAATACATGTATGTTGTGTGTAGTATTCAACACCTTAGTGAGTATTGTGCGCACGGTTTTGTGTGCCTGTATAAAAAGTGTTTGGAAAGTTATGTAAACTGAATGCATTATGCTCCCCTCACAATTCTGTTCACCCATGTCAAATATCCTACACCACTTTGCAAAGCTGAAGTCAGCGTTGACATTAGAAAATAGGAAGCTGGTCAAAATCATGAATGCTGTGTCCAAGCATAGCTTGGGTTACAGCTCAGTGCCCAACTGGTTTGGACTATATTATCCAAAATGTAGATAAGAAAAGCATAGAACAAAAGAACAAGTTAAGGAGCTATTGTGAATGGGAGGCTTGGACTTTTTAGTGATGTGTAAAGAGTTTTGTAACTCGTAAAATCATACTATAAATATTACTAGCTGAAATGCATATCTTTGAAGCACACCTGTGTAAGCTGAATATCCTGCGAGAGTTTACTTCTCGGAGGGAGTGTATATATGGCTTCTTTTCGTATTGAACTGCTGTATCTTTAGACAACAAACTTGGCTAAATTCAGTTATTTGGTCTCTTGGACGTTTTTAAAAGTGAATCACGAGTTTAGTCAAATAATTGGCTACACCTGTTAGTCAACACATACCACAGTGATACAAACTCTATAATTATAGAATGGGATCCGATTATTTTATGCTGAAACTATGGGCATCAGTCCAATGGCTGGCCACATGTTCTAATTTTGAGTTTTGTAACCCACCGCATTGCAGGGGATTGTAGCCTGGTGAGAGTGGCATGCTTCAGGAATGTGGATAGATATATTGCCTTTCCATGTTTTCGAGTTGAAATACAAGTTAGCAACTCATTATGTAGTCTCTGTAGTCTTTGGCTTTCGTTTTAAAGGTTGAAGTTACATACTCGCCATCACCAAATAAGCAGCATTTTGAGCCAGGATCATCATTACCGTGCTAAACAAAGTGATGAAATTGGCCTCCCTAAATACTCAAATAGACAAGGATTTTAAGACGTGTCTCAAAAGCTAGTTCTGCATTTGATTTATCTATCTAAGGTACTTCTGTGGCCAGTATCACTAGCATATGAGCATCTGACCATCTTTAATTTATTTCTCTTCACAACACTCCTGTGAGGTAGGGATGTACTATTGTCCCCATTTTACAGATGGAAAAATGAGACAGAGACTTAAGTGTCTTGCCAAGGCCACAGGAAATCTGTGGCTTGAGCAGGGAGCTGAGCCTGGATCTCCCAAGTCCCAGACTAGTTCCCTAAACACTGGAGCATCCATCCTGTCAGTTACATGATTGTATGGAAGCTATGTGGTGGCCATCTTTGTACCTATATGTGGTGAGTCATGATCACCTCTCCACCCTGTGATTTGGAGCCGAGACGTGGATTTGCTACTGGTGTTGTATGAAAGTGCTAGGAACTTCCGTGTAGACTATATATTTGAATGAAAACTGTAAGGCTGCTTACAAGACAATTTTATTCTGTGGCACTGTGGTCTTATTTTTCTTTAGGCCCAACTAGATCATGGTACTTGTTGTCCAGAGAGCTGTGTGTAGCAGGTTGCAGCACCATGAGACAACAACGATCTTTCAGTTGTTTTGTAACTGAGACAATCAAAGCAACTCTAAGGCTAATTCTCAGCCTTGTTTCTTGTTTTGCCTTCCAGCTTTTACAAACTGTCTGTGAGGGAGTTTGATTTATCTTGATATCACCCAAGAGCTTGATGTGAATACAGATGGTGTTGACAGGACTCCCCAAGAATTAGCACCGTGTCTGCTTCTTTGCCTCCTTTCAGACAAGCAGTCAGGCTTACAAGAGTGTTAAGAGAAGCGCTGTGTTACAAGGAAAACTCTAGCCTCCTGTTTTTGTACACCTGATACGTCTCTTGATTTAGCTCTTCATAACTTTTCTGACTTGCCTTTTGTTCTTTTATGTATGGGGGGTTTATTTATTTTTTATTTCTTTTTGGCTTTCCTCTCTTCTGATATCTATTTAGACTGTCATACTGCAATACAGAAATCAACAACTTACATCCTATTTCCAACAAGCCTTAATGAACAACAGAAAATGAGACGGAAATAGCACTCCTGCCAAACCGTAATTTATCACTTCATTTCCAGAAAACACAGAATCTGGCACATGTAGAATTGGAGTCATAACAAGATGGAAATTTGATTTTTTTGCGGGAAATTCTGCCACTACAACAATTTCCTTAACAAATGGCATCAGTCATACCAAAATAACCGAGAATTCATCTTCACCTTGGCTCAGCTATTGTCAATTTACTTTTTAGGATGGACTGAGTTGTTTATCCTGAATTTTAAATATATTAGAGAGATCTGTCTGCACACTAACCAGTTTTAAATCTCTAACCAGTTTTAAATCAAGGTTGCCTGGTTTTCTAAAAGAGCCGCTCTACAAATTATTTTGAGGAAGCTGTATGGCCTATGTTGTTATACAGAAGGTCGATGGTTCATTCTTGCCATGGAATCTATTAATCCATGGTTTACGTCATACTTGCAATGGTACAGGCCATGGAGAATGCCTGGAAGCAGTGCTGTTTACTCTTTCTCAGATAGTTTAGATATCAGCTAAGTTCTACTGTAGTCACACTTCATAACTTTATAACCTACAAAATGTGTGGCTCAGGGACCCTGGTTATAAAAAGGACACTTCAGCCTGTAAATTACCTCACTGCTGGGTTTCACCAGACTAGCGAATATTAGCTTTGCCAAACCATAAGCAGTGATTTTTATCAGATAAGCTCATCAAGGGCTAAAACTTAGTTCTCAGAAGCAGAATTTAGGCCTGCCTGTGACTGTCCTGTCAAATTGAAGATCTGTTCTTTGCTAACCTATATTTTTCCTGTGCAAATATTTTGCCTACAAACACCCTAGATTTTTTTTTACACAACTAATCAGAGAAGCTGCAGAAAAGTATGGTAAGGTTGTGAAGTGCTAGATGACTGCTGAGTGCAGCATGTTTAGCTGACAGACTGCAGTTCTAAATAAGTCTAAAACCTTTACTGAAATAAGAATGGGCTCAGTTCCCAGCAGGCTCATAAATTGTTTAGTTACTACTACTTCTGTCAATCTTGCTAGATTTCAGAGAGACCTAGGACTTACGATGAGTACGGAAGTTAGATTCCATCTGAGGAGAGATCACCTTTCAGACCATAAGGTCAAATTTGGTGAGAGGTTTTTTATTATTTATTGCCAAAAAAGGGGAATTGAGGCACATTAGGTCTGTTAGGGCTGCTCTTGAGGTTCTTTAATAATCTTTTTAAAAACAAAGAAGAACACACTTGTCCTTGATTTTTTTTTTGGCATTATTTACCTATTGGTTTATTATTATTTGCAGTGAATTTTCCTACTGGGAAGAAAATTAAAATTGGGATTCTGAGAGGGAGACCTTACTGCCATGTTCAAAGCAATGGGGTCAAACTCCGTTAGACAGGTTTGTAATACTTGGCCACACTAAACATAAATGCCAGTGAGTAGTCCAGCTTTGGTGTTAGCTTTGTGGCCAGAGATGCTAAATGCCATGTGGGCTTTAAGTGCTAAATAGGTGCTAATCCACACTACCATTTCTCGTGCATTCACTGTTTTCATCTGGTTTCTATATTAAACAACAATATTGTCATAAAGCTCTTCAGTGTTCTCCCTACTGTGAGAACATGAGAAACCACATCAAGGACATTGAGACTTTTACAAAATAATTACTCATTGGTTTTTAGAGTAATCCTTGGAAACTTACAAAGGAAACTAGAGCATACAAAAGTTGGCTTTCTCCATTATGTATAAGCCCTTTGTGTAGCTCCAATAAACTTCCAAAAAGACAGTCAATTAATTCCCTCCATACTTACCCCTTTATCTTCTTGTGGTGGTGGTTGTAATTCAGTACCATCTAGACCCCAGTGCACGAGACACTCTACAAAACTATAGTAAGGTGGTCCATAGTCTGAAGATCTTGCTACCTGAATAGACAAGCCAAAGTGTGGGATGGGAAACACAGAAATAACTTGTCCAAGAGTATAGCATGGACAGAGCCAGCAGTGGAACCCTGAACTTGTGTCTCAGGTCAGTGACCTAACCAGAGAACCATGCTGCTCTCATCTGTGTCAAATCCTGCTCCGATCCGGTCTTATTCATGCCGAGTCATCCTGGTATTTCCCATGTTTTTCCCCCCCATCTCATTCCCCAGCCCTGGTTTGACTCAGGACATTTCCTTTAACTCCACCTTTGTCTTCCCAGCACATCTCCTCTGCTGCTAAATAACCCACGTGGTTTCTTCTGCATTACTTCTCCATCGCTGCCTCTGCCGTTCAGCCCAGCTTGCGGCTCTCCTGGGAGCGGCGATATCGATCTGTGTCATTAATGTTGGCTTTCTTAATAGCCTTAGTAGATGGCTCCTTCATTCTGCTTTCCAATAAAATGCCCTTTCCCCTCTTTGGAGTTTTATCTGAATACGCATTCTTTAGGTGTAAATCACTGTATAAGTGAAGGTTTCTCATTAGGACACTACTGATTTTGCAGCAATTGATAGTTAACAAATTTTGGAGTGGTGAAGTTAACTTAGTAGTGTTTGCAAATATTGTTTTATGTTTTTGAACAGTGTGTAAAGCCACATTACCAGTCACAGTTTGTCCTCCACGTAAAGGGCCTCATTTTAAGTAGCACTGAACACTCACAACCCAGTCAAAGCCAGTAGGAGATGCCTGAGCTCCACACACCTGAAGATGAGGCCTTATATGCCACTGACAGCATATCAAATCCTGACTCCGGCAGGACTTTTTGCAAAGGTGGAGTTGATGGATGCACACGACATGCTAAAATTTGAGGGTATAAACATATGCTGCATGTATACAGGCATTTGGAATATAGTCTGCATACAACACACAAAGCTGAAGACAGTGGGAAAAATAAATTTGTACTTTGTCAATTTACATACACTTCTTCCAGAAACAATAAGATGTACTTGGTGTCCAAATAAACACTTCCTTGTCTCTGATGCATTTGGGCTTCTCAGTGCCAAACACAATAGGTTTCCAGTGAGGACATCTTCAGGAAAGGGGGTTGATTTACTACTTGTTTTCCTTTTTATCTGGGGAGAATGTACGGTTTTGAGAATTACGAGGATGTTAGAAACTATGTCAATAGATGGAAGCTGGCGATGCTGTTGTTTCTGTCAGAATTCCAGTGAATAATTCTGAATTGGTTCTGAAGGTTCTGTGTTCTTTTTTTTTAAAGATATCCCAGCAGACCAAGATCAGGGTTTAAATGACCCAGCAAGGCTGGATATGAGCAAGGTTTTGAATCTTAAATCCTGGCCATTTTAGCACATTAATCTCACTGTTTTGTTTTGAACTTTGATAATTGTGTCTGTGCACCTGTTCATTTGAGATAGTAGCTTGTGTGGGCTGGAGAGGCAAAACTCCATGGAAGCGTTTGGCACTTCCTCTAAGAGAAGTAGTAACAACAAACATGGTAGCTCTGTGAGATTCCTTGACTCTGCTAGAAATTGCTTTTTGTAACACTATCAACAGCTCTGATAAAACATTCTGAATTAAAAGAGGGAAATGTTAATGGTCAGGCTAAAATATTGACTAACAAAATTGTGTTCAACCAAGATCCATCCTAAGAATATATCCTCCCACTGGAATAAAACTCCAGGGCAAAAACCACATGGGAAATTCAGTGAGTCTGTAAAGAAGAAGCAGGACCAATGGATATGGCCGTCCAACAGAAGGATGCCCAACACCTATGGGCATGTGCATAGAGGACTAGTACCTCCCTGTTGTTCTCTGGGTGGTTGAGTGTCTGAGACTTCCAAGTGATGGCTACTTGGTGTAGAATGCTGTGCAAGTTAATGCTGACTGTCAACATGAACTCCCATAGGAACTTTCCCATAAGCTTATGGGGGATGGTGCCATGTAGAGCAGCTGCAGCCAGTCACACAACTAGAGATCAGCTGCAAGATCTTCTAAGTTCTCCTAGAGATGAGTGCCTCTGCTCAGTGTCATTCCGGGGGACATAAGAGATTAATTTCCTCTCCTTTTATCTCCTCCCTGCCACAGAGGTATGGCACTTTAGTGTCACATTGGACTAACGGATGAATTGCTGAATTCAGCAACTGTCTTGGTTTTTCAACCAAAAGTTGAGTACAGATTTCAAGTAACTTCCACTATAGCAGGGGCTATAGAATCAGTGGAAAATTATTTTCCAGCATTTAAAAAAAAATGTTTATATGCAGAAAATACTCATTTAATAATAAACATCACCATCTTTGCTGGAACTGAATGTACATACGTCACCTGCTCTATACGAACAGTGTTGCTAATTGGTTTTATACAACTGAGAGACAACAATAGCACATAGTGGAATACAAAGCTCCAGTTCTGCAAGTTGATTTATGTGAATGGACCTTTACACCCATCCGGAGCTGCCCCAGGAGCCACTGGTGCCCCACTTGAGCATAGGATCCACTCTTGTGGATCAGCTAGCTTGATCAACGCCCATGTTCCGGTTTTAGACGACTCTACATTCTATAATATGCCAAAAGTTGTTTAAAAATGCTCCCACCAAATGTTGTGCTGTGTAATCCATGAAACCATTTTGATTTATGACATAATGAAGTTGTATGCGGCTTTGAAATAAGTTTGTCGTTTGCCAAGTGGTCATTCTAAACTTGGTTGTTATATACCCTGCTATAAAATACCATGGGCAGGGAATGGCTTGTGGTTTGGCAAATAAACTCCGAGATTTAAGTAAAAAGCTCTATGGTAAGATTCATAACTCCAGAGGATGGGCAATAAGAGAGACTGGGCCCAAGTCTGCTCTTCATTACATGGCTGTGAATCATTACTTCAGATTATGCAGGTGTAGTGGACAGCAGGATTTGGCTCACTAGCCACATAAAGTAACGTAGCAATCAGATGACGTGTGCAGCGTAATCTTTTAGGACAGCGGTTCCCAGCCTTTTTGAGTGTGCGGGTCCCTTTTCAACCGCCAAACGTTTTGCAGCCCACCACATGCTACTAGTCATAATATAAATTACAGTGGTAGGTTTTTAGAAACTATATGAAATTACTTTTTATTTGAAATTGTACATTTCCTTGGTGAGGATTTTGTTTTTCTTTTCTGCAGACCCCCTGTAGTAGCCTTGTGGGCCACCAGGGATCCACGGCCACAGGTTGGGAACCACTTGTCTAGGAAAATTGTCAGCAGAATCCATTTCAGTGCACATTTGGGGCCTGTTCCAGTTGTCCCTCTGCTCACAAGTCCCATTAAAGATTATGGGAATCTTGTTGGTTTGGACCCTTACACTAGCCTCGTTGCCATGTTGCAATTCTACTGAGCCACTCCAAAGTGCATGACATTTTTGTAGTTTATTTACCCAGGAAAGATCAACTGAGATGTAGCATCTGGTTTTCAGTAAGGTCCTGCCTTTTTTACCCAAATTTCCAGCTGGATTGACTAAGGCAAAAGAAAGTCCATGGTGACCTGCCCTGAGTCACACAGTGAATCGATGGCTTTTTTTAGATTTTAAAAAAAACCAATCTTCATAGTCATAGTAGTAATTACTAAAGTTACAGGGCTTTTTTTATACTAATCTTTAAAAAGGGATGGTAAGGCAGTACCATATTCTTTCGGAAATGTATGTAGCTGAATCCTACTGAAATTTTAGTTGGTTTTTGGAGTGTTTCAATTGTAGTCCAAGTTGAAAAATAAAACCCGCAAAATTGAATGTGTCCATATGTGATTATATTATTATTTAAAATACCTAGATTAAGAAGACTAAATAGAAATATTGTTCTTGATTCTATTTAGAGTGAGCTTTAATTGAAATTTCCTGTTAGAACACTTAACTGACAGGTATGTGTTGCATAGGAGACTCTGACAGTGTTAAGCCACCTTTCTATAGCACAAAATTCTGATGGCATAGGATCCTTCTGTGAAGAATTACTGATATTTGTCCTTTTCCATTTGGCAAATATTTCCATGTCATTTGAAGGCAGATGACGTTGACATGTCTGGTTTTGTTTAGTAGCCTTTTCTGCTTATAGAAAACCATGTCCTGCCAAAGCATCTTTGTGCACCCGCCTCTTTGGCTATGTCATCACAGCTCTGGAAATAGTGTCATTTAGTTAGCATCTGAAGAAAGCTCAACAAAGCAAGCCCAATGCTTTTGCTTTTGTTTGAGACTGTTGTTCAGCTGAGACGTCTGCCTATCATCAGCTTGAACAGGGGAAGGAGGTTGTCTAGATTTCAACCTTCTAGTCCTGTCCCAAAATGCTATCTGTCCATAATCTAAAGTGGGAAGCTCATTGCTTTGATATCCACATGGAGCTGTAAGAGAGTTCAGGAATGACATAAAATAAAGTCTGTTAAAGGGAAAGGATAAAATATTAGCTATATAGTGGCTTAATTGCTCAAAGTGGCAATAGAGTTATTTTTACAAACTGGATGGGTAAAGTAAAGCCAGATTAGGGTGACCAAATAGCAAGTGTGAAAAATCAGGATGGGGGGGTAATATAAGAAAAAGCCCCAAATATTGGGACTGTCCCTATAAAATCCGGGCATCTGGTTACTCTAGGCCAGATAGTGCCTGGTGCATAGGGTGGGGGAAGAGGCGGGGTTCTAAGAAGAATCCTCATCCCTTGCACAGCGTGTGTAAAGCCAAGCAACTTGAGATCACAGGCGCTGCTCCCTCCTAGTTCCTGGGGTATGTAGCTCTGCAAGGGGAGGTTAGAGATACACAGATTCTAAGGCTGGAAGGGACCATTGTGATCATCTGATTTGACCTCCTGTGTAACACAGGCCAAAATAGCCCCCAGAGCAGAACTTTTAGGAGAAACAGCCAAATCTTGATTTAAAAATTGTCCGTGATAGAGAATCCATCACCACCCCTGGTAAATTGTTCCGGTGGTTAATTACTCTCTCTCTCTCCCTCTCAAAAATTTACACCTTATTTCCAGCCTGAACTTGTCTAGCTTCAACTTCCAGCAGTTAGATTGTGCTATACCTTTCTCTACAAGATAGAATGATGATTGTGATTCTTTCCTTCATTTACCATGGTCAAGCCCTTTGGTTTTTAACTTGCAAATGTATAAATGGTACGATTTTTATGATGCAACTTTTTATATGGTTTTTCTAAGTGCATATTCTTGACATGGTACCACCCACAATACCCTTTCTCCAACCCTTACACTTGCTACGCTCTCCCTACCCGGTAGGCCCTGCAACATGTCAACTGGCCTTCCCTCTAGTGAGAACTGACAAGAGTTCAACCCAGTTCACTCTCTTCCGCAGTTGGGCAGATACAGTCGTTTTTTCCTATGCTGGAGCTCAGCATGCTGTCTCTACAGCACTCCCAAGTCCCTGTTTGCTCCAGGAGAGATGGATCTCGTAAAGGCAGCTGATCTTGCATCTCTCACATGGCGATGTGTTGAACTCTCATTAGATTCCTAGGTTAGTGTCTAAATACATGGGCCAATTCTGCCATTCTCTTATTGATCAGGGATGAAATTCACCCCTATGCAGATGGCAGCACAGGACTATGCACCACGTACATCCAAATAGGGTTTAAGTGGGATTTCAGCAGTGCATTGGCCTCTGTGCAGGGGAGAATTTCACCCTAAGAGTCTTAGTCTTCAGTACTGTTGATTTCAGAAGAACCACTTGGGAGTAATTTACCACTTTTCATGCAAAGAATCAGCCCCATAGTTTTAACAGTGGAAGCTGCACAGTTAAAGTCACGTCATTGAGTGAAATCTTGTGCTGAAAACAAGCCTCCTGCTGCTGTTAAATCTTGGATGTTAAAGAAATAAAACCACAACCCCACACACATATATTTTTGCATAGAATTTAATCTTGTGTGTCTCCTGCAGGACCTGCCAAATTGCATGCCTCTGCATTTCCAGTTGCGTTTGTGGCTGAGTTCAAGCAGTGCTGCCTGTTTGACTCAGTCCAGCCCAGAGCCAAAGCAGAGCCTCGCTGTAAATCTTAGCGAACTTTACAGAATGCAGATCAACTAAACACGGATGTTTAGGTTGCTCTGCAGTTGGCTCATTGCGTTCACATGTTGTTTTCATTAAACCTTAAGAGCTATTTTTTTAAGGGGGGGGAGAAGAGGAGTAAATTCAGAGCCAAAATTAGTCATTTGAGAATCAAAGTTTGTTTTTCATTTGTTTGCAATTAAGGATATTTTTTTTAAAGAATGATTGTGGATCGGGAGAGATCTATGCAATGAGCAAGGAAAGGAAAGGCAGTTACTTTGCAGCTATACCTACAGTATTGTGATGTTAGTCTTGCTGCTTTCAATATGGTTGTCTTCCTGTTGCTCACCCAGCTAGTTTTGCTCCCTTTACAGTGTAGGTTAAGTGCTGCAGACTTTAATCTCCTCTGAACAGGTAAGGCATGGGCAGTGCAACAAAAGCTTCCCTCCTGAGGAGTCCACCTCTCTGTGGGAAGCTAGTTCATTCCTGCTTGGCTTCTCTGCTGAAACTAACAAGATACCAGTTTGACTTGATGTTGTTCTACTGTATTGGTCCTTGTAGTAACCTCATCAGTGTAGTATCTGAGTGCCTTGCAGCCGTGCATTAAGTGATGTGACTGACATGGGTCACTTTTGGTTCATTCTTTACCCCTGTTCTCTCCTCGGGGGGAGAATGCTGCGTGCAAGGGAGTGTTTGTGTTTTGGTGGGTATTTGGTTTTAATAAATTATATGTATACACTGGCATGGCTGCTCCAAGCTTTGAAAGATCGTGAGTCACCCTCCACCTCTAAAAAATGAAGAAACAGGCTTAGAAATTGAGACCAAAAAAAAAAAATTAAATTTATTTGGCCTTCTGGTTTTTGAACTTTAGGGATGCTCAGCTGATGTTTTCAAGCTTTTCTCTGCAGCCTTGAGGGCTAGAAACGTACTTTTCAACGCAAGCAGTTTGTCTCATAATCACCTGAGTCTAGAAACTTCATGGAAACCACCAAATGTCATAAGATAAAAATGCAAGAGATGGCAAAGCTGATATTGATAGTTCTTTCCTTGCAACTGGAGCGAGACCACGGACTCATTCAACCTAGGTTGTTAGACCACTTCCAGGCTGTAAACACTTGTAATTACTTCCAGTCTGGGTTGGAACTGAACTGGTCAACTGCAGGTGAATGACTCTATATCGCATTATCAGTCCCTTTAGCCGTTCATTCCCCTTTACTGTTCTCTCGCCATCCTTGCGTGTTAATAATTCATTCTCATTTAAAAGCCTAATGATCTGTAAGGATTCTATCCAGGATTCTGAACCAGTAGACAGCTCTTCTGCATGGAAATGTTCTCTCAAGGCTGTGTCAATATGAACGCCCCTGTACTGCTTAGAAAGCATGCCCCAATCTTGGTTTGGAAGGCGGAGAGAGAATTCAGGCTCCATGTCCGTTCATGCCTCTCTGCTGAGAACATCAACAAATGTGCCAATAACATATCACAGAAATTAGAGAGAGGGTACATTTATTTTATGCTCTGATCCTCCTTCAACCCTGTTCTGCCAATGCAAGATTGCTCTCTCCAGCACATCGCTGGTGTATTTAAAGTCCCAAGTGATGGGACTCCCACCACTTCTCTTGGGAGATGATTGCAGTCTAACAGCTCTCATTGATGGGATATTTCTTCTGATTGTCAGCCTAAATTTTAGCAGCTTTAATTAGTCCTTTTGATTTCTCACCCACACGAGGGAATTCCTCTTCTGTCAGCTTATACCTCATTGGAGTGCTGCTTAATCAGTTGCTATTTAGTCATTATTAATTTTTCCTTCAGTCGCCTGATCACTTTTGTTTTCCTCTGAACTCTTGTGGGGTTTTCAATACATTTTTAGGTGTATTTCATTCATATCAGAGCTGAAGAGTGTGGGACTATTAGACCTAGTCTCTGACATGATACCTTTTGTGTATGCAGCCCAAAATTGTATGGGATTTTCTTCTTCTTGGTAACCATGTTGCACCGCAAACTCCTGTCATTTGCTTTCCATTCTCATCTCCTAGGTTCAGCATTATTTCTCCCTAGGTTTCTCATTCCCACTGAAGAAGTGTACAAGCTGCCTTTCCCAACAAAAAACAGTGTATGTTACAGAGCATTATGTCTGCGTTCTGTGGCTGATGGAAATCCATACTGATGATTTGTTACAGAACATCAGTGAAGGCATCAGCTGTGCACACATTTTAGTTGATAAATCGCCTTGTATGAAACCTAATTTGGGATTTATAAGGAGAGATTTGAAACAAGAAAAACATCTGATTGAAAATTGAACTCAAACTCCATTAATGATGTGTTGTTTAATTCAATGTCAACTAACTGGCCATGAATTATAGTAAAATGAAAGCCTGGCATGAGTAAAACTGCCCATTTTATTACCTATTGACTTGGATAATTTAGTTCCTGAACATGAAGATCACTCTTTCATTTTAGAATCTATGTGTAATTTTTGTACAGATTGAAAAAAAACCAAAAAAAAACTAGAGAGGTTTCATAAGAGCCGTATCAACTGCTCTTAACCCGTTTAATGCAGTTCCTGATAGAAACTTCAAGAGAACAGATTGTTGCATTTGTTTTAAATTGTTTCTGGTGATGTTTTGTTGAGACACAGAACATGTGTCCAAGGGCCATGTGAGTGCCCTTTGGGTGGAAACAGCTGCACTGATGGGCTTAAGAAAAGTGACTGCAGCAGGACAGGGAAGGAGAGAATGTGCTACACACCCTCCCTCCCCCTACCCCCTTTCCTCTTTGGCATTAAATAAAACAGTATCTTGTATGGTACAGAGTGCACGACTTGAGGAGATTGTGTCTCAGTACCACCCAGGATGGGTCTGGTTTTTATTGCGCACACATACAGAATAGAAAAGCAGAACTGTTTTTGGGAGAAGAAAGGTTCCTGAGCTTTTAAAACAATTATTTGCCTAATATTCTTGGGACAATCCAAAAGGATGTGTGTATTTTAAATAAATAAATAAGCATACACATAATAAACACACGCTGAAACAGAAAATAAGATCAGAAGCTGTATTTTCATTTTCCCATGGAGCCTCTCCAGAAGCTGCCAGAGACTGAGATTCGTTTCCGTAGCCAGATCTCAGGGTTGCATGTTCCCCCGCCCACCCCCATCGTTTGTATGGTGCTTTCAGCATGCGCTGTGTTTTTATTTATTTCTGATAATGTTCTCTTGTCAACACCACCTTATATATAAACCCAAGAGACTGTATGGTGAAGCCCACTTATCCGCAGGAGGGAGGACGGTCCTGTCAGTAGGACACTGAGATCGGAACACCGGTGCTCAATTTCCAGCTGAGCCACAGACTTCCCGTGTGACGTTGGGCAAGTCACGTTAGGGTATGTCAACACTACAGCTAGGAGCCAGCCTCCAACCTGGGTAGACGGACTCGCGGTAGCAGAGCTCAAGCGAGCTTGCTAAAACTGGCAGTGTGGGGACTGTGGCTCGGGCTTCCAAGCCCATCCGACCCCCTAGGCTTGAGAGCTTGAGTTGCAACATCCACGCTGCTCGAGCTAGCACACAAGCTAGCTCGAGAGCCACTAGCGCAAGTCTGAGTGCCCAGGCTGGGAGGCTAAGTCCCAGCTGCTGTGACGGCATACCCTTAGTCTGCCCTGGACCTCAGTTCCCCATCTGTAGATCATGCTTCCCTGCCTCACAAGGGCCGTGTCTAGGTAATCATCGGTGATCTGTGGGCCACCCAGATGCTACAGTGATGGGGTTCATTTCTAGCCTTCCTCTGTCCTTGTACTGGTTCTCCGGAGTTCAGGGGGAAAACTTGGGCTAAGAGCATTCTCCAGGCTGGTCCTATTGCTGCTTCTGCTTTTGGAATGCATCCAGGACCAGCAGGGGTCAAGCACGTGGGCTTTGTGACCCTGCCAGTTAACCTATGTGATCTGTTGACCTTGCCTGGGGGGGTTAAGACCAGCCCGGGAGCACACAGCAAGAACTATAAGCCAGAGTGCCAAGCAGGGCAATACTTTCATGCTTTCAAAGTGAAAAAGTAGAAGTCAGAACCTTTTGTAAACCCGTACTTGTGTGAGGTCAATAGGGCTCATGTGAGTAAAGCATTGTAGGACTGGACCTTTTCATTGCTAGGCAGCATTAAGTGAAGGTGTTTGCTGCAAGATACAACTATGTTACAACAAACAGGATGTTTAAATGTTTGCCTACGTTTCATTCCAGATGTACGTTTTCAAAAAGCTGTGTAATAGGGACAGAAAATAGACCTAATTTGCTACACCTGTGAAGTAACCTTGGGTATCCCTGCTTTGATATACACAGAAACGTGATCAGATCATCAGTCAGTGACAATTGAATGGTGTGAACTATAACATGCAGAGAACAGTCATGACTATGAATTCAGGCTCCAGAAATTGTACTTCAGTGAATGTTAAAACTCCTCCTAAAAATTCCAGTGAGAGAAATGCATAATGTTCACAAGTTAAGTAGATGTGAAGCATAGCATATATGGTACATGCTTCCCTGTAGCTCTTTTGGTAGCTTTGTGAACTCTGAGCTAAAAGACAGTGGGTTCATAACCTACTCTGGCACTCAGACTTTTACACAAGGTTGACACTCAAGTGCTAGGAGAAAGTTGCACTGTGAGATTTGCCATCATTCAGATGAAATGTTGAAAAGTCTCTTAACTTGTATTTGGTGACTGTCCAGACAGAAACTAAAGATCCCATGGCATGTTCACAAGAAGTATGGGATAACTCCAGTGTCCTGTTGTTTCCTCTGATTTAAATAAATAAATAAAGATTCTGAGGTTCACAGATATATGCAAGCTTTTGCTAAGTATGTAACAGCTGTTATATTTGCCTTTACAATCACCAATAAGACTTAAAGCTGGCATGGCTTGTATGCTATTGGAAGCACAACTACGCAGCATTAAATAGCTAAACTCACAAAAATCTTGCAGTTGCCATTACACTTCATTGGTCACTGTTTTCATGAGGATTGGGTTAGATTTCTTGATTAAAAATATGCTAGGTTTATACAAGAACTGATGTGTGTGTGGTCTAGTTCTCCTGGATGAATTCATGTTGCCTATCAATGATGTGCTAACATACAGCAAACGACAGTCATAATGTACTCTGCAGGCTTGTGAAAGAGGCTGATGAAAAGCCTGCTCACTCGGACTGCTAGTGGGTAGTATTCCCTCTGAAGACTGATCTGTCTAATGAGACAGCGTTTGAAAACAGAGTTGTGGCAGCCTCTGGGAAACCATGAGAAGGCTCCAGTGTGGAGTTAATAAGAAATTAGAGATGCTGCCAGAAACAGTTAGATAAACAGAGATTACGTTTAAGATATTTTTCTTTCATTTTGATTTATAGACAGCTGCTCCATTGAATCTAAATAAGTTAATCTTGTCTAAGACAAACACAGAATCGTTTATTTGGTGGAGGAACACAGTGGTGGCTGAGGGACATGTGACAATGGCGGGTAGCGTGAAGACTGAAGTCTTTCCTTTTTCTTTATAAATTTACTGCTTTTGTTTGTGTGTCTGTTAAACTGCCTGATATGTTTATGCCGTAAATTAATTGGCTGGGTTTGGGAGCAGGTGAGCCTTGGCTTAGGTATAAGGCGTTGAAATAACAGAACATGGGATCAGTAGTAACCTTTGGGCCTATACTTCCCCATTAGCTTTGAGCATTGGGTGAGCCTCAGAGGATTCAGAGATGATATTTCCCCCGGGTTTACAATATTGGGCTGGAATGGCTTCCACGTGAACACTGCATCCAGCCCTGGCCAGAATAAGAAATTGTTGGATGGAAAAATAACCAAATGAAAAGTCAAACTTTTCCAAATCTCAACAAAACATTTTGGTTCAAGTTTTGAGTGCATACTGAAGAACACTGCTGCAACTGCTGTCTGCTTTAGAAAAATGAAACTCTCTTCTGTAGATCTAAATAATCTACCAGCAAGCCTGCCAACATGGTCAGCTTTCAGCCAGGTACTTCCAATGTAAAGAAGCAAAGCACTGGAATGGCTGAAGGGATTTACTATGCTGAAGTAGCAAATTTGGCAGGGGTTGTAGGTCTTGCAGTTGGATTTCCACCACATGTTTAAAGCCTCTGAAGTTGTCACTAGACGAGAATTAAAATTTCTACTCACTTAAACCAAAGAAGCTCACCTCATATGAGGCTTGAACTCTGAAAAGAAAAACAAGGGATTTAAAACACAATCTAAGTACTGTTGTTGTTAATATGACTATTCCTTCCAAGTAATGAAACCAGTCTTCTTTGAAGATGACACTGTGGTATTGTATTCACTAAACAAACATGTTAATAAATTCCATATTATAGGTCTTTGCTCTGAAACCATACATTGTCATGCTGTAAGTAATTTAGCCTTTTCCATACTTGTGCACTCCACTGTGGTGTGTCTATACGCACTTAGAAGCTTCAATGGCTTTTGGAAGGGGAGGGGTGATTAGAGGTTTTTTGAGAGGGTTTGCTATAAATTCAAAGACATAAAGACAAAGCATCTGAAATGCATTAAATACTAAATAGAAAGATAATCTTCATTTATAAAGTAGCCTTTATCGGCCAATTGCTGAATTATTCTAAGTGCATGAATAATGCATGAATTTCAAAATGTGATGATTAACCATTTGTAGCTAATTTGTCTTAAATAAAACCAGTCTCTTAAGAAAACAGATTCATACATAGTTGAATGGCCTGCATTTTTTAAAAGGAAAATATTTATTATTCTAGGATTTTCTGAGCTGTAGATTCAATGCTTGAGTGAATCTTCTACAACACAAAAATTCCAAACTTACTTATTCATTATCTTACTTCCTACTGCCTGTTGCAAGCTGTCGGAGCCAAAGAGCAAATTAAAACTGCCTTTGGGAATGATATGAGCATAGGACGTGCTATAAGCACCTCTTCTCTAGATCCTTACTTGTGCCTTATACACCAAAGATTGTTTCAGATGCACTGGACTCCCTCCTAGATTTCAAAAGCAGGGAACAAAGAGCCAGAGAATTGATGGTGGTGTTCGAGGAGTCAAAGGGTTGTTGTTCCATGTGTTATGGAAATGGTCTGAAGTAACTTTTTGGAGGGATATGAACTTGAGGACAAATCTCAGAACCAGAAATATTTATTCTGGGCTTTTCCAGTATGAAAAAAAGCCTGAACAAACATCTGAAGTTGTGATTTCTCTCAGCTGAGTGGCTGGTCCTTCCAAAAATCCAAATCAGTTCATATGCTGAGCATCAAGGACTGGTACGTTGATTTGCTGGGGCTGGTAATACTTGAAAGATGGGCATCCAAAATACAAGAGGATCTTCACTGGAAGATATGCAGGAGGGAGTTTTCCAAAGACACACAAGGGCAGCTTGATGCCAAACTTGCATTAATTTTTGGTGGAAGTTGGGCACCTAAGTTTTATTTGTGCCTTTGTGTGTGTCTTCCATGGTATTATATATGATGGATGGATGGCCAGATAATATATTACATTAAGATTATATGTATTTCTTTGGTCTGTTTCACTGAGTACCTGCAGTCCATACTACTGTCCAATGTTTTCTATCCTTGCTTTGATTCTTGGGGGAGAGTACTCCACTTTGCCCATCGCTTTTCTTTCCATTGTGTTTAGCTTTTCCTCCTTTTTTTTTTCAAAAAGCAGCAATTGTGTATTGACTTGGTGGTACAGGGAGAAGCAAGGGGCCCAGAAATGCACCTCTGGCTTCCACAAATCAGAGAGAGCGCGCTTGATTCCAAGCTTGTTAAAGTCAATGCACATCCTCGCTATCGTGCAAAGTCGATCTGTTACGCTAGTTAAATTACATAAGTAACATATCTTAGGTCGACGGACCTTAGATCAACTTGCAGCAGTGTCCACGCTACAGTATGTCAACGGGAGGCACTCTCCTGTCACCATAGCTTCCGCCTCTTGTTGAGATGGATTACAGACGCTGATGGGAATGCACTTTCCCATCAATTTAGTGCGTCTTCACCAGACCTGCTAAATCAATGCCACTGCCTCAATGACAGCAGTGCCAATTTAGCACTGTAGTGAAGACAAGCTCTGAGCGTCGTAAGACTAGAGTCTTAAGTTCCAAAGTTCTTCTAGCACACCTCCCTCCCTCAGTTTCAGAAATACTAATGAAAAGCCCAATGAGGCCTAACTTTAAGTGGAGGACAGGATTGTGTACAAGAATTTGCTTTCTGGTTTTTCTGCTTCCTGCAGCTGGCTTCCTATCTGATTCCTTTCACCTCTGACTTCAGATTTGTTCTTTTTTCCTCTTTTTGCTTGTCATCCTTTCATTTCTCTTTGATTTTGGCCTGCTCCTTTTTTCTTTCTTCTGTCTTTCTTCAACATGCTTCCCACATCTTCTACCTTAGGTCTTTCCTGCGTGGGACTGATTCACCAGGCAAAGTTTCTTAATCAAACTGACCACTTACACCATCGTGTTTTGCATCACACCGTCCGCCTCATAGTTTGCCCAAGGTAGTTCTAAAGCTCTCATTACACTCTTGCCCTTGTCTGTGGAAAGGGAGCTCATCCTTTGTGATTTCACCAAAAGCAACTCTCTGATGGGCTGGACTTTTAAAAAATGTGGAGTGGGACCAATATCTTTTGTTGGGAGCTTCCGGTTTGACATTCAGCCAATGAGTGAACTGTGCTTTATCTGTCTTTAGTTCTATGCCTTTGGAAGCTTTAATCGCTCTCAACTTTAAACATGGAGAAATGACGCTGGTGGTGGGGGAAAAAGGAAAATGAACTAAAAATTGAAAAAAGAGAGAGGAGGAATACTGGTTCACTGAGAATTATGGTTAACCGTGTATCTCTGCAAATGTTCCCTTGGCCTCTGAGCTCCTGTCACTGCCGAGCTGTGGAAACTTCAACAAAAAATTTAATCAGACACTTCTTTTGTGAAGTGTCAGATATGCTTTAAATGGCATCCATGGTTCATGTTGCAACTATGGTCAGTTCAGAGATGTTGAAGCTATAGAAAAGTGGCGTCCTTCACTGAAATACTATGTAGGTCTCTGGGAAGCAAAGTGTATGATTCCTGTGTGTCTGTGCTAAATATTGAAGTGATGTGTTTAAAAGAGCTTCAGCTTCAAGGATAATATGGAGAATAATCCCACATTGCTTTCAAAACATTAGTCACTAAAAGTCAGACTGCAGCAACCCCCAATCTGCATGGCAGAAGTTTATCATGATGTGGAAGTGTTGTGTTGACTGAACGTAGAATGATCCCTTTCATATTACTTGTTATCTGGCTTTTATCATCACTTGCATGCTGTTTTTAAAGAAAACCAAGAGCTGTTACAATCTCCAAATTATTGTCCATCTTATAAAACTCATTCTTTTACCATCCCTTGTTGTGCAAGTTCATCTGCTTTGGAAATGGTATTTCTGGAACCCGTGAGTGGGAGACAATAGGAATTTCTGAAGGAGAAGTGATTGCATTAGATGTGCTGATAAGGGCTTTATTTCGGGTAACTTATTGATTCTGAATGCTCTCTGTTTGGGACAAAAGTTCAATTATAGTCTGGCTTGAAGAGTCTCATGGGTGACTCATGCACATGCCCACTAGTTTTGACAGACATTTCAGGAACAATTTATCTCCCATTGATATGATCAAACATCTTAGGTTTCCCCTTAACAGCAATTAGCCCAACTCTCATCCCTTCGGAAATTAGTTTGGGAAGGTGTATGTTTGTCTAAAATGAGTTGAGGGCTGGATTATGCAGTGAGCTGGAGGGAGGAGGTTCAGATGCTGTGACCTGGGAGTGAGGTGACTTGGGTCCCAGTCCCCGCTCTGCTCTTGACTCTCTGTGTGACCTCAGGCAAGTCCTCATTTGTAAAGTATGCATAATAATAGCTTCCCACATTTCTAAAGTGTTTCAGGTTCCACTGATGACCAAAGCTATGTAAGTGCCAAGCTGCGAGCCTTTCAGCCACTGAGGACCTGGGTTAAAATCCTGAGTTACATTACATACAGGAGCCAGTTCCTAAATGCACCACTTTTCACAAGTGTTTTTGGAATATAGCTCCTGAGCGGTGGTGAGTAGCTCTCTTGAGTTGTGCCTTGTTTTGTAGCATAGTGTAATTCCACTAAGGCCAAAAAATAGAAAATAAGCAAATAGGGGATAATAGATTAAGATTAATAACACAATCAATTACAGATCAAGGCAGGGGCAATTAGATATTGGGTCAAGTAATGATGAAAACTGGGAATTAGGCACAACCTAAAAAAACTCTTAGATATTAAAAAAATCTTTTATTTTAACCTTTTCCTCCCATCCCTTCTGCAAATAGTCCAATTGGGTTGTAATTTCTAGGGGGCAGAGTCTGTTTTCTCATGGGTCTGTAAGGTTTCTAGCACACTCCTAAGCACTGTTAATATCTAGTAACGTATAGATTATACATGGGCCCTCTTTCCCAGGCCTTCCCAGCTGGTTTGCAAGCAATTCTAATCACTAAAGAGCCTAGTCCTTTTAAAATGGACATTATCTTGGATAAAGCCGAATGTTTTATCGCTTGATTATTTAGGCAGTTTCAAAATGTTAGCATAATTGAATGACCAAATTCCTCACTTGCATTTATGTAGAAACAATTGAACCCTTCACACTTGGTTTCTTTGGGAAACAGAAATCAAGGGTTAGTTACCAGGTTAAATAAAGTGTCTTGTAAAAGCAGTTTGTCTTCATAGCGTCATTTGAACTTTAGAAATATATTTTCCTTTTGGGCTAAAAGAATTTGCAAAACTGGCAGTTAAAACCCAAAGGAAAACAGACTTCCACTGTGAATTATTCCCACCAGGGCTCCTAGATATGTAATGTCTGACCTAGCATGGCCTATTTTCAGTTTAAATACAACCGGATATCAACTTGACTGCAATCAGTAGTAATACTATCAGGCTGGTAAAATGCATGTGGATTAGTGCTTCTTTGGCCTTTTGAAGCTTCAGAAATTGGAACTATTTTATCAATGCACAGAAAAGGCATTCTTTTGTGAGACAGGGTAAGAGTCCAAAAGTCTTCAAGGCTGAAAGGTCAAAATCTGGTGTTCAGAGGAACATTAGAGTAGGTGTCACACAGACGTTTTTAAGAATTCTCCACAGCTTCAAAGCACAGGCAACTGGGTGTTCAGGCCATTGGGTCACTTCCTGTAAGAGACTTAAAGTTTGCCAGAAAAGTGTTTAGAGAAATCCAGGATTTAAAGATGAATGGCATAGTTGATGGATATTAAAACACTCGGTGTCGTTTTTCTCTTTTTTAGAAATATGCTGGGGAGGGAAACGATGATTTGGAGGTGGTTGGATTTTTTTATAGCTCCTACGGTCCCTGATAATACCTTACAGGTCCTTGCTCTTACACAAAGAGAGAATGCTAAACGTGTTTCTCTTTTCAGCATCATGTCTTATTACCATATTTTATTCTCAATTTACAATTAAATTTATAGAATTAATTTTTCTTAGCTCATTACGTTGCCCATTTGTGTTTAAACTAAGTAGTTTTCCTCCTTGTCCCTCTGTCAGACTGCATACTTGAGAGGCCATTAGGTTTAGTTAAAGATGTTCCCATCAATTATGTCCCTAACTTGGGTCTATATTGTGCTTTTAAGGTAGGTCCTACTTTGGGGCAAGAGCACACATGTACTGCCCCAGCAAGGGCTACGGGAGACATTGCGCACGAGGCAGACTCAAGTGGGGAGAGAGTGACTGCCGCACCACCCTTTGCGGCACTGGCTCTGCTGTGCTGGAGATCCAATAGATGGCTGGGAAGGGGTCGCAGACGGGCCCCTTCCCAGCACCCGTGAGGAAGCTATCTGCCTCTGTGCATACTGGTATCATGGATTCCTTGCTCACAGTGAAGTTGAATCCAGATTTCCTCTTTCTCCTGTAAAAGAGAACAAGAGAGGGAAGGCTTCAAGCACCCTCTTCCACCCTTTGCGCCTTGTGCACCGGGAGCCAGGAATAATCCCACTTATCAGTCTTGTAGGCATAGGTGTATGGCATATTTGGGGTCGGGAAGGAATTTTCCTCCGGGGCGGATTGGCAGAGGCCCCGGAGGTTTTTCGCCTTCCTCTGCAGCGTGGGGCATGGGTCACTTGCTGATGGATTCCCTGCAGCTTGAGGTCTTCAAATCTCACTTTTGAGGATTTCAATAACTCAGTCATGGGTTCGGGGTTGTTATAAATGTGTATGGGTAGGGTTTTGTGGCCTGCCTTGTGCGGGAGGTCAGACTAGATGATCATATTGGTCCCTTCTGACCTATGAGTCTGAGTCTATGAGGTGCTACTACAACAATATGTATTTCATTGCTCTGTTATCCGTTGTAGTGACCAGCAACCGGCTCTTTGAAGTCCCCAACTGAACTGTAAATAACACCAAATCATTTCTTACTAGGAATGCCAGTGGGTGCTGCGATTTACAGAACCGAGCCCGTTGTTCAGGAGGTTGATTAGTGCAGCCTTTAATTTACAGCTCTGCAGACATCAGGGTCCCTTGTTGCGGCTCCTTGTTTTGGACTAACTTTTTTGTAGGGGTAAACTGCCTTTCTCCTTTCTGCTCCCACTCGGATGCTTGCTGGGATTATAGTTTGTCGCTGAGGTTGCATGGCATTATTTGCTTACATGAACAACGCTGAAAGTGTGCAAGCTTCTTCTCTACCGACTTCTGTATCTGTATAGCAAGTGTCCATGCTCATCCCTCTGCTGTCATCTCTGCTCCACCTACTTTGACATGTTGAAAATCACCTTGAAATTAAACCATCATTAGGGAAAGGGGGGGCAGGACTTGTTAACCTCGAGAATCCCAGAATGTGCCAGCTCCTTATTTTACGAACTACAAGCACATTAATTCCCTCTGCAATCTCTTTCGAACTGCACTCATACAGTATGCAACCAAGTGATGTCTGCAATTCGTAGGGTTCTAATTGGAGCGTCTTTCAGCTTCAAAGCTACACTTTGACCCCAGTGGGACAGTATTTTTTTCTCTTAGGCTGCCCTAACATGCAAAGATTACACTGGGCCTTTAGCCAACATGCAGATTAGGGGACAGAGCCAGACATATCAGTTGCTGGCAGGAGAGGAGTGCCCTCTCCGTAAAATAGCCTGCCAGGTTGTTCTGCCTCCTGGCGCTGCAGGCATGTGGTTCCAGAGCTCCCTGACGCAAACCAACCCTCTCAGTGGGACAAACTGGGCTCACAAATCTTGAGCTGAGCTTCCAGGGCTGCCTCTCTGGTTAGAGGAACGAGTGTCCTGATGCTCTTTGATTCCAAGTTGCTCCAGCGGCAGGAGCCTTGAACATCCCTACAGAAAGGCAGTAATGGAAAACGAGCTAAGGGGACTGGAAAACTATGAGCTTCCCCTATCATAGTGTATTGATGGGTCTCTGTCTCTTCTGTGTCCCTTCAGCAGTAGCTCCTTCCTGACAGCGATCACTTTTGCCACCTTCTCCTACGACAGGAAAAGAGACAGGTCTGAAGAAGCTGGGTCTGGTAAAGAAACGGCAAGTCCTGTCCCCTACTGCTCATGCAATCTTTGCGCTCTTTCCTTTGCGTAGCTCAGGGATGTGTCAATCTCTGGAAGAGCATAGACTATTCATTACCAAAATGGCAGTTTTCTGTTTGTTTTAGCTATTCTCAACCATCCCCTAACTGAGGCTCAGCTCTTTTAGCCATGATGCCCCACTACCTTGGCTTGCTTGCTTTAGGATTTTTATGAGCACCTTTTTAAAAAACAAAACAAAAACGTATTTATACTACTTTATGCATGCATGCTTTTAGTGTGGTAAGAGCAACCAAATCCCACGGCAATAGGTGCCGCATAAAAATATGTGAAGCAACAAATCAGAAGGTTTTTAAGACTCTAAAATTGTTCTGTTAATAATTGCAGGCCATAGTCAGTGCTGCTATTTGTCACCGTAGCTCCTAGGAGCCTGGTCATAGATCAGGACCCCATTGTGCAAGGCACTGTGCTAACACAGAACAAAAAAGAAGGTTTCTGCCCCTCTGTGTAATACAAGAGATGACAGATGTATACAGAGAGAGTGAACGAGGGATACAAGGAAACAATGAGAGCGTATTAGTCAACTGATTGGCTGGTTATCAGTGCACCAGCAGCTTAACCATTGTCCGTTTTTTTATAGGCATCCCAGGAAAGGAGAGTTTTAAGGAGGGATTTAAAAAGGCAAAAAAGAAGCAAACTGTTTCCCCACTTTCGTCTTTAAGTATTTAGCTCTGTGTTGAGTGATCGTTGTCAAATGAACCACACTGTAAAATCAGGCCTCCTTTCCAGCAGGAATTGCTGTGCTAGACAGGTCTATTGAAGATCAGAAAACAGATGCCATGTGTGGTCAGAGGTTAGTTCAGTGCCATGTACTCAGAGAAAAAATCCTGCCACTTTGCTGTCTTCAAGCTGGAACTTAATTCTGTTCTGTTTTTCTTAGGATTTTCTCTTTTATTGGTACAGAAGTATGTTGTTTTTGTTTCTATTTTTAACGATCTCTGCATAGACTTTCCAGCTGATTTTAATTAATTAAGAAAAGATATTGGAAGCTTGTCTGTTTTTGTCTGACTTTGATTTCATTATGAAACAGCCCCTCCAATGGACATTAACCAGCCGTGCCTTTTTTTTTTTTAAAAAAAGCCCAAGTATATTGTAGATCAGACACTGTTTCGACAGTCAGACAAGTAAGAAATTGAATTCCGTTGTCTTTTCCCTATTTGCTAACAACTTGGAGGAATGCTTTGCAGGTTCTGTTTCATCTTATTAAGGATACCCTTTTAAATCATATTAGTGTGATAGAAATCACTAACAGATTGCTGGTAAATCAGGCTCCTACCAGGAGTCACATAAGCCATTACTTAGCCTTTTACACAGGGTATAAACAAAAGAATTACAATCAACAATGAGATTTTTATTGGTGTGTAAATTGACTCATACCCCGCTGAGCTTTGAGCGTCTAGCAAGAGCCACGCCAATATTTAGGACAGCATCTCTGCGTTTTGGATTGTAAAAATAACAAGTCTGGAAGCACAGCTGTTTGGGTGCAAGTCTGTAGGTTCACTAATAATAATGAGGTGACCAAGTGTTGTAACCTTTACTTGTTTCTCACTCCAGCATAATTCCTCTGGGGCTGAGTAAGGACTTCAAGGTGAGGTTCAGACAAGGGGCTATATAGGTCATGTTCGACTGGAAAGTCACCGGTATAGATGTTTGAGCGCTGAAGTTGCTTAAATTCTACAGGATGTCAAAACAGTGGTTTAGCAGTTTCCTGACTGAGCAAGGAGCAGTTGGGCTCAGTCCCAGCTGCAGAGGGCTGAAAATTTTAACAAGCCGTAGCATTACAGGGGGAGAGGCTTGCAAAATACTATATTGCTGCCCTGGCTACCCCAAAACCTACGGATTCTTGTCCTCCATGATCCCACCAATGTGCACAGGGCAAGCCTAAGGATTTTGAGAGAGGCTGAAGAAAAGTTTTCTGTGAAACTCAGCGAGCCAATTTTCATTTTAAAGGTTAGTATGTATACATGGTGAGGGATGAGGGGAGGGTATGGATCTTGAGGTCTTTCCCAGCTAGGGTGACCAGATGTCAGGATTTTATAGGTACAGTCCCGTTATTTAGGGCTTTTTCTTATATAGGCGCCTATTACCCACATATCCCCCATCCTGATTTTTCACACTTGCTGTCTGGTTGCCCTATTCCCAGCCTTCTGCAACTGGTACTGGCCATTGCCAGAGACAGGATACTGGGTTAGATTGACCGCTGGTCTCCTGAGGCGTGACAATTCCATTGTTTCTAAGTGGAAGTGAGCTCCTTGTTCCTTTTAGCTCCAATAATATGCTTACATCAATTTAGGTCTTCAAGTCTCTCCACAGGGAAGAGGGCTAGTAACTCTTTCCCCAAATGAAAGCTGAGATTGCCATTTATGGGGTCCCAAAGGTGACTCACTAATGAAGCGCTCGCTGGGATGTCCTGCAGGTCATCTCAGCCCAGTGCAAACTGAAGTGATGTTTTATGACAACTATAGACTCTCACTGGGGAAACTGTTCCCACTAAGTGGGAGTTTGCGTGCATAGCGCTACTCAGGTTGGCTGGTGAGACAAGAGCCAAGCTAGCTGTTACTATAACCATACAAATAAGCTCAAGAGCACTGACAAATGTTGAGGCTGCACCTGCTTGTGTTAATGGGATTGTTACTCAACTTTGTTTTACCTTCTCCCACCAGCTATGGCAAGCGTTGTTTTCTCTCTGCCATTCAGCCATGCCCCGCACCTCTCTCTTTCAGGAGTAACTGGGAAATCTCAGATTATACATCTGCTGCAAACATTTGCACCTCAGATGATGTAGCTGATCAGAGAGGGTTTGTTGGCAGCTGCATTTTTTTCAGAGAGTGGAATGCTCTTTTGGTCTTTCTGTGAAACATCTGTGGGTGATTTTTCTTACTCCGGCCCGCACACACCACCTTTCCCCCTGCCCTGTTTCTGGGTAGCTAGCTTTCAAATACAAACTGATTCATCTGTTTGCCAGGAAAATACATTTGTCCGAGTGTCACTACTACTTTTGGTGCAGAACAGAATACATGCCAGTTACACTTACTTCAGAAAAACCTAGAGTGATTGGTTCCGACACCTTCTACAGTTAAATGAACGTTAACTAAAACTGAATATCTAGGGGGAAGGAGAGACTGAAGGCTCTGGATGTTGTTTTACGACTAAAGCATTTTGTGGTTTGACCCACAGAATAAAACATGGGATGGTCTGAGGTGGTATAAGGTTTCCATGGGCATGTCTGTATTACTCCCATTTTTGCACCCTCACCACCATCGCCGCCCAAAAAAGTATTTTAAAGAATCCTTTTTAAAAACAACTTTTTGGTAATGGTATTCACGTTCTTCTCTTGTAGAGTTGCTGTTGTACAATGAGTCCAGCTGTCTTGGCCATGGAGTGACAGAGAAATTGGTAGCAGCAAATGTTAGGAATGGTATTATCTATAAAATAGCTTTTTCTCAAATCCAGGATGTTGCCCGTTTAAAGCACAATATTTCACAAGCCACCAGACTTAAACAGTACAAAGAGTTTGCCTCTAACCTGGCTTCCCAAGCGTCCAGTGATATCAGACGTTTTTTGCCCAGGCATCTCATGAAATAGCAAAGCTTAAGGACTCTTCAGTAGGAAAGCTCATTTGCGGCAGCAGATTTTCCATGCAGTGAGCCCACACTAACCAAGTTGCTCAACACAGAGTGTCAGAGCAAACATTCAGTCCTCTGATCAACGTAATTTACTTTAAAAAAAACTGTGGAAGTCTCTAGCCCAGTGGTTCTCAACTTTTCAGACTACTGTACCCTTGAAGCCCTGTAGGCCTCAGCTAAAGCATGTAACTTGCTTGCCCCCCCCCAACGCTGGCCCTCCACTTGTGACCCCCCCTAAATCCAACCTGCGATCCCCTGGAGGTCCTGACCCCCAGGTTGAGAAATACTGCTCTAGATGAGTTGACATACCCCCTTCAAGATGTGTGCATGCCCCCAGGGGTATACAAACCCCTGGTTGAGAACCACTATGTAGCCTTTCTAACTCATTCACGTGTCTGCAATGTCTTTCTGTTGCTAATCTATGAGCTTAATCTTGCTCTTCTTTCTTATGTCAATGGACCATTGATGCAAATAGGACTTGAGTGTGGACCGAGGGTGACATGGTCTTCAGTCAGACTGGTAAAATGGCCGCTTCCTCCTTTAATATTATTTTTAAGCTAAGAAAATGAATTATCTACTCTTCTATTTAATTAGAGGGAGTAATTCCAAAATCGAATCCTATAAATTGCAGTTTTCCTTCAGTTTAACCTGGGGAGGAAAAGAGAGTTGGTTGGAAAAGAGTACAAGTCCATCACAGTGTCAGGAAGCTTGTTCTAACTCACTCGTATGCTGTTGCAGGCCGGGGTGGAGCACTGCTGGCTGATTTACTGAACTTATTTGTTGAGGAAAATAAATGCCAAAGAAATAGCAATAAGATGTTTGTGTCTTTGGAGCTCTTAGATATCCTTTTCCTCCTGGCAGTCCTATGGAGACATTGTTTCCTGACTTAGTGGCCTCTCAGCACAAAGAAATATATTCTATGCAACTCTTACATAGCTTCATGGGACCCCGCTGAGGATTTACCATAATCAGCTGGTCGAAGACTTGCTTGTTCAGCTGAGATACTCTGTTGCTTTTGAACTGATCTTATTTTTGTTCATCACTTTATCTATTGTGAATACACGGATACATTATTGGAAAATTCATAAGCGCAATTTAGTTTTTGTTCTTCGTGTGGTTTTATTGTTGCTGTTTTGGCGGCTGCTTTTCTTTTCCATGCTGGGCCGGTTGGCCTTCCATGCTGATGAGGTGGGATGTGCCCAGATGGTTTCTTCTGGGTACCAGATATGCAACTGGCAGTGTTTTAAGGGCCAGATTAACCATTATGACAATACCCCAGGCTGGTTGGGCACTTTGGTGTCAAACCATCTCTGAGGAACATGCATTATACTTAGTAAACAGGAGCTATAGGCGCTGTTGATAAGAAGCTCACACTACATTATGTTAAGAGAAGACATAGAGCTGTTTGCACCCATCTTTAACTTTTGATGTTCCCCTGAAATTATTTACGTTTGCCTGTGCAGAAGTGCTGTCCAGGGTGGGGAGGTCTCTTTCTGATTAACTGAAACTCCATCCTCCCCCAGGCTTGTAACAGAGCAGCCATTCAAGTTAGCATTTGAGAAACTGTTTCCCCCACAGTAGCATTTTGCACCACCCATTTTGCTTTGGTCAGTCGTCTGGGCACGGTGGTCCTGCAGGCGATCTTGGTATTTATGGTTTACGTGCTAGCAGAGCAACAAGTGAAGAAAAAACCACTCCAGAGGATGGGTTGACAGCACTGCAGGAGTTTATAGAAGTCAGCTGTTCATTCTGGTGATCCAGAGGGTGAGTAAAGTTTTCCATGCTAATGACTGTGGTTTTGTTACGGTAAAGTCACTTCTCAGAAAACTCCTCTTCAGCAGCAAATTTTCCATGCAGTGATCCTGTATTGCTCAGGATACTCAACACAGAGTTGCTCAGGGCTACGTTGTGGCTAGCTGCACACAAGGGAAGGAGGGGAAAAGACGTATTTCCTTCTCGTGCCTACGCACAAAGGTTAGTCACAATCTTGTGCAAGGTATGCAGGCGAGCCATGCCTATCATGGCCTTGATGTCCCTAAAAGGAGCGAGGAGGACTTTGTATGGGGTCCACTATGTCAGTCGCGTTTTTAAAAGATCTGCGTATTATGCCATACTGTGCATTAGAGTGGCGTGTTAGCCTTTCAGGATAGCTCTCGTTGCATAGGTACAGTATCAGTATGCATTTGCTCAGAGAAATGAACTGTTTCCTATTTCTCCCTGCTGTCCCAGGCCATGCTAACTCAGAATTAAATTTATTTTTAAAATCTGATAAACATGGAGCAACTCAAATTATTGTAGCTGCAGGCATTTTCACTTGCTGTGCAGTTTCTATTCTGATAGAGAGTGAGTGGCTGGTTTAAACAGTTGTACAATTTTCTATATTGACTGAGGGGGTGCATTGACAAAGCAAATAGCTTTTTCTCTCCAAATCACTTCCTCTGCTATGTGTAGCAGTCTGAGAAGAGCAAGAACAGTCTTGAAAGCCTTATGAATTACACAAGACCATACACTGAATGGTCAAACTTTATGCCTGTTGCACTGGGTTCGATCCAGCTGAAACTCCCCTAACCTCAGCAGAATCACTATGGCTTGACACCGGTTTAACTTAGAGCAGCAGCGTTTATCTCGGTGTGGTGATGAGACCTTCAATGGAAAAGATTCAGCTTCTCATTCTGATAGGAGAGACTATATCCCCAGATTCCATATCAAGATGACTTTCTTAATGGTGAGGTCTGTTAGACAAAAGGATGACTTGTGAAGGAAAAAGGTTTGTTTGGGAGTCCTTCAGTCATTTGATCACCACCGCCAGTATGCTTCCCCACGGACACACCCTGGGGCCCTTTCCCGCCCTTGACAAAGGGAAATAAATGTACTGTTAGCCCCGTTCTGTGTACCATTCACAGCTGTTTAAAAAAAAAAAAAGTATCCTTGTGGGGCAGCATTTCAAAGTCCTGGACTGTATTGGGTGCACCCTTGTCATGGGCTACAAAGCAGTAGGAGAACTTCAGAGAACAGTTTGGCACCACAGCACAGGAATTTTCAAAAGCGGCCTTGATTACTACACATACAGCCAAAGCACCTGACTTTTTGATTGAGTTACCACTGCATCTAATCCTAGAGTCGGCAAAACACCTCAACATACAATGTAATATCCGGAAAAGGGATGAAAGGATTTAATAGATCTTCTAGAACTCGTAAAAGCTAGGACTATTTTTTATTTCTCTAGTATTCTAGGACTACTCAGCTATATGAGCTTTGAACTCTTAAGGTTTTGGTTCATTGATTTATTTTTTTTCTTCAGCCCATTTGCCTTGTATCAACCTTAGGTGTTGGTAGCTGGGTGTATTATAGATGCATTGCTATAAACAATTGTGAGCTTGTGACCTGAGCAATGACCGCTCTGCTATCTCTATGAAGATTTTAGCATCTGCTATGCATTTGTCCCTGGCAAGAATGATGCTTCCCCAGGGAATAACTGGCTGGTGCATAGATGACGGCAGACCAGGAGAAAAGGCAGCATTTGGCACATTCCAAATCAAAGCAGCCCTGATCCGCAGATGACAGTGTCATTCGGAGAAGATTTACAGAGTCACTCTTGCCCTAGATGGTGGGGTCTGTTCTCAATATGCTGCTTGGCTTGTAAAACTTGGATGCATCCTAACTAATTAACCATACTGTGTGTTTTAAAACATGTTTAAGAAAACAAATGCAGAGCAACAGCATTTTCCTCGTGTTCTACACTGTGAAATTACACTGGAAGCCAGAAGTGATGGAGTAACATTTTCCTTTGACATGGGTGTGAGGAGTTCAAGCTTCAACTCCTGAAAGATAGTAAAAGGGATATTTCCGTAGGAAAGTGGAAATCAGGATGGAGCTGTTATTAGGTTTATATATGTTCTGGCTAATGCTTGGGGAGCAGCTCTGTTTTGACTCGCCTTCTGATCTTTGGTGTTTCCCATTCTAGTGTGGTCATGTGCCTCCC
>ML675615.1:24727254-24854447 GCA_007922155.1 Mesoclemmys tuberculata | reverse complement strand
CTAGTTTATTTTCCTTTCTTCTTTTCATTTTACAGATTGAGAATAGCACTGTGGGCAACCTGAAATGACTAGGCAAATCCTCTGGTGTAGATCAGCATAGTTCCATTGACATCAGCTAGTAAACTAAGGCCTGGCAACACGGTTTATGTATTGGTAAAACTATGTTGATTGGGGTGGGTTTTTTTTTAAAAGTATAATTATACTGGCACAACCCATAATGTGGACACTGTTATACGATAGAAAGGTGCTGGTATAATTGCATGCACATGAATGGTGGTGGGTTGCACTACTTTAACTATAGTTAACTATACCCATACAGTTAAAGCAGTTAGTCTACAGGGCGTAGGGTTTTGGTTTGGTTTGTATTTAGTTTCTTAGGTCTCTGACAGGCTGTAACCAATATCCTTTGCACACCCCTGACTTTTGTTTCCCAAATTACTAACTATGGCTGCAGTCCAGCAAACACACATGAGTAACTTTTCCCATGCAATTATTTTCACTGACTTCACTGGGGATGCATCAGTTGGAAGTGACAGAGGAGGAGGAGCAGGACCTGGGCGTATTGGTTGATCACAGGATGACTGAGCTGCCGATGTGATGTGGCCATGAAAAAAGCTAATGCAGTCCTTGGATGCGTCAGACGAGGTATTTCCAGTAGAGACAGGGAGGTGTTGGTACTGTAAAACAAGGCACTGGTGAAACCTCATCTGGAGTACTGTGTGCAGTTCTGGTCCGTGCTTAAGAAGAATTCAAACTGGAGCAGGTGCAGAGAAGGGCTACTAGGATGATCCACGGAATGGAAAACCTGCCTTATGAGAGGAGACTCAGAGAGCTTGGCTTGTTTAGACTAACCAAAAGAAGGCTGAGAGAAGATATGATTGCTCTCTAGAAATACATCACAGGGACAAATATCAGGGAGTGAGAGGAATTACTTAAGTTCAGCATCAATGTGGACGCAAGAACTAATGGATGTAAACTGGCCATCAGGAAGTTTAGACTTGAAATTAGACGCAGGTTTCTAACCATCAGAGGCGTGAAGTTCTGGAATAGACTTCCAACAGGAGCAGTGGGGGCAAAAAACCTAGCTGGCTTCAAAACTGAACTTGATAAGTTTATGGAGGGGATGGTATTTTGGGACAGCCTAGTTTGGCAATTGAATTATCTTTGACTACTAGTGGTAGATGGGGTGGGTTTTGAGTTATTACAGAGACTTCTTTCTTGGGTGTCTGGCTGGTGAGTCTTGCCCACATGCTCAGGGTTTAACTGATCGCCATATTTGGGGTTGGGAAGACATTTTCCCCTAGGGCAAAGGCTCTGCGGAGGGGGGTTCGCCTTTTTCTGTAGTATGGGGCACGGCTCACTTGCTGGTGGATTCTCTATACCTTAAAGTTTTAAAACCATGATTTGAGGACTTTAATAACTCAGTCATAGGTAAGAAGTTTATTAGAGGAGTGGGTGGGTGAAGTTCTGTGACCTGCATTGTGCAGGAGCTCAGACTAGATGGTCGTATTGGTCCCTTCTGACCTTAGAGTCTAAGTCAGGGTGTATTCACACGCATAAAGTTTTTGTGTGTGTGTGTAAAGTGTTTGCAGCATCACACACTGTGGCATCCAGGGATAATGTTGGTCATGGTTTTCTATGCATGATCTGGCTACAAGAGAAGGATAGTCAAACACAAGAGATTCCTCAAGCCAGAAGTAAAATCTCCCTCTTCATTCCCCGGAAGAAAAATATGAGCTTGAACTAAATTTGGGACATCCTAGAAAGCTACTGAAGTCGGCCTGTTTTCCATTTTTGTTCAGTGGAAGCTAAGTTAGATCTCTTCAAAGGGACCAAACAAAACAACTTAGTCTCTTTCAGCCTTTCTATTCGATCCTTGTTGCAGCATCAAAGTTTCTATATAAAAGTGCAAATTCTCAACTGTGAAACAATTAATTGTCTGCCCTTATAAGCATTTCATTAAGAAGACTTATTAAAGCTCTGATATGTTATCTTAAACTTTGAATATTCTTCCTTCCATTCATATGAACTTGAACTTTTCATAGCTGCTTTGATAGTGGTTTAAACCCTGTTGACAAGTTTAACAAATGATCACATGTTGCCCTCCATTAAAAATCAAGTCACCTCACATTAATGACATACTGTATCTGCATAAAATAAAATATCCATTAATCTGTGTTGCAACCTTACATTGTTTAAATGATCACTGCCAGATAGTCTAGCTCCAAATCTTTGGTTCTTTTAAATATACATTACAAACTTATATTTTCAATACTTTTAAAAATCAGAGGAAATGTTTATTTCAAAATATTTATGCCATGTTTGCAACCTAAACTCTAGTGCATATTGGAAGAAGTATAGTGGGTGTGCAACTGATTAGAAATGCTGAACATTTTAGTTTCCTGATGCTAGCTGAGCAAAATGCAGCTTCGTCATGTTTAGGTTTTATTACTAAAACAGATAAGAATTTCCAAAGTGTTTTTCCAGCATGGTATTATCCCTTTACAATGGTACTTGTAATGCAGAATGTTTTAATAGTAAAAAACAAACAACCCCCACATCCTATTGTATGATGCTTCATATACTTTTTTATCGCTGTTTGGTATCAAAACAGTCTTTTCAAATCATTGTAATACTATGTGACTGATTTCTCTCTGATACTTTATATACTTTTTACAAAAAGTGACATGGTCAATATTCATCTTTGTCATCCTAGAACAATCCCAGAAAGGGCACTGAGCATTAAGAAACCCTGAATTAATGCATGGAGTGAGGGTGCAAAAAACCTGGCTAATTTCATACATAACCGAGAGAAATTACTGATCAATATGTATAGGCTAATAAGAAGATATATATTAAGTAATACCTTCCTCTTTCAAAACAGCTTTTGGCTGCACTGTCTCCAGTTCTGAAGATATGTCATCTATAGACTTTTTCAAATTGAAGTGTCCTGTTTACTATAGCAATCGGATGCAATTGAAGTTTCAAAGAAAAACTATTAGGTGGCATTAACTACAGCATTTAAAGTAAATATTCACGAGAGCCATCATTTCAAGTCAGTATGGATCAGACGCGTTCCTATGTTGAAACAATAACACAAATGAGATACAATTACCGAGAAGCTCAGGTTTTTATTGCAGTTAATACAAGCCATGCTTGGTAAGTGGAGAGTAATTATACGGAGTGCGTTCCGACATATTATCTCTAGGCAGCTTTCAGTTCACCTTTTGCAGCTACATTTCATTTGGATACATTTCACATCACTGAACATGGGGAGGGGAAGGAATCTAGGTCAGAAGACAAAGGTACTCAAGGTAGAAAGAAGGCATTTAACGCAGAATTGTACCCACTGCAAGCTTCAGACAGTGCTTCAGACTATTTTCTTATTTATATTTACTGGCTGTTAATTAATACAATATACCCATGTTATTGTCTGTGTGTTTGGCACACATGGTCTCTGTCCCAAGCATCTTGCAGCAGTGATTAATATGTTTGCCTCCTCCTACTCTGACTTCTTATAAGGCTTGTTGTGAGTCGAGCCTGCCTGTGAAGACATTTTAAAACCCATGCTGGTAAGACCAAGTTCTTCCATGGAAGGCAGAGGGGGGTGGAAGTAGAAGGGAAAGGTTAGACTGTGACAATCTTTGTGGCTGTGACCTGCTTGTTCTCCTGTAAGTCTCTACAGTGCTTAGTAAAATTGGGCCCCAATCTCCAAACTGCTATTTCAGTATAAATATTACATTTCATTCATAAAAACCCAAGTTTTAATCAGTGAGCTTTCCTGTATAAAAGATGAGTTAAAAAGCAGAAACATTTCAAAAGCCAAAATATGCTTGAACAACAAAGGGCTTTGTTTAAAATGTCATTTCACGACTCATTCTAGTAACTTGCAGACTGCTCTTGACCATGGAGTTACCTTCTTGTGGCGGATATTTATGAGAGTAGCTCCCTGATGAATTGAATTAGAACACACCCACACTAAACACCATGCAAGCGTGTCAGAATGGCTTCTAGTGCTGGTAGTGCATGGGAAGGAACTCTGAACTCAGCCTCTGATCCATTTTGAGGTTTGATGATCACCAGTTTTTAGGGGCTTGTCCTTTGGACTTGGATTCGAAGGCAAAAGCTTTTGGAACACGAAAAGTGGCACCGTCTGGGACACTGGCATGATCAGGCTGTCCTGAGCGCTACCTGTTTTGTCTGTGCTTCGTGTAGTATTAAGCCTTTTCGCAGTGAGGCTGCAGATTTGTTTTTGGGAACCAAGACCAGCCTTCTATTGATTAGAAAGAGGAACCTCTGTTAGAAACCTATACAGAAAAATGTACTTACTCCACCCTTCTCCCCCTTCAAACCCAATGCTGGGGTTTTGTGTGGCTTTTCAGTTGAACACCATGCAGTTATAGTCCCTCATAAGGTATGCTTAAGGAAAAGAAAACCTCTCTATTCAAAGAGACACAGTCTGAAGTAGAGTCCTTGGAGTGTGTAGAAAATACAGATTAATATTAATTAGTGACTCTGGGAGGAAAGGTCATCGCTATAAAGAAACCACCAGCTCTGATGCTGCAGGAGGAAATGAAGTGCTACTAAGGACTAACTTCAGGGGGAGTTGAGGGCACTCAGCACCTTTTTAGGAGGAACTCAGCATCTTACAGGATTCTGTTCTTAGGTTCAATTCATCAAAGCATTTACGCACGTGTTTAAGTCCCTTTGAAGTCAATGAGACTTAAGCACACACTTAAGTACATTGCGGAATAGGAATGAACTGCTGACTCGGGCTTAATGATCAGCTCCATTTCATAAGTCTGTGTAAAACTAAAGCAATGAAATTCTGAGGCTAAATACTTCCATTAAATGCCATCTTCAGAATGCAACAATGAACCCAGCATCTCATCAGAGTCTCATTTATTCAAAGTTCTGCTATATTTCCAGATGGCAATTTAAAAAATGTGAGATTGGGGAGGAGGAGGTGTCAGAACTCTGGTGTGGATCAAAAGAGCTTTCTCTTAAAACCAAGTGTGTGCGCATGTGTATAGATGATGCACAGGCTGGTGTGCTGCTGTTTTATTTCCTAGTTCTGAGCCAGTGGTTGTACTGGCATCAGTTCATGAAGAATCATAGACTTCTTGGACTGGAAGGGACCTTGAGAGGTCCCCTGCACTTATGGCAGGACTAAGTGAATGAAAGTAAAGTCAGATGTAGTTTTGTTCCTTTGATGTCATTCGTAAACAATTTGGACTTGCAGTTAAGTAATTTAATTATTTTAACATTTTAAAAAACACCCTCAGATTTAGCAAATCCAACTAGGATTTTTTCAAAAGGGGAAAGGTTGGTTTTAAGGTTATTTATTGGAATCGTTTGGGTTCTTTATTTGAAAAAAAGAGAGGGAAGGGAGAAACAAAACTTGGAGCAAACTAGTGATCAGCATGCTCACCGTAAGGGGCTAATATACTTTTTAAAATGTTAATGGATTGAGGATGTCTTTATGCCATGCTGAAGATGCATCTGGATTTGAAATGGGACCAAAGAAGTGTCTTACAAATTAAGAAGGGGTACGGTGCATATTTCTGTCACTGTAGCTGAACCACTGGCTGTGCGGTAAAATTATTTATTGAACTGTGCAAACAGCCATCCTTAGAAATGCGGTCTTGAAACCAGCTGTGTAAACATTTAAATGCATTTTTGTCTTCTGATTATTATTCTTTTTCCCCTTTGTTATACCAGATTATTCACTTCTTGTTAGTAAATGAGTTCTCTCTGCAGCCTTCTGTAGAGGAATCCCTATTGCATAGGTCCAGATATAAAGCTGAAAGAAGGGAGGTGAAAATTAGAAGCCTCACTTCTCTGTATTCCTCACTAGAGAACCATATTTCACACACAAGGACAGAAACTCAACTGGCTGGGCAAATACTGCTTCGCTCACAAAGCTTTGGTGGTCAGGTCTAAATGACATCTCATGCAGTGTCCTAACTTCATTCAAAGAATCATGACTCTTCTCTAACTGGTGGAGATTGAACCCATTTTAGCAAGATACCTCCTACCCTGAGCAAAATAACAGAATTGCAAAGGACAGAGATGGAAAAGTCCACGCTCACCCGATTCCCTGATCTGTGATTGTTCCCTGCAATAGATTTTCTTGTGCTTTGTTCAGTCTGATTTAAATATCCCTAGTGTTGCGGCTTCTGTTGCTTCCTTTGGGAAGAGCATTCCACTGTCCAGTATATTGGTCATTTGGACTGTGAAAAGTCAACTACTGTGAGACAATCTGTACCCCCCTGTGGCCTAATCCAAGACACACACAATCCCATGGGAATAACTATTCTCAAGAGACTTCCAGCCTCACCAAACTCAGAAGAAAGGCTGCTCTTGCCAGATCTTCAACCTGCTTTCGAGACCAGAGATTCAGTGACACCTCAGAAAAATATTGTTCATAGATTTTTAAGGCTAGAAATGACATTTATCATCATCTTAAGTCTCATCTACTGCATAACACAAGCCAGTGATTCCAGCATCAAGCCCATAACGAGAGAGAGAGAGAGTGTGTGAGTGAGTGGGGGGGGGAGGCTGGTAGCCAGCATACACAGAAATGATCAATAAGCTTCTAGGCTTACCAGTCTCCCCTGCTTGAATTCAACCCCTGATGCCAGAATTGTGTGCAATTTTAATTATGATATTAAGAACCATGTGAAATTTGCTTATTGAAATTTGAGACTATAGGGATACAGATTGTCAATTTCTTATTAAAAAAGCGGGAATTTTGTTGTCAACCTCAAAGATAACAGCATCCTCCACTCAAACTTTCTCAGTATATAGTTTATTTTAAGCTGTTTTGTCTCTTTTGCACCAAGTGTTTAGGCACTTTTTAAAGCTGCTGAAATAAATTCTAAGCTATTAAAGACAAATATGGTTTTAAGTACTCAAACATAAGCCTGAAGGGAGGGAATCTCTAAGTCAGAGGTTCTCAAACAGGGGGATGGGCCCCCCGGGGGGGGTTGCAGAGTGTACTCTGAGGGGGGGGCATGAGAAGCTTTAAGAAAAAAAACTTACCGCGCACATTTTACCCACTGCCATGAATAACTATCCAAGCTGATCCCTCCAGAGAGATCAGGTCCTCAGCTGGTGCTGTGCATTGGACTAGAGATGGCGCTGTGCATTTGGACGGATTTCTGTTAAGTTTGCATAGCATTATACAAAGTCACTGCCGTCTGTACTTTAATCCGTTTGCTACGACGCGGTGTTCACATTTAATTGCAAGCATCGATAACCAGGGCAGCTTTGCTTTTGCTTATTACAGTGGATTGTGGGATCTGTTTCAATCAATGCCTTGCTGCTTTTCATATTTACTAAGAGTTGCATACTGCTGTTTCTTTATCGATGTATGTAATTGTGTGGCGGGGAAGGGGGCGTAAACTACCCCAGACATACAGAACGGGGGCACAATCAACTAAGTTTGAAAAATACTGCTCTAAGCTTTGTTTTTCTATTTTGCAGCTAGGGCTATTGTTCCTTTATTAGCCAGTGTTTGTTTATCTTTTAAGCTTGTTATGGACTTGGCCTCTAGTCATGAAATATTTATTCAACTCTGGTTATCATAGAAATGGACAGAGAAAACGAAGTATATAAAGAACTATGCTCCAGAAATGTAGCAGTTGCCATGCCAGGATAAACTAATGGTTTATGTAGTCCCAGTATCCTGCCTCCACAGCAACCTATATCTGATGCTTCTGAGGAAAGTGTGAGGATATGCTATATGGTACCAGAATAATTTCTCAGTATGGGGGGAAACTGCTGCCTGGCCCCCAACTGGTAATCGGGTTATGCCCTAAAGCATGAGGACTGATACTATTTCACTTTTTACACTAGCCAGTGTATCTGCATTGGCTATTCTCATTCATATATATCTGATCTGTAGTATTTTAAAAAGGCCTGCCTAATATTGGAGCCAAACATTTATTTATTAGGTCTAGTTCAGTCATGTAGTGGTAACAGATTCCTGGCCAGGACCTGGTGCTCAATGATTTTTTTTTTTCCCTCCATACCACAAACTAACCTTGTTCTCTTGTGCACTGTTTCTCACAAGTGAATGGCTTCACGCTTGGTGACCAGTTCAATACACAATATCTGAATAGGCCTGACATGGGTCTTGTACTGTGGCATGATCTCCTTGACTTTATAATGAATTCCAGTATTTGGCCAAGAATCTTGTTTAATTTCTTTACTTTTTTCAATGTCCTATTGTAACTGCAGACTTCTAGCAATACTATTGTAGCTCGTTTAACAATATACCATACTTACTGTGTCCTTTTCTTTTTGACTTAATATAAATAGGCTGGGATTTCCAAATCACTGTATGGGGGGGACATAAGTGCCCAGCTACCACAGAACTTCAGTGAGATTTTAGGTGCTTAACTTGCCTAGGTTCCATTGAAAATCCCCGCCTTAAAGACTGAATGATACTCTTTTCACTAAAGAACAACAAAGTAATTATTGTTCTTCTTAATCTGTAATATCCTAAAGCAGTTTGCACTTCTGAAAGAATTGAGGAAGCGTGATATTCTTGAATTAACTATAGAAATAGTTGTAGAAAGATGGAAGCCAAATACATATTTGATATTTTACCTGCAAATCCAGTTGTTTTGTTAAATCTGAAATTTTACAAATAAAATTCCTGTTAATGCAACATCAGGAATATATGATAAATTGTGCCAGATGTGTGTGCTCTGCCTATTATATTTCTTCTATAATGTGATGGTTCAGGAAGTCTAATGTTGAAGAAAATATCTGAGTTTGAAAAAGTTGCTATAACAAACACAGATTTCAAAAATCTGTATCTTCTTCCCTGTATTTTCAGTTTCACCTCCAAATCTGGAGTTTAGGAACGGGGAATGTTGGCATAATCATGTACTATGTAACATTAAAATATTGTCTAATTCAGTGGTGACATAAATACCTGTCATTAAATCTCAGTCCAAGCAAGGACATAAGAAGACAATCATTCAGACACAGCTGGTGGAATTGAGAAAGGCTTGGAAATACTAGATCTGATAATATATTCCATTTATACACTGCCTTTCATCCTAAAACATTTTACAAACTGCATACATGTAGTATAAAAATTACTCTCCCTTTGCTGAAATGCAGTTTGGAATATGGGTTGAGGAGAACAAAAATAGCAGCTGTTTAACAGTCCATATTAATCTAGCATATCGGAAATAAATGTGAAAAGGGCGTCCCACTGAAACTGCAGAGGGAATTGTTAGCTGGACGAATGAAATTACACAACTTGAATTTGGCTGGCATTTCACATGCCTACAGGATTGGGGCTGAAGTTTGTCCTTAGGCTATCCCAATTCCTACCATAAGGTAGACATGGGGTCCTCACAATGTTATATGTAACATATTTTGTAAACTCATTATCAAACCAGTGGTGGTGATTTAAGAAAGAATTATATATATGTAATGACAGGTTTAATAAGGAAGAATAAAGATAAGTTAATAAGAGAAAAATCTGTTGCTGATGCAGTATGGTAGCAGTTTGCTAAAATGATGGCAGCCTGATCTATTGAATGATGACCAGACACTAGAATGGGCTTAACTATCTGGCTGTTTCTCTAACCAGGAGATGGGATGTGCTGGGTGAGTATCCTGAATATTAACTTTTTCAGAACTCAACCTAGGTTGCCTATGGTCTTTTTTAGCTAGCAGCTTTTTTAGATAAACCAAGAGGGAATCTCCTCTATCCAGGCTGGTAGGACGCATGCAAGAAACATCACATCTGGAATTTGTAGAATCCATATTTTCCATTGTCTTCCCCTTCTATTAGTGCATCTGTCAGCCAGACACTAGAGCAGACTAGCCATAAGGCTTATGTCAGAGACAAGATTTGTGCACCATGAACATTACTACAGATGAGACTCTGAGAAGAACCTCTTTCTAACCAACAGGTCTGGCAAGTAAACTAAAAGAGAGAACTAACTCGGGCTGTCAGAACTGTTAGTTGATGGGAAATTGAGCTTTCAATTAAACCCCTTCCCTCCCTCCTCCTCACCCCCCAGGGGAAAAAAGTGTCCAAAAGCTTTCTTTGGAAAATGGACTTAGGAAAAAAACCACTGAAAAAGTTTTTGGCTGAAAAACCAAAAATTCTTCTTCAAATGCTTGCTCATGTCAATTCCAATTAGGTGTGTGTGTGCTTCGTGCACAATTGCCAGAAGGTTTTTCCCCCGTGGTATCTGTAGGACATGGAGTCACTCATACCTTCATGGTGCCCTGTATAGGGATCTGCTGTCCCTCTGCCTCTTCAATTCCTTCTTATCGCCTGTGACGGTCAGCTGGAATCCGTAGTCTGTTGCTCAACAAGGGCCTGTCCTCCAGTGTTCTTCACACTGTTTCTGTAAATAGTTAGAATAAGTGTTATGCAAAAAGTTACCTCTCTGAGGAGGGCATCCATACACTTCATCCTGGGCTACTTGCTACATCAAGGTCTTTCAATATCTTCAATTAAGGTGCACCTGGCTGCAATTTTGGCTTTTCACCAGTTGGTGGCGTCTGTTCAGTCTTCATGAAACACATGATAGGACACTTCCTCAAGGGCCTTGACAGGCTGTTCCCTCAAATACGCCAGCCGGTTCCCCAATGGAATATTGGTTCTATCAGCGCTTATGAAACCATCGTTCAAGCCGTTAGCCCCGTGCTCCCTCCTATATCTCTCTTGGGAGGTAGCCTTCCTAGTGTTCATTGCATCAGCCAGAAGAGTCTCAGAATTCAAAGCCCTGACCTGAGAGTCTCCGCATACGACCCTTTTTCAAAGACCAGGTTTGACTGTGACTGCACCCGCCCTTCCTTTCGAAGGTTGTATCACAATTCCACTCCAATCAAGATATTTTCCTCCTATTTTTCTTTTTTTATCCCAAGCCACATGCCAGTAGCTGGGAACAGAGGCTTCACAATCTGGATGTCCAGAGGGCATTAGCTTTCAATGGCTGAGAGGATGAAACCCTTTAGGAGGACATCTCAACTCTTTGTCGCAGTAGCAGACAGAGTGAAGGATCTCCCGGTCTCCTCCCAAAGGATCCCATCATGGATTACGTTGTGAATCAAGGCCTGTTATGACCTGGTGAAGGCATTAGCTCCACCGCTGACAGCCCGCTCCGCAAGAGCCCATGCAACCTCGACAGCTATTCTAGCACAAGTCCCAATTCAGGACCTCTGTAGGGCAGCAACTTGGTCATCCATCCACATCTTCACAGCACACTATGCTGTCACCCAGCAGGCCAGAGATGATGCTGCAGTTGATAGAGCAGTAATACAGTCAGTTACCTGTGGAACTCCGACCACACCTCCTGAGAAGCTGCTTGGGAGTCAGCTAATGGAATCGACGTGAGCAAGCACTTGAAGAAGAGAAGGCGGTTACTGACCTTTGTAACTTCTTCAAGATATGTTGTTCATATCCATTCCAAGACCCCCCACCTACCCCTCTTTCGATGTCTGCCGGCAAGAAGGAACTGAAGAAGCAGAGGGTCGGCAGAGCCCTATATAGGCGCCATGAAGGTGCAACTCCAGGGGGCTCCAGAGTTGATCCTACGGGTACTACTGGGTGGAAGACCTTCCGGTGCCTGTGCACGAGGTGCGCATGCACCTAATGGGAATGGACACGAGCAACACATCTTGAAGAACAACCGTTACAAAGGTCAGTAACCATCTTACCCGTACTGTGCTTTGTATTTTTTGGGTGTTGGGTATAGCTATGTGTCTGTTAGCTTACCACTTTCAGTTCCAATTTAGAGGAGTTCAACAAGCATGTATTTATAGTTACACTTTGCAAAATTGTGCTTCTGATTAATGAACCCATTTTCTGTCCTTTTTCTCTTTCTAAAACTGATTTGCTTGGGAGTATAGAGAGAGTTTCTTAGGACACAAAGAACTGACTATTGTTAAACAAAATGTTGTAAGTTTTGCTTACAAATAAACTGTAAGAAGCATGGGCACTCCATTAAGCATAATTTTGAACAAAATGTATTTGTACCAAGTATATAACTGATCTGGATGACTCGAATGATTGTTTTAGTTTAGCTAGGCCAAGGTAATGTCAATCCGATTAGTGCTTGATAATAAACATGCTTCTGATTTCAGCAGTCACTACTGTATAATCTGATTACAGCTGATGTAATTGGCAAAAATCCAGCCTCATTTCTCACAGTATCCTCCTTCCACTGACAAGTGGAGTTGGAATGTTCTAAAGAAAAAGAAATTGTTTGAAACAGAGCTGACAAGACTCATGTATTAGTCATGTGACATGCGGGGGACATGGTCTCACACCAGAACCTTTTTGTTTCTCCCAGGAGAGCATGAAGTGGTTTTTGTCCCCTCAAGGTGACTTCCCAGCTCCTCCAATGTCTTTTTCCAGCTGCAGCTGGGATAACAATGGAGTGTGTTAATGCCTTCAAAAGATCTCTCTGAAGGATAAATAATTTCTAAATATGCATGGCCTGTATAGACAGATTTTTCAAGGGTCTTCTACCCCAGAGGGATGAAATTCTCCTAGCAGATTAATACTGTGAGGTCTCTAGGACATTTCTTTGTCAAACACCAGTGCAAATGCTGCTTTTTGGAACATATATGTTCACTTCGCCATGTAGCACTTGTAACAACAAACAATAGAAAACAATTTGGCAATAAATAAAACCCTGTTGTCTTGTAGAACTGGCTTTTTCTGTAACAAATCATATTGCTTGATAGGTATGTACCATTTACTTATTGATGACTTTTTTTTTTTTTAAACACCTCTTCCTAGTCTGAAATTGGGTCTATTGTAGAATGATCACCAATAGATGGCATTGCTGGGACTAAAACGCAACTAACCCACTGTGGAAATCAGCTCCAAGAAAGAACTGTTGGAAATTTGCTTACACAGAATGGCTGAAACATAGTATATATGGGATTGCTGGAATTTTCCTTATGCAACATAGTTATAACTGTCTGTTATAAAATTTTATTTGTTCTTTTAAAATGAATTCTGTTGGGAAACTTCAGAAGGGTTTTCTGCTGCGTTTGGTAAGAGTGCTGAAAAGCTAGATACCATGAGAGTGATCTAACACACAAGTCAAGTGCAAGGGATCATCCATTCCAGATATGGTTTAGTTTACTTCTGGGCAGCTGATGTGTAGTTAGTCCCCAAAAGCCTATTCAAAGGCTGTAATAAAGTGAGCCTTGTTACTGTAGTTGATTGATTTTGCCCAAGATTCTGTTCTCCAGATGCTATAATGTATATGTGCTCTAGGTCTGTTTCTTATATTCCCCAAAACTGCTGTATAAAGGCTAATATAGGAAATTAGATTTTTTTTAATGTTTTCTGCACTGCAAAAACTGGAAATATCTTTAACTGGATGAGGCCCTTAGGAACTAAAGCTGTACAATAAATAAATTGTCAAAACTTTGTTCAGCTCTGTCAAAGCCAGCAAACCGTTCTGGCATTCTCTGAGCCCTATGTCTTTCCCAATGGCAAAGATGGCTTCTTCCTTCCGCAGAGTCCTCCCTCCCACTGGGAAAAGCACATGAGGCTCAAGTATTTGTGGAAGAAAATTTCAGTGAGTTTGCAAGCAGCCCTGATGGTTGCTGGGAGGGGTTGGAAGTGACTGCTATCTAATGTTAGAGAACCCCAGCGTTCTGGGAGCCACAAAATAGCACCGCACCAGCACTTTGCAAATGTGATAATGGTCATAAGTGGCATTATGACATGGCTCACAGGATTGGCAGTAGGCTGTGTTGGGCATTTCTCCCGTAAGCCTTCACTTAATACCAGTTGATGTGAAATGAGTCAGTAGTCTTGGTCCACCTCACAGTAGACAGATGTGAAAGTCGCAGGCACCACTCAGGCACCATTTGCTCCCTCATTGGCAAGGCAAGGATTGGTTGGGTGTTGACACTGAACGTGGCGTGACTAGAGCTGTGCAAATGAGTTTGATGCCTCACTGGCCGTTCTGAAAAATCAGAAAAAAACATTTTGAAATTTTTCAAAAATTTTAATCAATCAAAAAGTGGGAAAAAATTGTTTCAGATCAAATAAATTGTTTAGTTCAACCTGCAGTGAAATGTTTTGTTTTACTTCTGAGCTCTTTTTAACATTTAAAAAATATATAATTAAATTAAAGGAAAAGTGTAATAGAAAATCAAAAATTTTTTTTTGAAAACATTGAAACAAAATGTTTTGAATATTTTTCCCCAGAGTGGGAATAGTGTAGATTTTGCCTTTGACAAGCCTTTGACCAATGGCTCTTGAGCAAAGTAAGCAGTCATGGGATAAGAGGGAAGGTCCTCTCTTGGATCAGTAACTGGTTAAAAGATAGGAAACAAAGGGAAGGAATAAATGGCCAGTTTTCAGAATGGAGAGAGGTAAATAGTGGTGTCCCCCAGGGGTCTGTACTGGGACCACTACTGGTCAACATATTCATAAATGATCTGGAAAAAGGGGTAAACAGTGAGGGGGCAAAATCTGCAGATGATACAAAACTGCTCAAGAGTTAAATCCAAAGCAGACTGCGAAGAGCAAAAAAATGGCAGATGACATTCAGTGCTGATAAATGCAAAGTAATGCACATCGGAAAACATAATGACATAATGAACTATGAATATAAAATGATGGGATCTAAATTAGCTGTTACTACTCGAAAAAGAGATCTTGGAGTCATTGTGGATAGTTCTCTGAAAACATCCACTCAATGTGCAGAGGCAATCAAAAACGCTTACAAAATATTGGGAATCATTAAGAAAGGGATAGGCAAGAAGACAGAAAATATTGTATTGCCTCTTTATAAATCCATGTTATGCCCACATCTTGAATACCGAGTGCAGATCTGGTTGACCCATCTCAAAAGAGACATTTTGGAATTGGAAAAGGTACAGAAAAGGGCAACTAAAATGATTAGGGGTACAGAAAAGCTTCCATATGAGGCAAGATTAATAAGATTGACTTTTCAGCTTTGAAAAGAAATGACTGGGGGAAAAGGGGTTAAATAGGTCTATAAAATCATGAATGGTATGGAAAAGGTGAATAGGAAAGTGGTGTTTACTCCTCATAACACAAAAACTAGGGGTCACCAAATGAAATTAATAGGCAGCAGGTTTAAAATGGACAAAAGGAAGTATTTCTTCACACAACACACAGTCAACCTGTGAAACTCCTTGCCAGAGGATGTTGTGAAGCCCAAGACTATAACGGGGATCAAAAAATAACTTGATAAGTTCATGGAGGACAAGTCCATCAATGGCTATTAGCTAGGATAGGAAGGGATTGCTGTTTGCCAGAGGCTGGGAATGGCTGATGGGATGGATCACTTAATTGATTACCTTGTCTGTTCATTTCCTCTGAAGCACCTGTTATTGGCTACTGTTGGAAGACAGGATCTGGGCTAGATAGACCATTGGTCTGACCCAGTCAGTTTTGGTTGAAAAATTTCAACCAGCTCTAGTTGAGGAACACTGGGACACAGAGCATTCACTTCTGCTGTGCATGTTCACCTGTCCTATGGATTGGATTGTCATGCTGCACCATTCATGACCAATAAATTCATTCAGAAAACTTAGTGGAGGACAGGGGAGTCAAATATGTGCATATATTTCATAACACTACCTCATATAAAATAGAACTGTGCTTGTTACATGTAAGTCTCTTACAGCCATTATATTAAAATGGATGGAATTTATGTACCAGCTGAAAAATATTAGAAATAGCTGATTGACATTGGAAATTGAAATAGATAGGGGGCATGCTGGGAGAAGAGACTGATGATAACTTTTTAAAGAGCTAGCTCTAAAATTGCTTCAAAAATTACTTAATGGCTTACTGAGAGAGAAGCCTGGAGAAAGAAATTCCAGGCCACTAGTATAAGGGGAAATCTTAGTAATGGAAATGCCAGGGGGTTGTGAAATATAGCAACTTCTTTGGTAGAGAGATTAAAATACTCCAAACCATAGTTTTTCAGAGATGTTGAATTCCAGGAAAGGTTTTGTTTGTTTAATCTGTGCTTTATTTAATCAAATTAGAAAACGTCTTTGGTTTCAAAGCGTCACTTTAGAGCATGTATTACCCTAATATAAAATTCAATCCACTCTCCTCTGCACCAGGGAAAGGTGGTGAAAATGACCAACCTTTCTGTCTTTTTCAGACTTTCAAAGCAGTGTGTTTAGGACTCCAATATCTGACTTGCCACATGGGAAGAGATAGATGGGCTCTTTGAAAACGTGATCGGTCTTACGTGCAGCTCACACTGTGTTTTGCAAGAGTACATCTGATTCTGATATTGTTTCCAAAGCAGAGAAATCACTTCAGTGCTAATAAAAACAGGAAAAATAGGCCCTTTTTTCCTGAGCCATGAATGTTTTTGGTTTATATTTGTTACTATTACATTTAACCTTGTTTTCGTTAAAATTAGGGGTAAGTGAAGTGCCATATTTCCCCCCACAAAATTGTGTCAGGAATTGATTTTGTTGTGTTTCAGTTCTATCCTGAAAGCAATGGCTGGAGCATTTCTGAAATGGGTTAAATGATTATAACATTGTCCATCTAGTGAAAACTAAGATCCACTTTCCCTTCCCTTCCCTCAGACTTTGGGGAGGTTCAGATTCAAATCCAGATTCTCTCTTGGTCCCATTTCTAATCCCTACATGTATGTATCACATCTGGCCATGCTAAAGGAGTATCTGGGACTCATATATTACCCACAGTTCTTTATAGGATGAAAGGTTAGCATGACCAAAGGGGGCATAGTTATGACTGCATGCGCAAACAAGCTGTGGCCTCTATGCTAGGAACTCATAGTTAGATGAGTAGTCCTGTGTGTACAGTTACTCATGTGTCAGCATTTACAGAATTGGGGTCTGCATCGTTAACTCCTAAAGATCTTCAATGCAGCATGTGTGAAATTCTGGGTCCATCTAGGCCTAGGACAGGATATCAGTGCTCCTTGTCCAGTGCTTGGGACCAGAAATTAGAATAAAGCAAGGGATAAGAATACTTTGCAACAAAGAATATTTTTAAGTTAAAAGCCAGCTTTGTTTTCTCGTTCCTTTTCATTTCCTTCCCTTTCCCAGCATACACCACCCTTAGCAGCCATCTTTCCTTTGTGCTTCAGCTGCCCAAAATTAATATGAAAGATGCACTGGTGAGAAGACACTTCTACAAATGTAGAGAGAAGTGGGAATCATGTTACTTTTTGAATAGACCTGTGGCTACTTCTGTCAGCTGAAGTAACCAACGTGGGTGAGGCAGGCAGGCTAATGGACCCAGCATGTGTCATGAGGCACTGAGCAAATGGAGAAAGACACAGTACCGTTTAATGGGCTCCATTGCCGGCCCTCTCCACAGCCTCTGCTCTCACTTTCTCCTAAAGGCATGTTTTCCGCACAAGTGAGAAAAGCAGCTCTCCAGGGTGGCAGTAGGAGTCGTCCCTGCTCGCTAGCATTAATTTAATCATAGGCATAGTTTTTCCCTCTTGTTCAGCAGCATGCCCATTTCCGTGAGCTGGGGCGAGGCTTCTCTGCCTCAAACAGAGCAAAAGCTGAGCATTTGGCATGCACACGTTCCCTCCAAGTGTTCAGTTTTAATTATTCGGATGATGATTCATAGCACACTTGCAAACGTCCTGTTGTTAGACTTTAAAAGTCTGGGAAATAGGAGACCTCCCTGCTGAGGAATGGGGTGAGATCAACCCTTTTCCCTGGGTTTAGAATGATCACGTTTTGGGATTAATGCCCCAAGAAGCTGCAAGTCCTCAGATCCCCTGGCCAAACGCTCCCTGCGTGAGGGAGGCCCAGTGGCTTTAGAAACTGCTGCAGTCATAGTCAGGAGCAACAGCGCTGCCCCATGGTCTGTGGGACTGCGCTCCTCCTCTTATAGCCCAAGTTACCTCAGAGCCACACAAATGCCTGTTTGCTTTTATTGTTGAAAATAAATTCCTTTAGAAATAAAAAATCGCCGTATTGAGTGTATAGAAAGAGTCACAATGGCATCCCAGAGCATTTTAAGCATAATTTTTCTATTTCCCTCCTGTCACTCCAGGTTCTTTTGTCCCACTATTGCCCCTGGGCATGTTGAGCTGCTCTGTGTCTTTGGGTAGGAAGGAGGAGGTGTGACCCTGAGGGCCCCGCTGTGTCAATTGGCAGAGCGCCTGCTGCTCTGTGACTCCTGTCAGGCCTCACAGGCTCGCTACCACGTTGCTGTCATCGTATTTATGTGTAAAGAGCATCGTGCGAAATATCAAGTGGAAGCCGGTGACACGCCCGTCATTAATACCGTTGTGTGATGTATGGACAGAGGGTGTGTAAAGAGTTTTGTATGTGGGCTGGAAATATGTTCCTGAAATACATTTTGGGGGCAGACTAACGTTGTAGGATGCCAGAGGCAACGCACAGTTCATTTGCACCTGAGGTAAATGCCCGGTAACAGAAGGGTGAGGAAGCAGCGTGTTATCGGCACCCTGGCAAACACCATGCGCTCTGAACCCCAGGGCGCCATCCTGATGCTTGAGATGAAGACAATGAACTTTTGGGAGTATGAGGAGAAGTAACAGGGCACCTCATTTAGCCATCACTGAGGGACCAAAGAGGTCAGTGATCTTTGTGCCTATGAATGGAGGATCCCCTACTTGCTGGAGGGGTGGTGACACTCAAAAGTTAAGAGTGTGAGGACTTAGACAAACTTAGGCGCCTTCCACAGTTATATACAGTCTCTTGAAGCATATTATACTTTTGTTTTATTTTAGGCATTTTCTGTTTCTATTATCTCTTGTGAGCAACACTTAAATCTCTATTCCTTATGAGTAAACGTTGTCTTGTTTTAGTGTGAATGTATCTCAGTGCAGTTCTGTTACAGTAAGGTGCGCATCCTCAGCGGAGCCAGCGGGCTGCCGTGTAGCCCGGCCCTTTGAAGTCAGCGGACTTGATGTTTTTGTGGGCATCCAGTGACGGACTGGAGGCTGCAGAGAGACACTTTTGGAGACTTCGGGAACTGAAGCATGCCAAGAGTGACATGCCAGACAAGCAAAGGACTGGCAGATCCTGAGGCGTTTGCTGGGCTGGCGAACAGAGTGAAGTGTTCGAGAGCCAACACGAAGTTTAGCAGCAGGAAATCTCTCTTGCTGAGGCAGAGGTATAACAAGGCGACGGATGGTACAGTTCTGAACACCACAAGAAAAGAGGGCAGTGCTGAATTTGCTCCCCCCCTCGCCCTTTCCCCCCAGCCCTTTGAACAGCTCATCCCTCCAGGCTATGTAAGATATGAGGATTCGGCTGTGCGTGTACAGCCATAACTGATGGGCCTTGAAGTCTCAAGCACCTGTCTCAGATGGGAACGAACGATGGTCACTCCATTAGTACATGCCCGCTGCCGCTGGACTCAGTTGTGGTGCTTTGCAAAGCAATAAGTAGATCACAGTGGGAAGGATGCTCAGTTGTGCTATTTAAAGTGCACCAGGTATTTTTTTTCTACCAGTGTGATTTTTTTTTTAAATGGCTCATTACGAACACGTTTTTTGGTGATTGCTTAGTGTGCACTTCCATGGATTTGGAACCACTGAAGGTTTTTTGTTTTCTTTTTTTTTTAATGGGATCATAAAAATCTGCTGGGGCTTTAACTCAGCGTGTGTTTCTTGCACTGCTGCTCTGCAGCTGTGTGGTTATTGAAATGTTTTATTGTCTCAATAATGTTTCAAAAGAAAGTGATGCCCAATTTGAAGGGATATATTGCAATTCTCTTCCTGTAGATTGATGATTAAAACATGGGGTTAAAAATGGTGCAGGTGCTCAGACTGCATTTCAAAATGTACAGGACCAAAAGTGCAGCGTCTAGACTGCCAGTGCCCTTGGACAAGAGCACAGAGAGAAGCCAAAATGGGAGGAATGACATTCTGGAACAGCCGTCCCAGGGAAACAGTGGGGGCAAAAAAAACCAACTGGCTTCAAGACTGAGCTTGATAAGTTTATGGAGGGGTGGTATGATATGACGGGACTGCTTACGATGGCATGTGGCCCCCCGGGGACCGCCAGTATCAAAAATCCCCAATGGCTGAAGATGGGACACTAGGTGGGGAGGGCTCGGAGTTACTACAGATAATTCTTCCACCAGGGTCTGCCTGGTGGGTCTTTCCCTCATGCTCAGGGTCTCACTGATCACCAAATTTGGGATGGGGAAGGAATATCCCCCCTGGGTCAGATTGGCAGAGACTCGGGGGGGGGGTTTCACCTTTCTCTGCAGCATGGGGCATGGGTCACTTGCAGGTTTAAACTGGTGAAAATCCCCTGTAACTTGAAGTCTTTAAATCATGATTTGAGGACTTCAGTAACTCAGCCAGAGACTAGGCAGTCTACTTCAGGAATGGGTGGACGAAGTTCTGTGGCCTGCGATGTGCAGGAGGTCAGACTAGATGATCGCGATGGTCCCTTCTGACTTAAATCTGTGCGTCTCTCATCAAAACCTTACTTACAAGAGTAAGTCAATGAGGATACTTGCTGTCACAGTTCAGGGAAATTGGTCCTGTGTTTTCCCCGCATAGTTGACCAAGGGCACCCACTGTAGGCTCTGGGCTCCTCAGCAATTACCCCTCTTGGGCAAAGACTTGGGACTCTTCCCTCGTGAGCAGCATGTTTCCACCCTACCCAGTTCCCTGTCTACACTGTCAGTTCCCTAGCAAGTCAGACTGCCTAAGCAGACCCGTCTCCTCAGAAGCTATAAACCACATAATTGCCCATAGTTATAAGTTGCCACACACTTATTCTTCAGGTGAAAAGATGTTAAAGCAATCAAAGAACCCACACATATGCTAATAGACTTACCAGAGATCACCCCAACTCCAGCGAGGGCCCGGGCAGTCCTTCCAACGCCACCAAGGGCTTTTTTGGGGGGGGTCCCAAGTTGATAACAACTGTTAGCTGAGAACACCCCTGTGAATCTGAGAGTCACTCCTTTAGACAGTTTGGGTCTTTGGTCTGCAGATACTGTGAAGAGGTAACTAGCCAGACCATGCTCCCCTCCCCTGGTATTTCCTAGGAACCCACTTAACTTTGTTTGTCTGGCACATTGTTTAAAATAATCCGCCAATGTTCATAACATTTCCCAAGGTTTACAATGGCTGTGTTTCCGCTTGACAGAGTTACGCACACTCCCACAATGCTACTTACACTTTGCCAAAGATACTTAAATTTCATTCAGTATAGTTTTATTTAGTTCAATAAGGTTTGTCCAGGAAATTGGCGTCTGTCACACTTGCATGAGAGAGACTTTGTAAACTTGAGTTCTGAGGTGCGTAATCTGTGTAGCCCACTCACCATAGCCGTGGTCTGTAAATGTGTTGGGAATAGTGGGTAATATATTTAGCCCACACAAATCCTCCAGGAGCTCTTTTCATAAAGAGCACCTATCACATAGGATTATAAACAAGAGTGGAATTAATTTCAGTTTATGGAAAGAACAGTCCACTCCCCTCTCCCCACAATAATGATTGGGGTCATAGGCAGAATCCAAGAATGCTAGCACATGTTGCCCAGTGAATGTGTGATGATTTATCATTCACATTCTGGATGACTGGTATAACACCCTGGGCAGAATCTGGAATTTGGTTCATGTTACTCAATGGGTTTTATGACCCATAGTGTGCAGAATATGATTGATTGGCAAGGCACCCTGGCAGAATTTAAAATGTTCTACATGTCACTCTGTGGGTTTTCTGACTCATCAGACATGATGATTGATTAGCACAGCACCCAGGCAAGGACCACAATTTCTCTTTGAAGTCACTTCTGGCAAATGTTGCCCACATTCCATTGCAAACGTGTAGAAGGACCGTGTTGTTTAGCTGCTGCTGCTGCTTCTCTTTATTGTGCTAATAGAGTCCCCATTTTGTGTCTCTGAAAAGGGTTGTTGATTGCTGACACTAAGGCAAGGGTTTTGGTTTTGTGCTGTGTTGTGTTCCCTAGTGAGATAGGAATGTGCACTGTGAGGTGAGAGCAAGCTGGGTTCTTGCTATTCTGCTTTTCTGCCATATGGTTGTTTTGTGTCCTCTCTTATGAATGCAAGAATTAGCACATGCAGACTTGAGAAAAACTGAAACTTGAAGCAAGCAGAGTAAGAGCTGGTGCTTCTGTAGTACTGATGATATCTTTTCTCCCCCTCCCAATGGCATATTGTGTTAAATAACTGAGAAACAGAGATCAGGATAAATAATAGAGCTAGAAGGAAAATGTGTGGGTTCTGTCCAAATACTGGATGTTGTGCTTACTACTGTTTCCAAAGATCACATGCTGTAGTGTGAACTAGGGAGTCGCCAAATGAAATGAATAGGCAGCAGGTTTAAAACAAACAAAAGGAAGCATTTCTTCACACAACGCACAGCTAATCTGTGGAACTCCTTGCTAGAGGATGTTGTGAAGGCCAAGATGATGATGCAGTTCAAAAACGAACTTAAGTTCATGGAGACTAGGTCAATCAATGGCTATTATCCAAGTGGGCAGGGATTGTTGTTTACCAGAAGCTGGGAATGGGTGATGGGATGGATCACTTGATGATTCCCTGTTCTGTTCATTCCCTCTAAAACACCTGGCATTTGCCACTGTCGGAAGACAGGATATTGGGCTAGATCGACCATTGGTTTGACCCAATATGGCTGTTCTTATGTTCTAGTGTCTAAAATGTTAATTAATGGTAATAATGAGAACTGGATCTGAGCCCACACCGCAGATCCAAACACTTTCTCTAAGTTTGGGGCAAGTTGGATTTACATCTGAAGTGGGCTGCTCAGGTATTAATACAGTTATGCTTGCAGTTCTTGAAGTGTATAAATAGAAGCTAAATGTATCCTTTTCATTTTACACTTATTTATGACTGGGAATGCATGAATCAGGTCATATAAAACAAGATGACTCCATCCACTCTGACCCATCTCCATTTAAAGGTGCAGGGACAGGAGGAGTCCATGGTTATTAAACTGAGTGACAGGAAAAATGGTGTCAGCAGTGAAAGGGAATATGAAGGGTAGAGAAGTTGGGAAGGGAAGAACAGGAGTTCAGCATTTGGCCATCTGTGATGTCAAACAACAAAAGACTCTGTCAGTCTTGGGTACCCATTGCCATAGTATCTGAGCATTCCACAATATTTATTGAATTGATCCTCACAGACTGGTAGGCTGTTTAACTCCCATTGTATCCCCACTTCACAGGAAGTCTGTGATTGAGGCAGGGACTTGAAATCAGATCTCCCACATCCTAGGCTAGTGTCCTAACCACCGAACTATCCTTCCACTCTGTCAGATCCATTTTAAAGTGGGTTCTTAAAGTCAACAGAATTATGCAAATAATGCTTTATAGCACATAAATATGATCATCACAAATGAAGGAGGAATATAAAAAACAGCACAACCAGGGAGGGACAAAATTAGAAAGGCTAAGGCACAAAATAGGTTTCATCTAGCAAGAGACAGGAAAGATGATAAGAAGAGGTTCGTTAAATACATTAAGAGCAAGAGAAACATGAAGGAAATGTAGGTCTACTTATTGAAAATAGAGAGAGAGCAGGCTCAAGGTCATTTAGATGTATTCAAGTTGGCCGGGCCTGATGAAATTAATCCTTGCTTGCTTAAGGAACTAGCTGAAGCAATCTTGGAACCATTGCCAATTCTTTTTGAGAACTCCTGGAGAAGGAATGAGGTCCCACAGGACTGGAGAAGGGCAAACATAGCACCTCTCAGTTTAAAAACTGGGAACTTGGAGGTCCTGGGGAATTATAGACCAGTCAGCCTAACATGAATACCTGGAAAGATACTGAAACAAAGTATTAAACAACTAATTTGTAAGCACCTAGAGGAAAACAGGATTTCAAGGAATAGATTTTTCAAGGACAAATCATGCCAAACCAACCTAATTTCCTTCTTTGACTGGGTTATGGGCATGATGGATGGTCGGGGAGGGGGAAGCATTAGATGTGGTATCTTGATTTTTTTTAGTGCAGCTTTTGACACAGTCCCACATGACAGTCTCATAAATAAATTAGGGAAACGCAGTCTAGATGAAATTAGAATAAGGTGGGTGCACGACTAGTTATCAGTGGTTTACTGTCAAATTGGGAGCGCATATCTAGTGGGGTCCTGCAGAGGTAGGTCCTTGGTCCGGTTCTATTCAATATTTTTATTGATGGCTTACATAATGGAGTGGAGTGTATGCCTATAACATTTGCAGATGATACCAAGTGGGGAGGGGTTGCAAGTACTTTGGAAGACAGAATTCATATTGACCTTGACAAATTGGAGAACTATTTATTTCGTATGGGATAGTGGAACAGTGAAAGCAACGGCATGACCACAATTGGATCTTAAGGTCTCTTTTCAAGTCCAGGACGGAGGGGGTAGCCAGATGAATGGCTGTGACCATAGATGGGAGAACTGCTCTGAATTCAATAAAAAGAAATTAAATAGACAAGTGCAACATACCACACTTAGGAAGGAAAAATCAAATGCCTAACTACAAAATGTGGATTAACTGACTAGGCAGTTAATTTCCTTTTCTGAAGAGGGCTCATTAAACTAGCAGCTCCATTTAATTATACCACCGACCTATATTCCAGAAACGCATCTTGTACAGTAAGGACTAAATCATGCTTTGTACAAGGCAGACCTCCATGGGGAGAGGGAAGACGTCGCCACCCAAGTGGTAGCGGCAGAAGGCATCGGCCTTTTGGAAGCCTATGGTTCTGCACTGTCTGTCTGTCCCCAGCAGCTCTTGGCAGCATGGCTTCGATGGAGCATTACCAGCATCTACACTGAGAACAGCTGCCCTAGAAACCTCCTTACAACAGGTTCCCCATCACAGAACGGTCTGCATGGAAAAAATAACACAATCCCAGGCTATGTTAATTTTTCCAGGAAACCTTCCTCTTCCCAGCAGGGTCCCTGGGCGTACCAATTTGTCCTGCAGCCTGTCACAGTGGGGGCATGGGTGGAGCTGGAATCAGAGGCCAGGAAGCAGAGCCAAATCTGGAGTTGGAGGCCAGGAACCAGAAGCAAGGTGAAGGAGCAGGGTCTGTTGTAGCAGCCTATTGGGGAATCAGCCCAGGTGCACAGACAACTTCCTGGTGTTTCCCCCACCCCCACCCAAGTAGGGTTACCACCTTTGAAATGCAAAAACCCTGACACCCACCCACCCCGCAAGGCAACTCCACAACCCACCCCCAACAGCCACGTATAGTATCTAGAAAGAGAACGCACACAGATAAGATTGATAGCATCATTTTCTTTCTTACTCTGTGGAAGTGGGAACACTGGACACAGAAACTTTTAACCTTCGATATCCCAGTGTACTGTAATGATAATGCAAATCTCTAGACCCACATAGTAAAACCCCACCAGATTACATTATTTTTCTGGCTACTGCCAAATCCATTAAAAAAAAATTCTAAAAAACAGCCAGGCCAGTCAAATACCAGCCAGGCGGTAACCCCACTTCCAAGCTTAAGTGTGTCTGGACCAATCAGTCCACTTGTGATCAGCACACCCTGTGATACTTGGGTGCACAAGGCCCACAGCCTGTTGATCGCTGCTCTGCCAGAGCTGTTGGGTGATGGCATAGATGCGGCAGTTGCCCAGGGACCAGGAGACCCATATTTCAGCCCCACAGATTCTCATGCAGCCTCTAAACTATGCTGATGTTAGTCCCATTGAGCATACTGCATGATGTCTGCAGTGGGTGGACACTGAAGTGGAGATAGTTTAGCCCTTCCTTCCATGCAGGAGAGGAGAAATCCCACTATAGGGAGGAGGTTTCCACTGTTAGCTCTACGTGTAGGGTGACCAGATAGCAAGTGTGAAAAATTGGGATGGGAGTGGGAGATACTAAGCACCTATATAAGAAAAAGCCCCAAATATTAGGACTGTCCCTATAAAATCAGGGCATCTGATCACACTATCCATGTGTGTGTTGCTATGCTGAAAAACAAAGATGCCTCCCAAAATACTCCACTGACTGACGGGCAGAGATCACAACACCCGTTGCACACGAAAAAAGCCAGGTATCAATTACTCGGTGGTGTACAGCTCCTTTTTGTTCCTAGATCTTTTTGTAATGCTCAGTATGGAAATGGGTAAAGCAATAGAAACTGAACATTCTTCCCAAATGTTCTCTGATCGCTCCCCTCTGACTTGGCTGTTTAATTGGGCAATAGGTGGCAGTAACTCTTTGGCCTGGAGAAGGATTGTTGCAATCATACTTCAGAGCCTTTATAAATAAAAAATGCAAACCAGAACTTCATCCAGGAAAACAGTATCTCTTGCTGATGAGTCTACATTATGGCAAACATTTAAAGTATATTGTAGAGGCACATTTATATCCTAAGGAACCTTGCTGGATATCTGAGAATCAACTAAAACATTCAATGGTCTTTTGAGGGCAGGTCTACACTTAAAATGCTGGATCAGTGCGGCTAAGTAAGCTTCTATGCCGACTGGAGTTTCTCTGCCAGTGTAGTTAATTCACCTCCCTAAGAGGCGGTAGCTGTGTCGATGGGAGCTCTCCCATCAACATAGCGCTGTCTACATTGGGGGGCGAGAGGGGGGGTTAGGTAGGTATAACTACGTGGGTCAAGGCTGTGTATTTTTCACTCCACTGAGTGGCGTAATTATACCAGTATGGGTCCGTAGTATAGATATGGCCTAAGTCTCCACCTTAATCTGAAAGGTAGGATGGAGAGGCTCAGTGCGTGGGAAGGGAGATCGTGGTTAGGACAGCAGGTGAATGAGAAATGGCAGTTGGATTTTCGCATTTTTTATTTCTCTCCAGAGGTCTAGGATAAAACCAGAATCATCGTGTCCTGAGATTTACAACAGAGAACATGGGTGCATGATAAAATGAATTTCAAACTAATTTTAAAAGTCCTGAAGATCCCCTTAGGTGGACCAGTATTTGCTGAAGTGCCAGCATGTTTTTTCAACTTTGCTTTCTGCCTGACCCATGATATCTACTGCCTTTGAAGTAGCTATAACTTGGGCCAAAAATTGTGAACTCAGAGAAACCAGCAGCTCTGCACAAGGGAAAAACCTTTGTAGTCAGTTCACATACAGACACGGAAACAGACTGGAAGGGTTTTGAATTTCCATGCTGCCAGCATTTTGAGAAGGGCTTCAGCGTAGTTGCATCTGCGTGCATGATGTAATCCAGAAGAGAGCATGACCTCAGATGCCAGGCTCTGGTCTAGCTAGAAATTTCCTGTACAAGAGGAGTTAACATAGTAAAGCATTCTCTTCTTCTCACCAGATGGGGCCATTAGGGGAAGTCGTTCAGGGGCTGAATCCTGCAAGATGCTAAGCATTTTGACCCTGATCTAGCAGAATCCAGAAGCACATGTTTAACTTTAAGCAGCATACATGGTTCCCTGGAAGTTAGTGGCATTATGTTATACTTAAAGTCATGAATCAGATCACCAAGTAAGTGAGATTTAGCTGAAAAATCATGAGATTGAAAAAAAAAATACAGTTCTTTTAGGACTCACATTTTCATGCTTCTCTCTGCAGCCACGGGGGGCTAGAAATTTACCTTTTTTTGCTTTTAAATAAAAGCTGAGAGTCTGTGGGCTCAGAAAGGAATTTTCCCCTAGTGAGATTGGCAGTGACCTTGGAGGATTTTGCCTTCCTTTGCAACATGTGGGTGAGGATTGCTTGCCAGGGTTATGTGGGTATATCTCATTTAATCAATTTCCTGCCATGCAGGGGCCTTGAGCACTGGTGCACCTTGGTCCTTCCTATTCACTGCTCGTGGCACATGTTAAACTAGCCTCCTGTGGGTGTCATTGACTTTGGTCTCATTTCTATTGTTGAGTTTAGTGTGGGGTGCTGGGTAGTGTTGGTGACCTGTGACATACGGGAGGTCAGACTGGATGGTCCCTTCTGGCCTTATTATACTCTTATGATTTTATGATTCTCATGCAGTCACCTGACTCCAAGAACTGGAGCTTTTTGAAAAATACCAAATGTCACATGGTACAATCATGGGCGATGCCAACTACGTTAAAGTTAGGCATGTGCTTAAGAACTTTGCTGGATATGGCTTCATTGCCCAGTGTCTTCTGGAACAGGCCCCTCAGAAAGATTTGTAATACAGCAAACCGATCACCACACATAGAAATTGAAACTGAGGTTTCATTAGAGGGTTACCATAATGAATTTTCCCTGGATGTCTTAGTCCTACTATATTAATTTAAATGAATACAAAACTTCAAATATAGAACAGTCCTGTTGGCACCAGGATTTTATTTTACCTCTTGCATTCACCCAAAGACAAGGAAACAAATGTATTTTCTTTTCTTTTCTTTTTTTTAAGAGGAAAAAAATAAGAAACTACATAAAGAATTCAAGCCAGTCCATGATGTTTGGTTATGAGTGTGCTGAAGTAAGGAGCATGCTGCAGTTTAATATTAAGTGGGAGGATGCTTTCTATTAACCTGATAACCTTTTTTCTGGGCTGATAAACTGTGATAGCACTACGAGGCTTCAAACCCAGTTGTGCTAAATGATGTTTAAAAAAAAAAAAAGTAGGCTGACAGGTTTAAAGTTATTAGTGATGTGGGCTGTCTCAATTTTTGGGTGTCCAACTTCAGAAACCTTAAAGTGGCCCTGATTTTTTGAGAAGGTGGCTGGGGGATATTCCATGGCCTGTGACGTACAGGGTCAGGCTAGATTGACATAATGGGACCTTCTTCCCTTCAAAATCTAGGAATCTCTGAAAATAATTTTTGAAAATTTAAGCTAGAATCACCTCAGCTTTTGGCCCAAAGTTTATTTAGCCTGAGGGGATGCAGCTATTTCCTCATAAACAGGTTGAAGTATCTTTTACTGGGGGGAAAAGTGTCCCCCCGCTCCATGCTCTCCTCATGCAGAGGATAGACCTCTTAGACTTCTACAGGATGTTGTGTTGCTGTACCCATACCCAGTTATTGACCATGCTCCAAGAAAAATGTTTATTTCTTAGATTAAAGTCTGAATCTGAAAGTGTGAATCTGAATCTATAGTAGTTTCCCAGGTGTCATATGCTGAGTTTCCCTTGGGAGCCCTGTGTATTTTTCAGCTCTCACAGGTGACTCTGGGTTATCCTTCAGCAAAACAGAAAGATGCAAAGGGCTAGGACAGAGGAGTGTTGTCTATAATGGGTAATGGGCGAACTTCATATATGGAGAGGTTCGTTTTGGATAAACAGGTTGATTTCCTAAACTGTGTGTACCTCTTTAGTCTGCAAAATTGGGCTTGAAATCTTTTGAGAACAGAGTGTTCTCTTGAGATTCCTGGTCATTCCCTAGTTTGTTGAGGCCAGAAATACCAGAGTAACTAATGTGTAGGAGTGAAAGCAAACATTAACCAAAACTTTTTGAACCTCCAAAGAAGATTAGTTCATTCTTGAAATAAGGGATGGACTAATTTTAGAGTCTGTTCTTACTTTATTCAAATTGTTTCCCCTCAAATACATTGGTGAGGAAAGTCAAGCCTCTGTATGCCAGGCACATGTAAAAGTGGGCTTGCCAGTCCTCCAGGATTGTCCTGGAGTCTCCAGAAATTAAAGATTAATCTTTTATTTAAAGATGATGTCATTTAATGGAACCTCCAGAAATATGTCCAACTAAAATTGGCAAAGCTATGTAGAAGGTGTCTGGTTGCGTGAAATTAATATGCAGGTCTCATTTATTACTGGAACTAGCATTTGTGATCATTGTGAACCACACTGTAAAGCAATACAAGTTTCTCTCCAGGGGATGTATTTGGAAGTGTTTGCATTTATGATTAGACAATTCGAGTTGACAAGCCATACAGCTGAGGGTAATAGAAAATGAGGAATGTGGACTTTTCTTTGGCAGTCAGAGGAGAGCTTGGAAATGTTTCAGGGAGAGGATTAAGTCTCACCACTCTCTGGGTCAGGGTTGGGGTAATTGGCAGAGCCAGAGGTTGATATTAGGGGATTATAAAAAAAAAAAAGGCTGAAACATTTATGTATAGCACTACTAGGATGGCTATCAAAATAAAAAGGACGTGCCTTAGAAATCCCGTAAATATATTTTTGGGATCCTATCATTTGTGTATGGGAGGGAAGGCAGATAAATGCATAGTTAGCAGATATTTGATATACATTTTCATCTGGGATTGGGGTAGAGGTGGATGGGAGAGAGAAACAAATGGACAGAGTTCTTAAATTGCCTGCGATAAAAAATGGGCTTTGTGCCCTATGTCTATTAGGAAAATTGCTGGGTTTTGCATCCTGAAATCAGCCATGCATCTTGTCCTTAATCTATATACAATGGAGTTTGTTTTTTGGAAAATCATGTATTGGAAAACCAGCAATAAACCAACCACCACCACTGTAGTAAACACTTTAAAGCTGATATTTGATGTGAATTGCAGTTCCGTTACGCATCAGAGAAAATGGTAAAAAATTAAAAATGATCTTTGTTCAGGGGGAGGGGACTTGTGCATATATACTGTTATGTGTAAGCAAATACCAAATTGATTGATATTTGAGAAAGGGATTAATACCACTCTGAACAATTGCAATATTCCTTGCTCCCCCACTGTGTTCTAGACTAACCTATCCTAGATAAATTTTTATATTACACTCATCACTGTGATGTCTTGAGTGGCTTGGTGAAAGGACACGTCAATTTCTCACTGGGTAACACAGAAAAATACAGTGGGTGAATGAAAAATGTTTGTCTGATGTGGACTACAGTTTTGTAAAATAGCAAGAGTTAGACGTTAGCTTGTCCAGAGGCTTAAAATAGCTTGTTGTGTGTAAGTAGCTTGGATGAGACAACATTGGTCTTAGCTGAATATTCTAATTCTTCTATATGTGCTTTGGCGATAAAATAGGTCAGTGCAGGGGAAAAAAGAGCAGCCTGAAGTCTGAAATGACAACTCATTGGACCAGACCCTTGTGACATGCGATTGCGTTCTAACGAGATGGGCTCAGACCAAAACACAGGATCCAAACACTCCTGAATTTGGAAGGATTCTGGCTCTAAATCCTCATTTGTATCTTGGGACTCATTGGTAGCAGTGTCAGCGTTATACTGTACCCAGTAGTTAGCTGTCCTAACGGCTGTCCAGCCACTGCTACCGTTTTTCTTGGCGAAAACTGCATTTCTTCCCGTAAAGCCCCGATAATGGTTCCAATTAAATGTCCATTAAGTTTGTTTATTTTTTTAGTCTTAAATGATTCCGCATAATTCTGTGTTTGTCAATGCCGCCTTTTTGTTGTGTGGCTTTAGGCACTGAAGTCTGTGAAGGATCAACAGCAGTAATGGGGACATGACCCCCCTACCCCTCCAGTCCCACTGTCACACAAGTATTTCTGATCTGTTCTTTGTGCACTGTCCGTTCCTGGTGACAGGAGAAAGGGTTTGGGGGATGAAAGACTCTGAACAGCATGGCTGAAGGATCTCCAAGAACTTACAATGTGTCTCCAAAGAGTCTACTGTACAGAAAGAAGTCCCCAAATCCTGTTTTGGCTGTAAGGACTCTGAATCCAATAACACTAACCCCACATATAGTGCCAGGATAATTTCAGAATCACTATTCATCAGAGGCTGAGGGAAGTTATAGTTGCTTCTCCATTGGCTAAGAAGAATCCTTGTGTTAGCCACACCATAGCTTTGCCTCATTTCAAGCACCTGCTTAAGTAGTTGGAGAGTTTTGTGGTATTTTGAGGCAGTTCTAAATCCAGTCATGCTGCTTAATTGAATGGAATTTCCAATGTCTCTTGTGGGAGTTGTTGTATCTTTCAATAATAGCTTCCATTGTAAAAGGTGGGAGCAGAGGGGAGGAGGAGGAGGCGGCTTTAACGTTTTTTAAATTAAACCTTAAAATACATGCAATGTCATGTGTTCTATGAAATGCATCTGGCAATTGACAAGTGGGACTGTCCAATCAGGAGCAGAGCAGTCTCACCCAAGCCAGATCTTTCAGCAGCATTGCAATAGGCAGACCATGTCAGTTGCATGCACACTGAGGATTGTGTTACTGATTCCAGCCACTATTCTTCTGTTTATTTCTCTGATTCCAGCAACTTAAGTTGTGTTTCTGGCAACTGCTTGTTGCTTTGTGCAGTGGAAGTTATTTTAGTCTAAATACTTTCTAATGATTCTGTCAAGTGTCCAGTTTATTTTCGTTTCATGTAATTTCCTGTTGCAGTCAATATTTTTCCAAATAATGGTTCTCCAGAGAACTGCTTTATATAAGCATCCCACAGCACTTGCTCAGGCGAAACTCACCGCCTGTTGACTTCAAAGGGAGTTTTTCCCAGTTTGAGGACTGAAAAAGCAAATCCGTGTCATCTACAAGGAGCAAGTTAATTCTTCCTCATTATAAAGAAAATTCTATCTAGATGTAATGGAACCATTGAGAGACACTCTTGCCAGAACTGAGTTACCATGGGGTGGTGGTATTGTACCTTTGCTCTTCTTTTCCTCATCCTTCTGTGTCTTGCTAGCATTGCTTTGTGTCGTGTCTAAAACTAGACTGAAATCTCTTTGAGGTAGGGGCCTTGTCGTTGTTTCTTCTATAAAGTGCCTAAAATAGTTTTGGGTGCTATAAAAATAATAAATACTGCTGAATTTGATTTATACTGAATATAGTGGGCTGAGACTTCATTATTCTTCGCCGCCTTAAGTATGAAGATATATTTCTTCCTCAACAATTCTCTTTGTTCTTAGCATGCCAAATTCTGGGAAGCTATTGAATTTCTGCATTTCTCTAGGAGGCCTGATTTTAGGAACAGTAACATAGTGGTGGCCAGTAGTTCAGAGCTAGATTGGAAGTTCACTTTATACTCCCTTCTTACAGTAAAATGGCACTTTAACACACTTTCCAAGAAATGTTATCCCCAACTGAGAAATATACATAAGTGCTAGAGCAAATTTTAAACCATAAAGAATAGGAATTCTAATGGAAGTTAGATTCAGCCTTCTGGTTTGCACTCTAATAGACTTCCTAAACGTGTGAAATTAATTTGTCTCTTGCTGGAAAATGAGACTAATTACTAGATCCTACTTCCTTTATAAAAGCCAGTTTTCAGTGTGAGGACAATGATGAAATGATTATGGAAGAGAAATTCAGCAGTTTGTTCCCCAACTCCTATAAATAAGATAATCAGCTTCTCCAGAGGGAATACAATTGGCAGAAGTTTCACTTTGAGAACTGCTGAAATGTAATATTTGTTCATATTGTTTTATGTGGTTTACCAAGCAAAATCTGATAACTGAAGGAAACTGACTTGTCTGTCAATATCGTATCTGTTTTAGAATATTGATTGCAAAGGTGTCAGTCAAGGCAAATTGTAACTTACCTCTACGTCCTGAGAAGTTTGTGGAAGGAGAGAAGTTAACATTTGAAGTGTCGGTTGTTTTTTTTTAACTCCCTATTTTTATTCCATCTGATGTCTGGATTCCTTTTTTTTTAAGCATCTGATTTATCATTATATGGCTTCAGCAGAAGTGTTTGTAAGATTTACTCTCCTTATAGCATTACAGCAAAATGTAAACATGTGTAACTCACCATAGCCAGAAAAAAACGAGCATGGAATCCAGGCATTGTCAGCAAGATGTTTAGTAGATTTAAAAGAGAACAGTGGAAAGGAGGCAAGTGGGTTGGGCTGCAGTCTGTATCCATCTCACTGCTGCAGTCTGTATCCATCTCACTGCTGCAAGTAGCTGAAGCTTGTGAAATCTAAACATTTAAAAGAGAAATTAATATAACTGAACTTTATTTACCAGCTTCATCACTGATACACAAGTTCTGTGGTGGTGATGATTTCTCCAGAAAGTGCTATATAATGTGTCTAGAGGATGTGCCCATACTTAGGAAGGAATAATCAATTGCATTGATACAAAATGGGAAATGACCGCTGAGGAAGGAGTATTGCAGAAAAAGATCTGAGTGTTCCAGTGGATTACAAACTAAATATGGGTCAACAACATCATTCTGGGACGTAATAGCAAGAGTGTTGTAAGCAAGACATGAGAAGTAATTCTTTCATTCTACTCACACTGATAAGGCCTCAACTGGATTCTAATGTTCAGTTCTGGGTACTGCACTTTGGGAAAGATGTGGACAGATTGGAAAAAGTCCAGAAGAGAGCAACCAAAGTGATTAAAGATCTAGAAAACATGACTTACGAGGAAAGATTGAAAAAAATGGGTTTGTTTAGTCTGGAGAAGAGAAGACTGAGGGGAGGGGACGTAAGTCTTCAAGTACATAAAAGGTTGTTACGAAGAGGATGGTGATAAATTATTCTTAATCACGGAGGACAGGACAAGAAGTAATGAGCTTAAATTGTAGTAAGGAGGATTTAAGTTAGACACTAGGAACAGCTTCCAAAGTGCCAGGATAGTTACTGGAACAAATTACCTAGGTCGGTTGTGGAATCTCCATCATGTGTGGTTTTTAAGAACAAATTAGTCCTGTCAGGGGTGGTCTAGATAATGCTTAGTCTTGTCTCAGCACAGGGAACTGGATTAGATGACTTGTTGAGGTCCCTTCCAGTCCTACATTTCTATGATTCCATTGTAGAACACAGAGTGACCAACATCTACTGCCTCATGCTATCTGAGATGCCCTGGTAAGTTCCTCTGCTAAACATAAGGAAATACTGCAGTCTTTCTGATACCATGGTGCTGACTATTAAATGGGGCCTATATTGTGACTTTGTCAGCCTATTTGCAACCTTGTCTGCTAAAATAGAACTAATTTTGCTTTCACATGCAAGCTGAAGGGTTAAATAAATCGATATGGTTCAGTGCCTGGCTGGACGCAGGAGAGCAGTTTCATAATTACATTCTGTACAATGTGATCTCATTTCTTACAGCACTGCGTGTTACTCAGGGTGTGACACATTCTCAACCAATCAGCGTTTTGGCAATGAAGGGCTAGATTCACAAAAGGAATTTCACCTACCTGCCATGTTAGGGGCCTCCGTCCTAGAATCAGACCCAACTGAGATTCACAAAACCCTGGCTTAGCTGCTGCCTGTAGGTGCCTAGATTTTTTTCAGTGCAAGTTCCCTGAGTACCAGTGTTTCTGCCTCTGCCAGGTGTCCATATGCCTAAGACCCCGAGCAATGCCCAAGCCAGGAGAAGATACCTTTCCTCCACCTGACCCTGCTGCGGGGCCCAATCGGTCAAGCATGTTCAGAACACACCTGCCAGATCAAGTTCCTATACGGAAAATGGCAGGAAAGGGGGGAGATGGAGGAGGAGAACCTTCCTCATAAATTTCAGCCCAGTAGTTAGGGCACTCGCTTGGGATGTGGGACCCTTGCTAGAGTTGCCAGGTGTCCAGTTTTCGACCGGACTTTCCAGTCGAAAACAGGACCTGGTAGCGTCCGGTCAGTAAAAGTCCAGTTAGCAGCAATAACCAGCCTCCGCCACTGGGTGATGGGAAGAGCAGCAGTTGCCAGTGGAGCCTGGAGGAGCGCTCAGGAGCGGCTCCAGTGGAGTACTTGGTGGCTCCCCCATCCTGCCCCAGTCACTCCCACCCCCATCCCTGGAGCATGGATTTCCTTTCCCCATCCTGCCACATTCCCCCCCATTCCTAGAGTCCTGCTCAGCTGGCAGGGGAAGGAAGGTGGAGAAAGCAGTGGATGACAGTGGGTGGGGCGGCCTCGAGGGAGAGGAGCAGGGGGTGGGGCCTTGAGGAGGAAGAGGCAGAGCAACTGGCGCGAGAGGTTCCAGTGTCCAGTTTTCAGAAATTAGAAAATTGGCCACCCTCGGCGAGGCGCCTCCTGGCGTGCTGCCGTTTGTGCATTCCAGTGTGAGGTGTCTAGCTCTCCCCATTCATTGCGTAGGGAGCCGAGGCACCTCACCCAGGCTTTGTGAATCCCAGAGATTTTCTTAGCCTGTGTTTTTATGAACAATGTCCCTTGTTCAACAAAAGGTTCATAAGATGAAATTTTCGGCAGTGGCTGCAACAAGAGCCAAAGCAAACTTTGCATGAACCAAACCAGGATTGGGGAATCTCATGATTAACTCATGCAGTGGTTCCCAACCTTTTTGAGTGAAAGCCCCACTAATTAAGACTAGTAAAACACTCACACCTCCCACCCTGCCCCCTCACCGGCCATAAACACACACAACCCCTATAAACACCTATGATAATATTAAAATATATAAATAATAATAATTTACTCTTACCTGAGTACGAAGCTAAGCTTTCCCTGGCACAGCTGCCACTGCATACCCCATGTGGCCCCGCCTCTTTCTGTCTCTCATGGACAAAGGATAATGGAGGCAGCAGATGCTGGCCAGGGCTACTCCACTCCAGCCAGCACGGAGCTCAGAGGGCTAAATGACCTTAATATTACTGAGGCCTCATGGATCCCCTGTAATCTTTGGCATCCTCCCCAAGGGGGTTGTGCACCCCAGGCTGGGAACCGTTTAACTAGTGTGTGTGCAATTAAATGGTTTGTGGGTGCGACAGGTGCATGTCTGTTATTTATTAGGCATAGCACCTGGAGCTGAAAACGTGTCCCTCAATCTATTTTAAAGATTGCTAGCGGGGAGTAGAGCAACAATTGTACAGTATAAATTGCAAGCACTTATTTGCAGCTACAGTTGTGAAGGCAGCTGTGGGCCTGAAAAGAATAGTTGAAATCACTGATGATGGTTCCAAAAATGAAATAAATTAAGATGAGTGTGTCTAAAATTATATTATCAAGTGTCCATAGAGCGCACACAAGTCATTTTTAAGGAGTAACTTGGATACTATATTTTTTTAATCTAACATACCAGCAGTATTCCAAAAAAGGGTGATAGCTGTCACAAAAGCGAAAGGGAATGTGTCTGTTCACATAATCCTGTAGAAAGACACTTTAAATGTATTTCCTTCACAGGTGCAGATAATATTGGTGGATCAGAGCTCTCCTGGGATAATTCTTCATGTCAGTTTTATTCCTAACGATCTAGCAGATAGTCATTCTGAAGACTTGTTTTAAGAAAGAGTTGTTTTTCACTCCTGAATATAGTAAAATGGATTACTCCATGTCAAATTGGCTTAGTTTTGGTTTCACACGTCAGAGAGATGTATGAGTCAGATGAGATACCTGCTATTAATTATATAGCAGGACTGTATTGGATCCAAAATAGCAGCAGCTGTCAAATAAATATTGCAGTGTACATGATTATTTGGTTCAACATTAACCACTCAGATTATGTATCGGTAATATAATTAAAACGAGACTGCCAAGTAATTTGGATGAGTTAAGATTGTGTATTCCCTGAGGGTGTAAAATCTTACAAACTTTCTATAGAATTTTTAACTAATCTGTAGAATTCTAAAGCAGTGCTATAATTTTCTGCTAAGTTCTATAGGGCTGCTTATAGAGAAAGATAATCTTTCTAGACTTTCTAAATTGCATAGTTTTCAGAGTAATTTCAGGAGAACCTAATTTAATTTCTATAAAAACTTGTTGATTTCATATCTATTGAGCTCTATGGTCCTTTTTTCTGTATAAGGGTGTCATGAAACCTCAAATGAGTAGATAAACATTTTTTTATTCAGACTTGGTTTCAATTGCTGCAGAATAATCTTCTAACCCACTAAAAGGACACAAATCCCATCTCCTAATACCCAAACTGATTGTGTTGCACATTATGTTCTGCAAGTGAAAAAAGTTCAAAGACTATTTAAAAGTTTTTAATAATTAAGCGGTGTGTATCCACATCTGGGACAACTGAATTAAACACGTTATGCTAACAAATTATCATCTCAGGAAAGTACTACTGTCCAGAGCAGGAAAAGGAAATCCAGGTTCTTCCTAGGTTCTATTCCCATTTCCACCAGTAGCATTGTGTACCTTGGGATAACTCACCCTCTCTGTTCCTCCGTTTATCTGTCTTACAGTGCAATTACAGTACTTTCCAACATCACAAAAGGCTTTGAGGGTTCTTTAATGTAGAGAAGCACTCTGAGATTCTCAAGTGAAATGCTATATAAATCTGGCCTTGGAACCTGAAAGTAAAGTTTGTTTGGACACATTCCGTCCATAGTAATCTGGACTTTGCTAATTATAGTAATGAAGTCTGCCATCTTGTGACTGGATTTGTTATTGGCTGAACCTGCTCACCTCATAAGCAAGCCTAAAATTGGTCATTTGCAATCTATGTATAGTCAGTGTGGATTTAACTGGAAACAGAATTCTGCCCATTGTATTGCAAACTAACCATTAAAACTAATTTGACTTCATTTAATTTGACTTTATTGGCAAGATGCGGGGATGGGTCCCACACAATCAATAAAAAAAAAAAAAATTAAAGCCATCCTCACTGCCCCAGTTTGTGGAAAACAGTATCTTTAGCCTTTGTTCTTGAAAGATGATGTCACAGTAACACATAGGTTTAGCAAAAAGCTTGCATGCAATACATACAGCATGTACATATGAAATGTTGCCAGTCCAAAATCAGAAGCTGTCCATAAAGTGATGAATTAGATAAGCCAAGTAGCAGCCCCGAATTAGCATATTTGGAAACAAATCCCTAAATTGGGCTGAATTTGTTGGTTCTCTACTTTACAATTCTCGTCTGTGTGACAGTGGAATATTGACCCTTCTGTCCCTGGTCAAACAGTGTCCATCCACAAGGCTCTACATTCAGTCTCCATCCCTAACATGGAAAAGCTAGGCTATTGTGCATGTTTTCCCCTCTTTAGTTTTTCTGGCTCTGTTTTGTGTTTTTACAATATTTTGTACCATTTTTATTCAATTCTGACACTTTTAAAGTGCAAGTGGGAACTGACGGTGATGTAGAAATTTAGTAACATCTCGCATAGCTTCACTCAGAATAATTGCCTCTCTTGCTTTTCATCGTGCTCTGAAAATTGAAAGAACAGCAACGCTTCATCTCAACTAAAATTGTGTGCCTTTCCTGGATGTCCGTCCTATTGCAATCTGTAAATTGTACAGATTATGTGAGTGAAGGTGCAAATTTTTTACCTACAGGTATTGTCATAAGTAGTTGAATTTTCCTTTGAGATGTTTTCCTCCATAAAAAGTAATGTACATCTCCTCTGTTGTTGTCAGCTTGTCCTATCAATCCTGGTCTTCTGTCTTTTATTGTGAAATATTTAAGGGTGAAAGTGTTTGGTTGCTGTAAGAGAAGGATTTATAGTCCCTTTGCTCAACAGAAGACTGAAGTTCTGGAGCTGAAATGGCTAGTGTATCACAGAAAGATGTTTTCAGTTGTAGATAATAAATTATGTATCTGGAAGAAGCAGCTAAGCAACATACTAAGTTCATAATGGCTTTTTTATAACATTCTGAGCTGGTTTTGAGAGTAGTTGACATAAAGCAGCCAAATAAAGCAAATTGTTTATCAGATAAGATGTGCTCAGTAAGCACAATGAATGTGGTTAAACAAATCATGGCGGTAATTTGTTAATTCACAAGTTGAATATAAGTTTGCAAAGCTCCACGGAGCATCTGCTAGGCCTGGAGAACTGCGCAGCTCCAGTACTTGATTGTGACCTCATAATTCTCTCGTTTTGTGCTGCATGATGGCTCCTGAGAAGTAACTGTTATGACATTACCCAAGTCCTTGCTTGCAAACAACATATAATCTCGTCTTTGCACTAGAATTTGGAAAGTAACACCGCTCCAAATTCTGTGTCATCGGCAGGCACAAAGTAAGAGCCACTGAACTACATAACTACAGTTATGGGGTCAGCGACTGCTTTGGAAATACGGGGCTTTGGCTCTTCATTAATTACTCTTGTTTGCCACCTAGTGCCATGCCCCTATTGTGCATACTGCCTGCCAGAAAACCTTCATCATACCATTTGGTGCCTCAGCTGTTTTTACCCAAGCTGAGGTGCCTTTCATTTCTCCAGGCCTTCTTCATTTTACATTCATTTAGATCCATTGCGATCAGTATGCTCGGCATCTGGGTCCTTGATTCTGACTCCAGCAAGTCGGGATTTGTTAACCTTCAGGGCCTGTCTGCTTATGCCTATGCTTAGTCCGAGGCCTTATTTAGATAGGAGGTACCTAGCGTATATATGACTGCTTGGTTTCAGCGTCTCTGAATTCACTTACATTATGATAATTAGGGTTAGTCTGGTGAGGGTAAAGATGCTCAGATACTTGTGCATTGGAGCATGTCTTCTGAATGCAAGTGACGATGTTTTTCTTCCTTCGGCTTGCTTGTCTTAAATCCCCGGCATTATCTGTCATTCCTCTGTTGGATGACTGGTTCAGATTTGAACTTGATCATAGTGCTGACATTGGGAATTCCTAGCCAACAAACAAAAAACTCAGGACACTGAAACGCTTCTTGATCCATCATGTCAGCCGTTTTTTTCACTTTTATCTACCCTATCTCTTATTAGGGTTGTACTGTTCTTCAGCTGACATCTTTAGCTGAGACCTCCTCTTCTATCACAAACATGTAGTTGTGCAATACAATTCAGGGACTTTGCACTAGAAATAATTACTGTATTGTTCTGATCGTTTACCCTTGCTTAATGCTTCAGAAGACTAAATGCATTTGCAAGTATAGATAACTATGTATTATCTACGTCTTTCTATATAATGGATATGCAATGGTATTACAGCGGTGTCAGTCTCAGGATATTAGAGAGACAAAAAGGTGATATTAGAGAGAACTTCGGTTGGTGAGAGAGACAATCCTTGGAGCTTCCTGGAACGGAAGAAGAGCTGTGTAAGCTCAAAAGCTTGTGTCTCTCACCAACCAAAGTTGGTCCAGTACAAGCTATTACTTCACCCACCTTGTCTCTCTGTATAATGGATAGTATACTTCATTTCTAGATTTTTTTTTAATTAAAAGCATCTCTGCTTGGTGGTCAAGTTTACTGGTTAGAAACACAGTGGAACTGGTGTTTGTTCAACGTCCTCAGAGACAGAGAGGTTCACTGTAATTTTAACTGTGTTTTCAGGTAAAGCTCATGGAAGTCATGTGGCTACAATCTTAATTAATAAGTTGGAAATTCAAGAACTGATGTATTTCAACACAACAGAATCAAAGCTGAGAGAAAAATCTCTTTTTTTAAAAATCTTTCCTGTTAAATTTTTTAATCACTGATTTCATTCCATTATCAGGACTAAAATGAACACCGCTTACGAACAAATAAAGTGTTTGGGTTTGGTCCAGAATTTCGTTTACAGGATAAACTTTAGTGTGAAACAAAATCCAAACAGCTGCTCACAACTTGGATTTGACTAAGTGATCTAATGCTATTGCCCTGATCTCAAATTTGAGGCTAAATGATTTCTATGTTGGAGTCTCTATGCTAATCTCCTGGTGCCAATTTGTCAGAACAAAACACTTTGTGATTACAGGTCTAGAAGTGAAATCTTTGTTTGATTTTTCACTTAATTTAAATCTTAATGGGAGAACCTAAAATTGTACTGAGACATTTTCCCCAAGGACATATCCTGAGTATTGGTAGGAAAATAAAACCTTGCAGATCCTTCCCACACCCTAAAAATTCTTTGCCTGGGTGCACATCTTTCATTTTCATCATGCCATGAAGAAAATCTCCTATCTTAGCCCTTGTGCTTGACTTTTACTTTTTCTCTCTACTTCATTATTCTCTTTTCCCAACTTTTTTCTGTCCTTGCTCCTCTTCAGTTGGGCCCCCCCCCCCCGATTTTTCTCTCTCTCTCTCGTCAGGCTTTCCCCAGGCTGACCTCTGAACTTCTTAGGCTGGGTCCACGCTGACAGCGGCAAATTCGCTGCTGTCAGATCGACAGCTCTGGATCGACTGAGTGGTCTGTGTAGACCCGCTCAGTCGATCCAGCAAGCAACACAGGAAAACCACCCCGGTAAGTGGCGTAGCGCTGTGTCAAAGGGAACGCTGTTCCCTTCGAAGCAGCACAGTGTAGACGGCACGTGCAGGAGATGCTGCAAAGTCGATGGGAGATACGCAAGTGACACGCAACTGCTGCCGAATCGCAAAGGTAAGGGTAGACCGGGCCTCTGACTTCAGTGAGTGAATTTCAGTGCCGATGAGCAAAGCTTTTATGCATCTGAGCCAGCTGTAATGCTGATAGGTGCTTTGAGAGCTTGCCATTGTAGACTTGCCGATTCATCTTAGTTGCTCTCATGCTGCAATGGTGGGCCTGTCTTCTGAGACAGACCATCAGTTGAAGTGCATTGTACCCAGTTAAGTGTAGTTTTTAATAGGTGAAGATTTTTCCTTGAGGGACTTGAATGAGATCACAAGTTCAAATTTGAAACCAGGTCTTTAGTGCTTTAAGGTTGGTTAGTACATTAACATAAGCCACCTGGCCCAAGATGCTACCACAGTCTTTAGGGAAGAACTTAATTTGGAACAACGCAGCCATGGTAATATTAGCAAATAGGTTGCAAAGGTGTTTAGGTGTTTTGGTGAGAATTATTGCATATAGCAGAAAGCCAGAAGTTGATATATCTGGGGTAAGAAGTCTTGCAATGGTGCTAATTTTTCCCCAAAGATGAATTCCCTTATTGCAATTAGAACATTATTTTTGAAGATTCCAAAAATAAAGTATTCTGACCCAACGGTTTGCCTCAGAAAGTGAACTTAGACCTCTGGTAGCTGATTTAAGAATGTAATATCACCCTGCCAAAAAGCGAGTCTCTCTCTTGCTACACGGTTGGCAGCATATCCTGATGAATCTTGTCAACCCCATGCTGTGTATCTGCAGAATACAATGTTTGATACTTGCCTTGCACAAAAGGTTATGGTTTCCAAAGAATCTAAAAATAAATTATTGCATCCACATCTGGGATGAAATTTGTCACTGGAATACAGCTATAGTTTTAGTTTCTGCCAGATTTATTACAAATGAAGTAGCAAACTGGAGGGGGGGATTTAAATTGTGGCCAAAATCTGCACTGTGATTTAGTAAGTTATTTTGTTACAGATGGAAGGTGTACTCTGTTGGCAAAGTTCTCAGAAATCGAGCCTCATTACCAAATATCTGCTAAAAATACTTCAAGTGGCTGTTACCATTGTAACTGCAGATGTAAATTTGTATTGAATCACACATAATTTTAACGGTGATGGTAATTAGTCATTGGAACAATTTACCAAGGGCTGTGGTGGATTCTCCATCACTACATATTTTAAAATCAAGATTGGATGTTTTACTAATGGATATTCTCTAGTTCAGCCACAGTTCTTGGACTGGAATTGGGGGATTTCTACGGTCTGTGTTATGCAGCAGGTCAGACTAAATGACTGTGATGTCTTGCTCAAGACACCCAGAACTGTGAGCCACTATATCATCCCTCTGCTTTAGCAGGTGAGAACTTGCTGCTGCCAAGCCAGGGTTGCCAACCTTGCATTTTAGATTTTACTGATATGAAGATCAGAAGTTAATTAGTTAATTTATTTTTTTTTACTGACATGGTAAACTTTTGACTGACATCACTAAAAATACCATTAACAATACAATAATGTCACAAAAGTGCGTACTCGCAATAATCTGTACACAGGAATTTGGAATTACGCAATTGTTCTAGCTGCAGTTAATTGATCCATGTGTTCTTTGGGCATGTGCAATAATAGAAAACAGTAAATTGATAAAGTCATGGTCAGTGTAGTTCAATGTTACAAGAAGTGATTCTGAACGACGACAATCAATGTCAAAATACAATATGTTTTATTTCTACCCAATTTCAAAATTATTTATTTCACTTAATTTCAAAATTATTCACGGGTTTATGGCCAGTGTTCAAATCGTACTTTTTTATTACTGACTATCCATAAATTTATGGATGATTCGCAACCCTTCCTGAGTCAGCTCCCTGACACACCAGCCTGTCTGCCTTGCCAGCACGCTCTTTAGGACTCTGCGCGTCTACACTCTGCCTTGCAGGTAACAATCAGTGAACTCCGGTTCCCAGGTTCCCTCGGACCTTTCTGTAGTGCCCAATTCCTCTCGCTGCTTCCAAAGAGACAGAGCACACATCAGCCCGTTAGGGTAGCTGTAGACTCTCACTTCAGCTTAATACGCAGCAGTGAGATGGTTTTGTAATAAAACAAGAATAGATTTAACAAAGAACAGATTCCAGTGATGCTATTCAAGAGGAAAAGAGGCAGATGTGGTTACAAATGAAACAAAACGTGTTTTCTAATGACTAAAATTTAGCAAGTTACGATCTGCGCCTTTCAAGTTGCCAGGGGACCCAGCATTCACAAAACCAAAGGGTGCTGTTCCCTTCATTTCCTGAGTGATGGATAACTAAAATCCCTTTGGGCTCTCCTGGTATTACCCTAAATCTACGGTTTGTGCCTCCAAAGCTAGGAAGGATTCCTGGGATGCGGACTCTGTCCCCTGGTGTCTCTCTAACTTCCAGTTTGATAGCTTTGTTTACCATATATGTAAATATACTTCCATTGTCCTCTGCCAGTAGGGTGATCAGGTGTCCCGATTTTATAGGGACAGGCCTGATATTTGGGGCTTTGTCTTGTATAAGCACCTATTATCCCCCATCCCCATCCTGCTTTCTCATACTTGCTATCTGGTCACCCTAGCTGCCAGTAATCAAGCTAGTCAGGTAGGTAAAATGGCATTCCTTTGTCTAGGGCAGGCCAGATTCATGCGCTGTCTCCCAAACACATGTAAAGAACATATTTCCAGCACAATCTCTAACTTTGTACACTATCCATACTTACATCACACAGTGATTTTTCAGGACCAGCGTGTCACCAGTTTATCTATGATCGGTGACACCTTTTAGGTACATATTATGGCAAAAATGTGTTGGGGGTAATGAGTGTGTTAGGTCTGATATGAGAGGGCACTGAGGGGCTCGCAGGGTCACACGTCCCCTCTTACAATGCAGCAGGAAGGTCAGAACCCTCCTTCCTGGACAGGGCATCTGCCACCATATTTTCTTTGCCTTTAATATGCACAATTTCCATGTCTGATACTTGCATGCTCATGCTTCACTGGTCCTTTCTGGCTTTTAAAATCTATGAAATGGTCTATTACTTATAGTGTAAATTCATAGATGTTTAAGAGCAGAAGGGACCCCGAGGTCATCTAGTCTGACATTCTGTATAAGACAGGCTACAGAATTTCATCATTACCCCTGTAATGGTGAATTAAGCAGATCTTCCAGAAAGGCCTCCAGTCTCCATTTGAAGACTTCAAGACATGGAGAATCCACCACTTTCTTAGTCGCTTATTCCAATGGTTATTCACCCTTTCTGATAAAAATGCCTTATTTCTCATTTGAATTGGTCTGGTTTTAACTTCCAGCCATCCATTTTTATGGCTTCCTTTGCTACATTAAAGAACCCTTTAGTATCCAGTATTTTCTCCCTGTATTAGGGAGCTGAGGGATTGTTATAATGAGAGTGAATTTGTGGAGATTCCTGGACTGTATAGAAAAGTCAGTTGATCCTTGGGACTAGAAAGAAATTACAAAATCAGTGTTTGGAGATGATGACCAGGAAGTAATGGTATTTAAAAACTTACCAATAGAACAGCTATCCAGCTTTGAGGTAAATGTTTGGGGTTGCCGTAGCTCTGATGTATTTTTCCCCATTTATGATCTGCTCTGAGGGGGATAAATGGTTTTCTTTCCCCTGACTTCACATGGTTCTTTAGTGAGTGGAAGTCTGTACCGGAACATCAGCAACAATTGTACGTGAAGGCAGGGCAGAAATTGGTATATGTTGTGTAATTTAAAATATAATTGAGTTTTTATTCTACATTCCCTTTAAAAAAAAAAACCCCATACCTCACATGCAAATACAAGTAAATATTGGGTGTATGTGTTCATGTTCATTTTAAAACCGTATGAAAGTTTATGCATGCAAATTTGGTACTGCTGCCAAGCAATTGGCAAGGTGCAGTGTCACAGAGGCTAGATGTCCCTGCTATAAATGAACTGTTTGCTATGTCATGAATATCTGAATTTTTGTTTTTAAATAATTGGTTTATGAAACTGAAATTTGTTTTAAGAGATCTCTCGTGACTAGTACTGCCAATATTGTACATTTGTTTAGTAAGCCCTTCAAATTAGATATATCTCATGTAGCTTTATGCCCCAGAATCTCTCTTTTGGTGTTCTCTAATCCCAAATAGCTATCACTTTTTCTCCTAAATATCGATCATCTGTGTCCAGTTCTCCACTAAGATGGTGGATTCTTCAGCAGATAGTGCTGTAATTCATTGTATGGTTCACTGTATATTTTGTATAGAGTAAAATTACTTAGAAACAACCGGTATTCATTGCCCATACTCTAACCAAGGCAAGACATTAGATTTATTTGTTTACCTTGTGATGTCCATTAATAAATTGATAAAAGTTAATCTGTTATGATTTGTACATCTTCTACTTAAATTTCATAAGGCCTCTATCAAAAATAGCTTGCTACTTATGTCTTGGCTTGGTTAGAGAGAGTTTCTAGTTCCCTACAGAAATCTAAACTGACATTAATCTTCAAAATTAATTGTTACTGTTGGTGCTGACCTTGTGGATTGGGGGCATGGACATGTCAAATGGCTGTATTAGTAGAGTCATTAGTAGCATGTCATTTTAGAGCAAAATTTCTCTCTGACTAATATTCTCAAATTTCCCTTGACTTTATACATTCTGTACCTTGTGAGAGGTACTACATGCTCACAGTGCATAACCTGGTACCATCATGTGGTATTGCTAAATGTACATATGATATAAGCTTATTAACTATGGTGCTTCCATTGCATGTGTTACAAACATGGAAGGATTTTTTTCTTCCATAAGGTGTATTTATAGAAACAATTGGCATTTCCAGAAGCAGATTACATTTTTGTTTGTAACTTGTATTACTCTTGATCCTTTGCTTGAAAGGAGTTAAAAGTTCTTTCTGGTGATGCTTTTATGGGGTAACATGTGTAAAACATGTTAACCCTTTAACGATTAAAGTCTATATATTCTGCACGCTGAAGTCATTATGATAGCATTTTGGAACAGAAAGGAAGTGTGATGTTTTTAACGGGTTTTAAAAAATGTTGAAATTGTGCTATGAAATAATGCAAGACTCGAATTTGGAAACAGGAAAACTGTAATTTTATGTTAAACATCATTTGTAACATGAATGCTAGCTGCTGGTATTGCCCAAGCAACCATCATGGTTTACACTTAGGATAAATCTGGATGTTTTCCATGGTTTGCATTTGCCAGGTTTCTCTTTTAGGGAGGGTAGAGACAAAGAGTGTGGAAAATCTTGCTAAAATTCTGCATTGCCCATTGGTTGTGTCCTCAAATGTGTTCACACTATATAAAGCAAAGTTTTTAAATGCAAAGGACATGTTTTTTGGTTTAAGCCTGTATCATATACACACTGGTCTGTACAGTTATGGGAATCAGTCTGGGATATGTGAACAGTTGAACAGTCCATCTGCTGTCATAATCTGTTGTCAATTTCTCGCTGATTGAATAATATAGAATAATTGAATAATACTGGAGTCTGAACAAGAATATTTTCTCTTGGTGTAGGATTACATGAGGCTAATACACATGATTTGAATTTTCTTAATTATTTAAATGATCCAAAAATACATCTCTTGCTAAAGATGAGTAGAACTTTGTGTCAGTTGTATGTGCCCCACTGGAGTTTAAAAATATAATCAAATTGATTTAAAGAACTTAATATCTTAAATTGATAAAGAAAGAGAGTAACAATTTTGTTAATTTACTGATGTTTTGGAAATGTCTTGCGGTTCTTGGAGTGGTGAGGAAAAAGAATTATATTGCCGGCATTTACTAGAAACACACTTGCTATATGGAGTGTTCTCCACATGCACGTACGCCTGTTGGCTGTTTGTAAACAATGTGCAAATCTGCTTATTCAAGCGGAGTGATCCTTTGCTTTGTACTCTTAAATAATTTCATCAAGCCAGAATGGCATTCCAGTGTTTACCTTGTGCTGTTTTTGCCTCTAAAAGTCTATTCTCTACCCACAAATGCTCTCTGTGTATGTTCACCAGGTGTATCAGTTTGACCTTGTTTGTTGTTGACTGTGTGCTGGTGTTTCAAGTTACTGTGAGAATCAGTCACCCACATAGTGCCCTCAGCACTACAAGTGACATAGTGTTGATGGCACTGTGTGTGACTGATTGATTTCTTCTCAAAGTGATGAGAGAGAGCTCCCGCTTACATGCAATATAGGATTTCTGGTCCTTTGCTGTTGTCATTGTTGATGAGTGTTACACCATTTCCCCTTGATGTATGGCAGAAAATGCAAGTCGCTTTCATTCCAGACTCAAAATGATGCTATTATGTTTGATTTGCTCCACCCCCGAGACATGCTACAATGCCACATGAGACAATGGAATAATACCCTAAGATTCATATTGTGCTCTCAGATAACACGAGTTTACAAATTGATGATCGTAACTGACTTATATTGGCAGAGCCTTCCTGGGCACATGTTGAGTCCTGTGGTGTTTTGCTTTTGTTCCAAATATCTGCAATCCACTGCTTCCTCAATACAACTAGTTCCTAACCAATGTAACTCAGAACCAAGGTTGTGTATGATTTTTTTGTTGTTGTTTTTAATTTTTTTTAGTAAATGTGGTGGATTTACAGTTTCCAAGGAAATGATAAAGCTCCATAATCATAAGGATGGATGTATAAATCTGTTATTGGACAGAAGGGTATTCATTAGTGCATGCTGAAGTTTATTTTGTGGTATCTATTTACGGTGTCTCTACTATCATCAATCTGAAATCATAAGACGCTCTTACATGAAGACAGCTCTACTTTGTTGTTTGGGCAAGTTATGGACAGTAATAGATCTTTTGAGATAAAATGAGAAGACTTTATACTTACTGTTTATTATTCCTATAGCAGTAGAACCCTTGATTGTATTAAGCTGTGTATCCACATAAAAGAAGAAAGGTCTCTGCCCAAAAGACATTACAATCTGTTTAATTTTGACCCAAATCCTTTTAGAAGCGTTGAAGTGCTCAGATGAATGTTTCTATTTCTCATTTCCTGCTACAATGGTAAGTGAAATTCTATTCCTGTAAATTTTTCCAGACCAGTTTTTTAGACCTAGAAAGGATCTGTTAGTTTGCAGGAAGATCTAAACTTTTCAGTGTTTATTTTAACAATTTGAGGCTTTCCCATTCTTCAGCTGAAGTGCTGGATTAGGTTTATCGTTCGAGTTGTCAATTGCTCATCTGCAATGTTAATTAATGCATTTCTTCTAAATAAATGAATAGATGGCACTGGATTCTAAACTTACTGCCACACAAATCAGTTGCATTGGAAGCTACTGACAATAGTTTGCATTTAGTGGTGTTAAATTACTGAATTGAGTAACAAACTGTGTAGAATCTAAAACTTGCTCCTTGTTTTGGTCTGATATAAGCAGAATTTGGGGGCCTTGGACCTTGAAGACACACACAGCTGTTTTTGGAAAGAGCTATTGTTATGTTCTTGGAGAACAGTGAGGGCTGGAAAGGGGGCTTCTTGTAGCTGATTTGCTAGCTAAATTGACTTACCTTGTTTCAGTTTGAATGATTGCCTTTTAATGCTGCTATAACAGTGTCATAATGACGTTAAAACGTCAATTAAGCATCAGGATATAATACGTCTCTTACATTCAATATATCTCTTCTTTACTATTTAAATTGAAATAATTAAATAATGACATTTTTAACTAATGGAAAGTAGATTTCCTTTTAGGAATACAGTGAATTAATCTGTCAGTGTATACATGGTATTTACCTGGTGGGTAAGATAAATGGGGAGTGCCATTATTCTGACAAAGAAACATGAAGCTCTGTAAGTGAGTGTGTGTGTTTAATTTATCAAAGATTTTGAAAGCGATCAGCCTCATCCAAGATTTGTACCAAAGCATCTGTCTAGAAGCAAATGTGGGAAATTGAAATCTGTCATTTAAACCTGTCCAACCTACATATGGCAGAATGCACAGCTGTCAAAACATAAGCATCCTCTTGTCTTAAATCCAAAAAAAAAAAAAAAAAGATTGGGTATACCATAATTCCATTTCTGACCTCTACTGTATGTGTGTTGTGCTGCAGCCATGCCAGGGTATTATCTGAAAATAGCAAAAGTAAGAACAGTCATAACAAAAGAAGGAAAAAAAATCAACATAAGTGCAATTGTGGCTTTATTCCAGTTACTTCTTAATGTATATCTTAAACAAAATTTCATTTTTATCTTGGAGCCCTAATGAATAAACAAAAGAACTGAATGCCCTGACAATCTGAATAAGCTGCCTGGTGTGGGAAGAAAAGTGAACCAGTTTCATAAAATATATATTACAGCATTCAGTTTTGCAGTTCTAGAGCTCAAAACTGCTCTCATTAAAACCAATGGCAGAATCTCTGTTACTTTCAAAGGGCATGGGATCGGGCTTTTCAGTGATTGGAACATGGTAAAATGTAAATATTCCACTTCAATTAGCTCTTCAAATGGTCCAGGATGTTTTGCTTATTGCAAAAAAAGAGTTTGCTTAAGGTAAGAGGAACCAGAGTTGACCAAAATTAAGCAAACCATTTATATTGTGGGATATCTTCAAATATGCCTCTGGCATTCTAGGTGAGCTTTAATATCTTTAACTAAAATGCATCACTGTCCTCTGTCTCTGTGACCTCCATTCAGTGTAGTCAATTTACTGTTTGATTTAAAAAAATAAAAATTTAAGGGGTGAAATTCTCGCCCTATGCAAGGAGATAGCGCCAGGTCTGTGCACCACGTAACCCTGTCTTTGTGCTGGCCCTCTGCACAGGAGTGAGTTTCACACTATGTGAATAGACTCTGACGCCTTGCCACTCGGTGGTAATGAATTACTGAAACATAGAACTTGTGGTTTCTCCTGATCATCAAGGCATGTTTTGTCTGCATCTTCCTCTGTGCAGCCCGATTGAAATCAATGGAACTGAAAGTGTGAATGAGAGACTTTTGCCCACTGTTTTTTCCTCAATATTATGTAATGTTTGAAGGAAGACATCAAAATAAATTTCAAATGCGTATTTCCAGTATGATTAAATCAGTCTCTTAACCAGTAACTAGTAGGTAGTTAAATTATTATGCAGTGCAACATATGGGAGTAAGGTTTATTCCTAAAGGCTCAGAGTTGAACGGGTTTTGAATGGGAAACTGGGATTATCATTTTACCAGTTTTTCCAGGCTACAAAATTTTGAGCAATTAAAACAAATCTATTGTCTGCCTTGGTGCTAACATAAACCTTCTTCATTAACTGATCCATTCTGACCTGTGGTCAAAGGGTTTGTGAGAAAAGTGGTCCCTAAATGTGCTTCTACTTTGATGTGCACAGACCGCTCTCTGATGGTGTGGGAGGGTTCATTTTAGACAGCCCTGTTCATTTAATCCGTTGGTGTCATTTGATTGAATCCTGTTGGGTGTGCTTAGCGTAGTGGTGTCATCTTGCTTCAGCACTTTTGCCAGTGGTAATTAGAAAACAAAAAGTTTCTCATGCAGTTGACTAATGCAGCTGTTGGAGGCTAAGGCCGAGTTTTTCAAGTGACTAGTGATCTTGGATGTCTCCATGTTCAGGAGCCCTTTGTGAGATGCTTTAAGGAGGCCTGATTTTCAAAGAGTGCTCAGAACTTCCTGCAAACCATGTCCACTTCAAGAGTCTCAAGTTGGGCACCCCACATCATGGGTCCACTTAGGAAAATCTTGGCCACAAGATAATAAAAGCAATGTAGTTTTAATGCTGCTGATGGCCTTTCTCCTCAAGTCAGTTTTTTTTTCAGGAATTTGGTCAAGAAAGCCCATAGGATTTGTTCTGTGAGAAGGTAAATGGAAATGTATTTCCCTGCACTGAAACGTCTTGTACTGATGTACCTCAGTAGTGCTCGGAGATCTGCTGAGAGCTTTTGGAATGAAATCCAGAGACACAAGAGATTTTTTTTTACGTGAAATACTACTTTATTGGAAAGGGATTCCATAATGTTTAGCCTGGGAGGGAAAGAATTTTGATAACCTGTAATCAAAATAACTGATACATCTTTTAAAATATGTCAGCTCTTCAGCTAATGCAGTTTTTCTTTTGTTAACATTCCTGCAAATCCTGTAGGATGTGTGTAACACATGAAACTACAAGTATAGTGCTCTTGTGGGAGACATGAAACACACTGAAGAGAAATGTGTATTTCATTTGTTTTATTCAGTGGTTTTCGCTAAGATTACATGGTGTAAAGTTGGATTTTTGAAGTATTGAACACTTTTTTGGCAGTTAGCGTAAGCAGTCATGCTGCCTTTTGTTTCCACATGGACGATGTACTCAAAGGAGAGAAGGTTTTCATACCAATTAAAAGGTCAAGGCAACTTAGTCAATATTTTCAAGTTATTGATGATCCCATTATTACTGATTGTATGATGAAACTGAAGAAAAAGAAACCCCACAGTCACACACAGAGGAGTAAGCAGTGCAACCTAGTGGTCGGAGCAGGAGTCTGGCCTCGAGGTCAGAGCAGAGTCAGAGGGCAGAACCACAGATGTGGTCAAGAGCCAAGCCCCAATAGTCAGAGCCAGGTATCAGGAGCCAGAAGAGAGCCAAAGGGCAGAGACATGTGAGTGGTCAGAGCCAGGAGAGCAGAGCTAGGTAGGGACTAGGACTGGAGTGGAGTATAAAGGTTGGAACAGGGGCCAGAGAGGAAGCAGGAAGTAGATCTGGTGCCACTGCAGTAGAATTCATTGAGCAATCATGGTATCACTAAGGGCAAATGATGTTCTCTTGGTTCATCTGACCAATCAAGGAGCACAGTCACTTAGTGAGGGTTTATTAGGCCCAATCAAGGCAGGTAAGGTTGCCATCCATCCGAGTTTTACCCAGGCAGTCTGGTTTTGGCTTCTGTGTCTGGGTGCCATTTAAAATTGCCAGGTGCCCAGCTTTTGGGGACATGGCAACCCTATTTGGCACTCAAACCAAAAGTCCAATTACTGCAGGGCGAGGGGAGACACCGGGTCATGAACCTGTGCCAGTCCCTGCTCAGCCGGGACCGCCTCCTACCTGCAGGCAGGCTCTTTGAGATGATCCAGCGAGTATCGGGGAAAGGACTGAGCGATGGGGGGAAGGTGCCTTAGGGGAAGAGGCAGGGCAGGATCTGGAGAAAACGCAGAGCCTTGGTGGGGGGTCCAGTTACCAGCAATTAGAAAGGTGGCAACCTTAAGTCAAGCTCATCAGTCTGCTAGGCCACCAAACCCAGAAGCAGCTGAGTTCCTGCAATTAGAAAATAGAATGTAGAGTAAGCTCGCTATAAGATGTACTTCAGGGGTTACAAATTTAGTAGGCAGCCTTTGTCATCTATAACAATACACGGAAGTTGGGACTAACTTAATTTTCTTGTAAACTCTGCCAAATTAGAGACATGTTTTAAAAACTTCCCGCTGTTGATAAAAGTGGATCAGATGAACCAAACGTTGCTGACATCGGATACCTGGTGTACGTGGGCTGTAGGCGGCTGCCATTGCAATTAGACTTGCTCGCGGCGAGGTTAGAATGATGTGGGACTATATCAGGCACTAGCCCCCAGTGGCTGTCTGCAGCTGGCCTCTCAATGTTGTTAAGGCCAGTTGAGCTGAATGGTAGCAATGGCAAGAAACCTTTTTAGAAAAACTCCATAGTGTAGAAAAGGTTTAAAAAGCCAGGCTTAGTTTCAACATCTGTATAGTGTGGAATTAAGCTTTCCTAGTTAGTCTACTTAAGTTCTGTTAGAAGAACACCAAAAAAATTGAAGTTTTGTCATTCATTTGAAGATAATTAAGTATTATAAATCGTTACTTACCTCATGTGGTTTGCTGAAGGTTCAATATAATTAAGATTTATGTTACATTAATGTCACTTGGGTAATAGCTATGCCTTTTTTTCTAACCTCATCAGCCATCCCATATCACGGCTAGGAGTTCTTTATTTACATTTTCATGAAAGATATTTTTGAAGAGAAGAATAAATACAAAGCATAAAGCACTCTATTTCTAAACATCTTGTCACATTCAAACTAAACAGCCTTATACCAGTACATGAGACATGAGTACTGACGATGCCAAACCATTAGTTGCTTTCCAGTAAGACTGCAAGGTTAGTAACTGGAAGACAAGGGAAGAGCATGAAAAATATTGCTGTCTGGAAATATTACAAGGAGGAGCTGATAGGCACAATGAAATAGTTGCCGTTCAGTAACAAGGTAAAAAGTTCACAATGCAGTACAGACTAATTTGTTACATTGTGTAGTGGTCATTTATACTGTCTGCTATAGGACTAGTAAATGAAACATGGAAATCAACACTGTTTTAAAACTCATAATGAACTATAAAATTTTGGGAAAATTTAAAACCATACATTTTTCAGCAGTGCAGTAAACTGACTAGTTGAGCTAGTGTGCCCAAGAGAGTTGCAAATTGGGCAATGGGGTGCCAGACCTGCTCAATGAACTCCCATAATTCTCTACAGACCAGGAAAGTTGGTCCCATTGTGCCACATTTGGTTGACTTTCTCCCTTGCAATGAAATCAAATCTGGTTTCTTGACCTTTTTCTCCTATGCACATTCCTGGTCTTGTGATAATATATAATTGGCCCTTGTCACTGATGTTTTATGGGCAGACTGCTGGCCACCTTGCCCTTGTGAAAAATAAGGTAAATGGGAGTTCTGCAAAAGTAAGTTGAATAGGATATATCACCACATGATTAAGTCTGTGATACTGCAGTCATACGCAGGAAAAACTTCCATTTGAAATGAACGGTAGGTAGTCTTAGTTGTGGAAAAACTGCAGCACTGGGACCCTCATAATTAGTCGCTTTTTTGCTGATGTATGGTTCAAAAGGAATAGGACGCAGTTAGATGGAGAGCAACTTATTTTGTCTGTCTTCTACAAAAAAAATCATTGTCAAGAGCTGACCAGACGTTGAGGCACATTCATTATTCATTGCTCTGTGAGTAGATTTGGGCAAATAGCACCTTTTCTCAGTTCACTGGAATTTCTGAAACATTAAAAACAAAACTGAAATGCTGAAAATGAAATTTTTCAGAATTTTTTGTTAATAAAAAAAGTTGTTTTAAAATAAACATTTTGTTAAAATGAAAAAATGAAACATTGGTTTCCAAGCCTTTCGAGACTCCCCCGACCCACACACAAGCAAGGGGTTAAATTCACAAAACCAGATGAGAAGGTGTTGGCATTGATGGAGTGCCCACCTTATACCCTATAGCCCTCTGGTTAGGGCACTTCCTTGGATGCGAGACACCCAGTTGCAAGTTCCTTGGTCCAGTTACTATTATATGAATGTAAATAGCTTCAGCAGACGAGATTGAGACCAACCGATTTCAGAATAAGCAGTAGGTCAGTGGTGGTTTGTCCTCCTGAGCACCCGGAGGAAATTGTGGGAAAGCACTGGAAGACAATCAGCAATCAAGCCTGCGTGGACTTTGCAAAGCGGGCTGGTTACCAGCGTACGTGAAAGCAGCACCCAGGAGCTAACCCTCAGCCAGGTCAGCTAGCCTGGGTTGAATGCACCACTTAACTGGGGCGAGAGGGATTTGTGTGTAGACGGGGCGGGGGGCCGCAGTTAAGGGCAGCTCTTGATTAAGAGTCTGGAATAACTCTGCAGAGAGAACAGACCCTTAGCATAGGCCTCTACCAGGGCATGTGCTATAAGTATACCGTGCTGAGCACATGGGTTACCACTTTTTAAATAATCATAATTTTATAGTTAGCAAACTTGCCTTGGATCCTGTTTCTTTTCAGATGTGCTTACATAGCTTGTATTCTGCTTTGGAAATAGCCGATCTGCTTTGGAATCTGTGCCGATTCCATCTAGAGATATGGTTTATGATCATCTGTTCTCTTTCTGTTCATCTCTTTTAGCTTGAACTGGGTAAATCCTTTTATTCTTCTTCCACCCCCCCATCCCAAGGTCTCTGGCCATTCTTCAAGTTGTCTTTATCAATCAGTCCTTTTTAAGTTAAAGTGAGCCATCTCAGAGACTAGCCTGAACCAATTGATTGGTTCAGCACCCCAAGTGAAGTGGATGGTCGCATATGGCTTTACTTAGAAGGAAGGAAAATTTTTCAGCAAAAGCCCAGTCAATGTCTGCTAATCGGCGTAAGGAAACTGCAGTGAAGTCTTAGCAAGCTGTTTCAGCACAAAGACCAATTTCACCTTCCCGTTCCTTGGGGAAAATGTTCATGGTTCATGGGCAGAAGTCAGGGTAGGAGAGGGCTGTGATGCTTGCTCAGCTGATACCCATTGGCTATCCAAGTTGCACAGCGGAGTTTGAGACCACAGCTCTGCAAAACTGAGCCGTTTTGGGTCACAACGTTTTGTGTGAATGTTCTTGGTTTTGGGTTCCATCACACTCAAAGCAAAAGTCAGCTGAAGGCCAGCTATGGATTGAAACCATGCAGAACCAACAATCCATCCATGGTTTCCAAATAAAGCCAAAGCCCTGCCTGGGTTCACTTCAGAATTTGCCTAGGTGTCATGAAATGTTTCTGAAAACCTGGGCAAAGTTTTCTGTTTACTAAGGAAAGTTCCTCTCAGATCAGTGTCAGACACAGATTCTAACGGTACAGAGGAAGGGCTAAAGTTCTGCATTATCTTATACTTCGCACAGCCTTTTTGAATGGGAGTATTTGGATATAAGTTCAGCAAAATTTGCCCTAGAATACGTTAGAAAGTTTTGAAATGTCGCCTTTTGGAGTGAAAATTATGGGCCCACATACTGTAGTGAATTAAAACTGTTGACAGGCTAACTCAGGGGTCGGCAACCCGCAGCTCCGGAGCCACATGCGGCTCTTCAGCCACGGTAAGCTATGTTTTGCGGCTCCAGACTATTTTTCTTTAGTCAGTGGAAGAGGGGGCAAAATGGCTCTTTTGATAGTAAAGGTTGCCGATCCCTGGGCTAACTAATGCATTATTTTACTTGTGAACCTCTGGAACTTAAAACAAAAAGCTTTGCAGATCATAGGAATGATAGGTAGAAACTGAAATCCCTTATTTGCAAATGGAATTGGATTTCTTGATACTAAATTCTGAAAAGAATATCCTCCTTTCAGTTTGCTCTGGAATCCACATTGGTGTCAATGGGAGGCTTGCAAATAAAATGATAGGAGATTATGCCTAAAATTGTATGAGCACTAGGAAGGGGAACTCCAGAGCTTGGCTAGGGACTCCATTACCTATTAAGAAAAGGAAACCTTCACGCAAATTGTGAGGTTTTTTATAAAAGGGGTAGGAATATTTAATGACACGGTTTGGTTATATCTCTACCCATCAAGCAACAGTAGGTGGGGTGGAAATACAACAGCCTCAGAATTGGGAAACACTGGAGTTTTCCAAATGAAAATGAGCAATGCTATTTCTTGCTTTATATTTTTCATTATCACCACTGTCAGACGGTGACAACTCCTCCAGAACTGGCCTGCTGAGGGGAGACCACCAACTGTAACCATGTGTTTTCTTTTGCCTTCATCATGCAATTCACATGTCTCAACAAGCAGGGAAAGTGTCAGCTCAGAAACATGGTTGCTTTATTCCAACATGATGACTGCAAAATATCTTTCACAGAGAACGCCGATCAAAATGGAATGGTAAAGGGGAGAGCATTCCCTTCATGTGCTGTAGCAATAGATCAGGAAAGAAGCATTCTTTCCAAAACTGTTTTTTTGCAATATTGGACGTACTAAAACTTGTCTCTAGCACCTACTGTTTTTCAGATGATTCACAGGGGTGGTTGGGGCTTTGAATTTGAAAGGAATGGCTTGTTGCATAGTCTCTCCAGCTCCTGTTGCCTGTGAGGTTTATTTCCTCTGACTGATTTCCATGCAACAAATGGCTCTTTGCTCTCCCTTCCACAGGCCCTCCAGGAAGGCGGGGAAAGCCTGGACGACGAGGAGAACCAGGTAAGCCTTGTGTTTCCTCCAGTGGAGTGTGGTGCATCCAGGTGATAACTGGAGTAGTACATGAAAGTTCCTGAACTACTTGATAAAGATGCTAGCCACCTTCATCTAATTGACTTGTGAAACAGGGACTTCCCTCTCCCCTGCACAACAGGTTATCCGATGATGTTAAGAGCCTTCAGCTCTATTCTGACCTATCAGCAGTGATTTAAGTGGGCACTGCTACGTTGATTACATCTGTGTGTCTGTAATTCATCAGTCTGCTGTTTTCTCCTTTTGTCTTGTGTGTCCCATTCTTTTTCAAAGGAAGGCAGGACGCAGGGATAAGGGAAGTAGGCATGTGAACAGTCAGAGCAGGTAATAATACAGAGAGAAATATAAAAGATACATATACAGTGTCTCGGGAACTGTACACTGGCCTGTTGTTTTAAGATTATTTATACATTGCCCTGCAGGCCTTGTGTGTGATCTAGTACAATGTGCACAGACTGGGAGTCAGGAGTGGGTGAATTCGACCCCTAACTTGTTATGTTGGTCTTTGGCACAGATTCTTGAGGCTCACCGATAGTTGTTACCTCAGCTAGCTAACTCACGTTAACTGCAAACTTCCTTTTCAATAAGATTTTCCCTCAGGTTAGTCGTCATGTTTTAGCTAACTCAAGATAAGAGCACACCTGTCTTCCTTGTGAAGACTGTCGTGATGTCTGTTTTTTGTCTCCCTCGTGAAATGGGGATAATGCTGCTTCCACATCAGCTTCAAAAAGGTATTGTTTGCTCTATGCTTTGAAGCTAGAGCGTGATTGGTTTGAGGAGGTAAAAACATCTAAAGAACTACATGGAGTTTGTGAATATCCAAATTAAAAAATGGTGGGTTCTATTTTGGACATCCCAACCGTGACAGTGCCCCTTTAATTTGGTCTAAGCAAATGTGGTGCTGTAGATATTTATTTTTAATTAGCAACAGGACATCTGTTTGCTGTGCCTTGGCTATAGTTTCATTTCAAGGACAAGCCAAAAATATTCTCGGATGGTGCAACATCTATAGCTGTAAGCCTAAGCTGTTCATATTCCAAATTGATATAAATACTCAGTTATAAACCTCTAGAACACACATTATGGAATTAAGGGTATGTAAATTTCATATTAATAAAAGGAAAAGCTGCTTCATGCAGCATGGTGGCAGCCTGTGGAACTCAATGCTGCAGGAGAACATATAACCAAATATTGTAGCTGAATTTTCAGAAAGGGCTGGATAATTTTATGACCATCAGTTTTTGCAGTTATGAGGAGATAGAATCAGGGAAATCATATACTTCAGGCCATAGAGGTCAGGAAATAATTTCCCTCACTTCCTCGCTAGAAGATATCACATATTGGGCGAGGTGCATTGTGGAACTTTATTGCCTTCTTCTGAAGCATCAGGGGTTGTTTGCAACCAACAAAAGGATACTGGACTTCATGGGACAGTGATCCAATCCACTATGATGAATCCTGTTCTGCTTGATTAAGCCCAACTGTCGAGGTCATGTATCTTATGTGGTTTTGATTTCTTAACGTTGCATTCTACTCTATAAAATTCTTGATTGGCTACAAGATTCAACCAAGTGCTAACTGCAACATTCAAACAGTGAATAGTGTTTAAATAGATCAGTTTATTAAATTTTCTCTTATGACATTGTCCATCTACTTAGTCCAGGCAGATGTTTAAAAGACATCACCTAGGCTCAAAATGATGACCCATGAGAATTCACACACAGATCAAGTTTTAGTATTTCATGTGAACAGCCTGAAAATACAATTATTGTTGTGCTAGTAGCAATAGAATTAAAATAGCATATAGGGTCCCAATGTGAGATCGGAGTCTTGTTATGGTAGACACTGTACAGACACAGTAAGAGACTAACTCTCCCCGAAAAAGCTACTTACGTTTTACATAAACAGGACCAAGAGTGAGAGAAAGGAAGTTCTATTATCTCTAACTGACAAATCTGAGGCACAGAGAGACTATGTGACTTGCCCAAGGTGATACAGGAAGTCTGTGGTAGAGCAGGGGCTTAAACCGAGGTCTTTGGAGTTCCAATTCAGTGCATTAACCACAAAAATATCCTTCCTCTTAAGGAGCAGAAAACTGCTCTGGGATCAGATTACCACCAGCAGAAACAGAAGAGGAATTATAAAGAATTAATGAGACTCAAGTATGTCTATTTGGATTTTTCTGTAATTGGGGCGGGAAACCAAAGAGAACCTGTAATTCCTTTTGGCAGTGAGGCTCATACGGCACACACTTGTGGTAGATGTTTAAACTGATGCCTTACTCTGAAACAGAACAAAAGCACACAAAGCAATACACGAGATACAGCAAAGTCGTTAAAAACAGCCTGTGTAATGAAGCCCCTGAGAATTGTCATGCTGTACCACAGATAGAAAGAAAGGCAAAGAGCGGACTTCCCTCTGTGTATTGGTTTTTGCATAGCTGCCAAATGTTTGTTTTCATTGATAGCTTGAACATATATTTGTTTCAGAATCTTACCACACATAAACCAGGTCCTTGTTCTTTCACCACAGCTGATAAATGGGAATAAAACTTTGTTTGCCTAGAGTGATAGCATCCATCCCTGGAGACTGTATGTGGTTACGACTTCACAGCCGCCAGACAAATACTATCTTAGTGCCAGAAGGTTCAGCGCTGATTTAGGCTTGCCCCAGGGGGAGCCTTTCTCTGGCAACTGTTAAAATTATAATGTTAAAGCTTTCTAATACATATGAGGCATTCAATAAATTTGTTTTAAAATCAAGCAGCTTTTCCCAGCTTTCACTCTGGTTCCTCCAGCCATAACCACACCCTCTTCTTGATTTAAAACATGACTCCTTTCTGTTTGGATTCAGACAGTATAGAAATTAACCAGAAAGCTGTAAATAAATAGGAATTTACAAAGAGTTCGGCAGCCCAGAAGCACACTGAAGAAAACTGATGGTGGGCATTGTTTATGGGGTGGATAAAATAGTATTTCAAAATTAACTTAAAATATCTTCAGAAAAATTAAAGCAGTTAAAGGACATGTCTGAACTGTGGCACCATTGGGCTAGATGCAAACCAAAGTGAGGTGGTAAAACTGCAGATATTCTGCCATGCTGGCTCTTTCACTGTTGCCATTAATGGTGAAATTGCACAAGTGGTAGGCCAAGACTGGGTAAAAGTACGAGTGCAGCCAAACATAAATAGGTTTTACACTCTGCTAATCTGCTTGGAATTCTGCAATTATTACCTAGCCAGATAGGTGCTAAATACCACATTCCAAAGGGATTATCACCTTCCCTCCTCCTCCCTGCTTACTGATTGGGGACAAAAAGATAAATTGTTTCTACCCCATGAAGGGAGGACTAGAGAAAATTCCTGGCTTCTGGTCTTGCTGCAGCTGCTGGCTTCTGGAAGTGATATGACCTTCCAGAGCTGCCTCCCCCACATGCCTGCCAGTCCTGTACTGGTGTTAGGCTATTGGTGAGATAAGTGCTGGAAATTTTCAGTGCAGCGGCAGCTTTTTAGCAGAAAGAAAATTCCCCATAAACCCAGCAGAAGCCCTGCACTGGAGTAGCTTGAAATTCTCTCCGTGTGAGACTCCTGTGAGTCCACTGCCGGCTCTTGTCCTTTGGCCTGGTCACGATGTAAGTATGTTAGGAGCCAGGATGTACACGTCAAAAATAAAGGCACAGACACATTGGTCCATGGTAGGAATGCGTGGAAATGTCTATGGAACGTGCAAAGCAAACGTGAATTTGGCAGTTTCTTGAGTCTGTCAAGCCCCTCTTGCCCTTTCCACCCATGGCTACAGCCCTGGTTTCCTTTAGTGGTCTTCACTGACCCCCATGTTTAAACAGGAACAATGCATAGATTGGGAAAGCATTTCAGTCAGCGTCAGTGCAGTTAAACAATCCGTAGATTTATTGAATCATTGACTCTCTCCGACCCATTTTATTTACTCCTGCAGTCATCTGGTTCTTATTTAATTGCTTCCATGTCTCTGACAGAGGAGCAGCCAATGCTAGGAAGTGCACACATGTCTAAAAGCTATATACAAAGAAGGAATCACCTTTGTAATGAGCTTTCAGGCTGTGGCTTCCAGGAAGAGGCTGCTTTTAAAAATTCATGCATTTTAATGTTGCAAGTATGGGACCAAGATACTTTAAACAAATAATCAATCTCACGTGGGAAGCACAATCTTGCCTTCACCTTTCAGGTGTGTCTACAGAAACCAAGAAATCCACTATGTGAGCACTGAGTGCATCCACTGGCTTGTGGGTCTCGCTTATCTTTGCAACAATTGAACATGTTCGAACAGTTGAACATGTTCTGTTTTGGACAGAACTGCTACAGTACGTTTCTGTAGAGCCATACTACATATTCATGGCTGTCCCAGTGCTTTCTGGGATACCTGAAGTCTCTATCCCATAGTGCTCAGCGCTCTTCCTGGGCCAGGGGCGTTTGGGTAATTTTCTATATAGGAGGAATTGCATGCAGTGATAGAGGCGGGAGGGCTGACTCGATGCAACTGCAACACTCACCTTCTGATTCAGCTGCAACACTCATGGCTTCTCACCTGCACTGAGAAGAAATCATTGTAGATTGCACCAGTTAATTAGGATCCGAACTAAAAAAAAACGAATCTAAGGTGTTGCCACCACAGCCACGTCTACACTGGGAAAATGCATCCTGTTAGAAAATGTGTTAACTGACATGTGTTAACTGACATGACTGGGCACCCTGGTATAGATGGGGAAAAGTGATATTTAAAAATGTGTTAGCTTGTTCATGGTTATCATCTACAGCTAGCTAATATATTTTGAAATACAACTATCCTTTTCCACACAAGGTCAAAATCTTGTTAAAGTCATGTTAATATGTTCTCAAACATTAAACATTTTCCCAGCGTAGATCAGGTCTAACCGATTTAATGAACGTTTGTAAGATACCTAGGACAGATGTTTTGTGTGAAGACTTTGTATCTGCATTGCGAGCTAAGGACATTCCATCCGGTGGTTCTTGTCTATGCCTTTTCTCATCCAAAAACTCTCTAGCATCCAGGATAGAGAGAGAGAAAAACTATTTCTGCCCACCATAGCAAACCTAGTTTGGTAGGATTAATCAATGTATATTCAAATTTTAATTGACTATTACTGTTTCAGGGAAGTCTGAATTATTTCCTGTTCTATAAAAGTATGATATAAATAAATAATGTATGTAGTTTAGGTAAATACCTGTACTATACTAAGTAATAAATTATGTAGATCGTAAAATCTTTGGGACAGGGATCTTCCCTTTGTTATATATTTGTACAGTGTCTATCACCCTGGGGCCCTGATCCATGAAGGGAGTTCTTGGGTGCTACTATAATACGAATAACTACTTATAATGTTATCCACAGCCTATTCACCATACTTTCGTTTCCTGGTCTGTAAGTTTCACCTCCCAGCTGAATTGGCACAATGTTCCATGATGCATATGATGCATGCTAGACAGAATCCAATATTATCCATTCCGAGGAGAGCTAGAAGAATGATATGGAGTTAAAAAAAGGTGCCTCTCCAATATAATGAATTAAAGTGAATTGAATTCAACCAGCATATTAGAAATTAAGATGGGCCCAAATCTGTGAAGTTCAAACCAGACCTGAACGTTCCTGAAGTTCCTGGGTGATTCAGACCCAGGATTTGGAGATCCACCCCATGTTTAATTACTGATTCAATTCACAACTCCTATATAATTTTTGCTATGACAGAACTGTACTTAGCAATTTGGGTCCTTAAGGCACTGAGGGCCCACACAAAATTGTCCTGAAAACAAAAAATCCTTTTAGGGCAGCCAACAGAAAAACATCTGGGACTCAGCATCTGTGGAATGTTCAAAAGTGGAGAGGCTGTTCCCATCGCACTAAAGCAAAGGCTTACTTTTTGGACGTAAGCATCTCGTTATATGGTGTGGTAGAAGAAAACACCTAATTAATTGATTTATGTTGGCTGTGTATAGCTTAAGAAGAAGGGAGCCCATCTGGTCTAAAGACTAGAGCTGGTCAGAAATTTTTCAGCAGAGCTCTTTTTGGGTGGAAAATGCAGATTGGTTGAAACCAAAACATTTCACGTGAAAATGGTCGGCTTAAAGGAATTTCCTGTTTTTTAAAACATTTTGGAAAAAATTCAAAATGGTTGAAAAAGTTCTGTTTTTCAGTTTGAAATGACTTTCATTTAGAAAAATAAGTTAAGTTTTAGTTAAAAAATGTTAAAACTGAAACAAAACATCTCAATTGACCGCAAACACTTTTTTTTTCTTCTTTGATTTTTGGCTCATGAAAATTTTGTGATTTTGACTTTGTCCTGATTCAGGAGTGAAATTTTTTTACCATCAGTTCACTGTTAGCCTTATCTACCCTTCCTCCTTCCCTCTGATTGCTTGTGTTACTCCACTGCTTAAATTATGCTGATTCATGCAGTTAAATTAGCATGGACAGATTTCTGCATGGACCCCTATTTATGTCAGCTTGCAGGGCTGCTTGTCAGCCTGTCAGGGCTTCAATTGGACTTCTCACAAGAGTAAAATTAAACATGCACAAGCATTTACAGGATTGAGACCTAAGGTTGTCAGACCCTGCCCTGAAGGGCTTCCTCTTACTACATGTTTGTACAGCACCCAGCACGATGGAGCCCTGATTCTCAGATTTTTCTGTTTCACAAAATGTCTGCGTGTGTGAATTTTCTCTACTGTGAATTTTCCTTGATCTCTTAATATTGGACATGAATATACAATAATTAGAAGGGAAAATAGTACTTCATCATAGCAGTGGCTTATGCACTAACTGAGCATCTGTACAGTTACTTGTGCTTGTTCCTAACAACCCTCCAGAAATCTGAGAAAAACACCCTCTCATGTAAGTAGCACCCAAGAGGGAAAAAAACAACAAGCGTTCCAACAAGTAAACATAATTGAAAATAATTATCCAAGACAGATTTTAAAATAACCATCCTTACCATTCCTCTGAACACAAGAATATTGACAGTAAGCGAAGTAGTGCAAAATAAAGCATGATGTTTTGGTTTAAGAATTTTTTATATTTCTAAGCTTTATATTTTAAGACCTATGTATAGCTGTTGGGACAATCCAAAGCAGGTCTGGTGTCTCAGGCCTTGATCCACTGCCCACTGAGATCTATAACAAAGCTCCCACTGACTTTATGGTGCATGATCAGAGAGTCACTGAATTTTTCCAAACTATTTTCTTTTTTCTTTATTTTCTTTTGCCACCACTCCATAATAATGTTCCTTTTACTTCTGGTCTGGTCTGATGGCTTTAATAAATAGGTGGTTCTGCAAATGGCTGGTTTTGGCCCAGTTTTAACATTTTTGGTAGTTTGTTCCAAAGTCCCCCTGCTGTAAAAGTAATGAAAGCAAAAGATGTAAGATCTTTGGGCCTGGGGCTGTCACTTACTCTATGCCTGGCACAACAGAGCGCCATCCTGGTAGGCCTTTGGGGCCCTACCACAATCTAACTATATATTAATTATAAATAACTGAAGCTGGATTATTTTATCTAATTAGTCTGACTTCATCTTCCTCCAACGCAACCACCTTTGTGCACCTGTGAGCATTTTCAAATACTTCATGTGCATTTAGCATTCTGGTTATTAAACATCGAGTCATTATTTATAGGAGCTGTTTAAATCTAGCAGCAATAAGTGCTGCAGGTTATACGTAAGAATGGCATTCTGCCAAAGCTGTGTGGGTATTGTCAGAAGCTGCTCAGACTTTGTTCCAAGGTTGTTTTGTCCTCCCATTTTCCTTTCTGAAATATGCCCCTGAAGTAATTTGTTATGGAATCCCAAATTTGTGAAGGCTGTTTCCAATTTTAAGTCATAATAACGATAATAATAATAAAATAATAATTTGCAACTGGTTTTGTTCTGTCTCTAGAATGTCGAAAATAATTCTCACTAGTCAACTTTTTTATTCATAAGTTTGGCGAATTTGTCAGAAAGCAAGAGTGCCTCATGCAGTGCCCGTACATCTAAGGGATGGAAAGAAAGAGAGCCCCTTGGCACATCTGTAACTTCATTGCACATTGGCTTGTAAAAGAAATTACTTTCTTCTGTAGCAGACAAGTGTCTCAGGACCAGTCTGTGAAAAACATTGAGCAAGTGAGAAATGAGGTAGTTCTTGATCAATATTTAAAAAAAAAAAATCAAATTTGATTCATTCATAGATCCCTTGAGGGACTCGTATAACTTTTACCTTAATGGAAGTTCCTAGCCAAATTTTGCTTTTGGCAGTAAAAGTCTAGCATGACTCTGAAAACAATCAGAATATCAAGGTACTGCTGCCCTGAGCTGCACATCGCAAAAGATGATCTACAGTGATACATTCAATTTGATTGAGCCTCATAACCAAGGGAGAGGCATTTTATAAGAGCACGTGGCAGTTCATTTTATAAGAGCACAGTTGCTTGCATATGTTCAAAGGACAAAGGTATCTGAATAAAGCAAAAAGACAACAAAGTCAAAGGAAATTATAATAGGTACATCATTGCAATCCCATATGAAAATATCCTGACCACATGTCCTTTAATTTGGTGTTCATGAAGATAAAAAGGGGCCTTGTGTTGGTGAATTGGTAGAAATTAGTTAATAAATCAGGTTTACATTAAGAGCCAGGTTCTCTGCTGGTAAATTGGCTTACGTCCACTCGAGTTCAGTGGAGCTATGCCAATTTACAACTGTTTAGGATCTGTTAATAAGAACTTAAATCTGTGAAATTACAATAACCGCCATATTCATATCCTGAGGTAAAGCTGATGGTCGTGATCCTGAGAGGGTTGAGTTGCCCCAGTAACAAATTAAGCTTTGGATGTATGGCATTCTTACGTATAACCTAGAGCATTCAGAGCTCCCCATGAACTCACCATGTTCAGGCCCAAATGTGCTTGTGCTAAACACGTAGAGCTGACCCATTGATGCTAACAGGCCAATTCTGGGCAGTAGGTAGCCTGTCCCATAATCAGTAGTTGGTTTGGATCTTAATTCTTCATTATAATTTGGTTTCTGTTATTTCACTTTTAAACACTTAGATGTTTTAAAGCAAGTTTTTTAAAAAATTGAGAGCTTGAAAAAGACTCATCCAAAAAACAAAACAAAAAAAACCCAAAATAAAAAAACAATCCAGAAATATGCTTCTCATTTAAAACTGAGTTTCCAGTAAGCTGCTTTTTTTTTCTGTTTTAATTTCTCCCACATTTTTTTGCATTGAATCAGTTTCTGGTTTTGATCACGTAGGAAATGGAGCATGAAGAGGCCCAAAAACATACAATGTAAAAAGACTCTCAAACGAGAGTGGAACGTGGATTCCATTGGTCCACCGCCCAATCGGTCACCTCCGTTGCATGGTGACGAGGGGATAGGATTGTGGGAACGCTGCAGAAGTTGGTTTAGAGTAGACAGCTGCATGGTGACGCAGCAGGGAATGAACCTGAGTTCTATGGTGCTGATCTAAAGCCCATTGAAGTCGAGAGGAGTCTTTATTTTTATTTCAATTACCTTTGGATCAGGCCGTGTGCTTGGCATGGCATGTTCCCCTTTCATGGCAACGTAAGTTAGCAACAGCATGGTCCAATGGTTATGCACAGGTGTGGAAGTCAGGAGAATGTTCAGTGAAATGTGGAGATCAGTAGATGAAATGTGCTGTACAAATGCTCAGTGGTGATGGAATTTGTGCCATGTAAGTTCTTATGTATCAGTAACTCCCTTCGGCAGGCTGGGTCTACACTAGACGCGCTTGGCTGATATAAGCATACTGATGTACTACAGCGACAAAGCACTCCTAGTGGGGATGCAGTTTATCCCAGAAAAACCAGTTGAACCACGCCCAAGTGAAAAGCTATACCATCAGAAGGGCAGCTTTGCCAGTAAAACTGCATCTACAGTAGGGGCTTTTGCTGGCACAGCTGTATTGGGCAGGAGTCCCACACTGCCTTATCCCCTGAGTGACATGGCTATGGCAGCAGAAGTCTATAACATAGACCTGGCCTCCCACTACAGACACTAGAGAACTCCACAATGGCAGCTGAACATTGCACAGATTCTTAGCTTTATAGCACTGCCACCACTGCTTCTGTGCCTTCTCCAAGGCTCGCAAGCTAGAGCTGGAGATTGTAGTATGTCCTAGACACGGAGCGCTGTGTCGATGGGAACACGGTTCCCGTCCATGCACTGCAGTGAAGACAGTGCGCAGAAGAGAAGCACAGAAGTCGATGGGAGTTACGCAAGTTCTTTGCGCAACTCCTGTCGAATCACCGAGGTAAGTGTAGACCAAGCCCTAGTGTGAATGTGTTTGTGAACAGCTGTGTAACTCTTGGTCGAAAACCAGGTCATAGATGCTTTGTTTTATCTACATATGGAAAGCCATCAAACTTGATGCAAGTTAGATATATTGCCCTGACTTCGTGCCACTTACTGTGTTGTATTGAATGATACTTTTCTTTCTTGTGGTTAATAAGTGTTTGGGGTTTTGTTTTTGTTTTTCAGGACCTGCAGTAAGTACCGTGGATTTTACTCTTGGGTCAACAAAGTTAAGGCAATTTTTTTTTCCTTTCTGTGTCATTTCACAAGAACAGCCTTTTTTGGTAGAGGTGTGTCTGGAAGGCAAATTGGTACCAGATGCTGCTTTTTTTCCCCCCTCCTTCCCCCCACTCCCCTCCCTAAATTGTAGACAAATAGTTTAAAAAAAAAAAGTTTTAAAAATGCTTAACTCGTTGCCTGAAGGGGCCTGTGGTAATTTAAAACCCAGCAAATATTCTGTAAAAACAGTTTTCTTTTTTTAAAGAGTTCTTTGGTCAGTCTCCACTCACAAAAAATGTGCTCACTGTATTAATACTTTAATGTTTTTAATTTGAAAACGGTCCATGTCGCTTCTGCCATCTGTTGTCTCGGTTGATACTGCATGCCAGGCGTGATGTTGATAGCCCCACACAACTGTGATTCAGCCAGAAAAATGTATAGCTTTCTTCTCTCTTCAGGGCTATTTGGTGAGTAATAAACACCCCTCACTGCATAGCCAGAACCTTTATGGTGAAGGCATTTCTTGAAGGGATGGTAGTTGAATGTGTGCTAACTCTTCCTCCATAAGAAAATTTGCAGACACATCTGTCTTTATCCCCTCCAACAAAATCCCCAGATCTGTTATTCTCCCAGCGCTCTTGGGATGAGAAGGTGACATTTAACTGATGCCAATAAGGCTATTATGGGTGGGGTTTTCAAATGAACCTATGGGAATTAGGCACCCATCTTCCATTGACTTTCTGAAAGTCAGTGAAAGATAGCATCTAAAACCTTCAACAGCTTTTGAAAATCCTACTCTTTATATTAAAAACCTGACGTGCTTTTTTTGATAAACAATGTAACGTCAGTGTCAGTTTCTTCAGATACCATTCTCTTTCTACCAAGGCCCAATGAGACTGAGAGGGAGTTACTTTGATCTAATTAATCTCTTATTCTATATATTTTGTATGAAAGCTTGAACCAATGATAAAATGTTAGGGCTGTAAAACTCAGCAGTGTTGGTTCACATGAGTTTCAACAACGTTTTGTGTTTATACTTTCAGTTAATGTGCATTTATGCCCCTGGAGGTTTCATTTTCTTTCAGGTTCATTTTTGAATCTGAAAACTTAGAAACTTGGGCAAAATCTGGCTTTATTGGGCAAAAACTATACTGATTTGGTTTTCAGTGGGACCCATAGAAGAATGGGCAATTAACTCTGATTTTGACCGATAACCCCCCTGAGGGGAAGGAAATAGGGCTTGTCTGAAACTCAACCCAGGCACATGTTCTGTTATAAAAGTGCCGAGTATTAACAATGTCAGTGGTGGTATTTGTCCGCAGAAGCCCAGGCAAATGGATTTGTCCCATTAGTTGGTATTTAGAAGTTTAGTCTGTCAATGTAATAGTTTTCCTGTAAATATTTTCTAATTAAAAAGTTCAGCACAGTCTGTTTATCCACATGGTACAGTGAGTATATGGGTCCCTCTAATATTAGCGAGGGAACATTTATTGGGGGGAAAAACCATTTAGAAGCAACTGTTTCCAGATTACTTGGCACTGAGAAGAGCTCGGTATTGGCTCCTGACCCTCCCTGCTACGCACAAAATCCAGAGCATGTTTTTGCTTCTTCAGCGAAATCATTGTACACACTAACCTAATAGAGCTAATAACCTAATAAGGCTCTGTATTAGAGACATTCTACTCTGGATTTACACTGGCAGAATTTGACCCTATAGAGATTTGTGTGGTATATTTTGGGCAGTTTCCCCAGAATGACCAAGTTGCCCTGTGGATTAACTTTTTCTGCAAGGTATGAAATAATTTGAATTTCATTTGAATTCAGAAAGTGTGATTTTTATTATTTGTAGGTAAACATTTAAAAGGACATCGGCTTCAAACTCCCTATATATTTTTAAAAGACACGTTTCCTTGCATTTTTTGCTCACAATGCCTTACGTTAACAGTGAATATTTTGACAATGTAGCCTCCACTCCTGCAGTTGATAATACATGTTGTCAGCAGTCTGCCTGCATCCCATCGATTGCAGGATCGGGGCCAAAAAAGTCACTGTACGTGCTGTCTGTTCACCTCTGTTAATCTGATTTAGCTTGGACGACATGTGTAAAGCATTCAGTTTTCTTTTGGTCTCCAGTCACTTTCATTTGCTGGTTCCCACGCAGTTTTGAATTGCAAACACAGCATGGGGGAAATTGTGAGGAGGCAGAGAGGCCCCATGCAAGCGGAGAAGGGGCTAATGAGAGCCTTTGGGATGAGCTAGCCTTACCCACTATACCTGAAGGAGGAATAAAAGGAGAGCACCTGGTCCAGTCCAGGACTGACTGTAGTCACTTTGCTAGTGGAGAGATGGGTCTATTAGCTGGAGCAGCTGCTGGGAAGGAGCAGTTAGCACCAAGAGAGAGCAACACTCTACTAAGAGACTGTATAGGAGCCAGGCCCAAAGGAAAGGGCAAGGACCCCCCCCTACAGCCCCCTCCCACCGGGAAGATTGAGGATGGCCCAATACTGGCTTGATTTTCCCTTTTTGTGTCAAAACGTTTAATGGCTGAGCCCCTCCAAATGCCCCTGAAGGGGTTAAGACTGAAGGAACAATTAGCGGGTCGGCCAGAGCCCACCTCTCTGGACACTGGAGACAGACTTCCTCCTCTTGGGGAGATCTGCAGCCATGTCAGGCAGCTGGAAAGGTCGACTAACGGGCGCTCATGCAGCCATGTCACTACAAACATTTTATTCACAAACAAGACTCTTACCTCCTCACCCATTTGGAAATTTTTGAAGCATTTTGTTTTACAAAACTTTTCTTAATAAACCCTAAATCTGTGGCATAAAACTACAGCTCTTAACAAAGACCCTTTAAACTCTTTAAAAAAAAAAAAGTCTCCTAAAACCCACAGAAACACAATGTTATTTTATTTCAACGGCATTGCATTTAAGTCTATTACTTTCTTATGTTTCTTGATTTTTGGTCATAAGGAACTGATTACATTCTGTACATATGGCGTCACATTATGCTAAAAATGCATTCTCAGTTATGTTGGCCACTAGTAGTAGTTCTGGTGTTTTATTTTTGGCTGTCATAAATTAGTTGCATAAATGAAGTATTAGAATCTATGGTACAGTATTTGGGGCTGTTAGATGATTGATCATTCTGTCTGTAGAATAAGGAGTGTGCTCGTCAAATACTCTAGAAAGACTCGGTTACAGAGGATATTAAAATCTCATGCTGAGTAGGAAATTTCTACAACCTGAAGGATAGATTTACCATACACTATAACTTAACATTTACCATAACAGATATTAACAAACATTTTCTGTATTAAGGTACAGACCACAGAAACTTACCAGTGTGCAAGGGTTATGAATTACACAGTGTTTCCTACTTACACATTTTATGTTTCAGTTGCCCAATACCATAAACCAGAGAAAATATACAGTGAAACTTTTATGAAGAAGTTTTAAGAACCTGTTAAATGAGTTGTTATTGTAATTAATGTCTCATTCCTGGAAGAACCTACGTTTCAGTAGAGTGTGTGTGTGAAATGCTGCAGTGTCTCTTAAGTAGATGTGAATGCTACTGTATTTAGACTGGAGGAAACTTGAGGAGAAAATAAAGAAAGTTGATGCAAAAAGCAATGTATGGATGCACCTACCATTGTATAATACCACCATGCCAATAAAGTCCATGCATATAGTGGTGCATGACATTGCTGTGCTAGATATTTAACAGCTCCATACTTGGAATCTGTTTAACTTCCTGTTTACAACATTCATCAGTGCAGCTATATGTCCACTTGCATGTATATCCGGGAGGGTAGCTAACTGCATGTTTAACCATATATCTAGCTGCAAACACCCCTTTGGAAAAACAAGGAAAATAGAAAATGAGAAATGTCCTGAGCCAGCTGTGTTTTGTTCCCTTTTGCTGATGATGCAGATATTAAATAAGATCTTTCCTGTGTAGAGCCCAGCTTCTATTTTAGCTTCAGCTTAAACAGATGCAAAATCTTGAGCAGGGTTGGGAAATCAAACCCCGCCCATGGAAAAACCAATGGAAGGGGGGATTTGGAGAGGGGAAATCCTCAAAGCCATGTTTTTCTCAAGTCCCTCCATCAAGTCAAGGTGGGGTTTTTCCCACCAGACTGCTGAACTGCCCAGGCCCACAGATTTGACCCCTAATCCTGTAGATTCTCCTGCGGTCTTCACAGACCAGGAGACCCAAGACGGTTCACCCAAATGGAGACACAGCGCCAGGGCTTCTCTTGCTTCTTCCCATTACTCTTCTTAAGCAAGGGTCCCCAACACAGAGGGGGCACCGTGACAAGGCACATCCATACCTCGCCATCAGCTTGCTTAATGCAGAGTAATGCTGCTTATTTCTTCTGTGGGGAACTCTGCCTCTGGCCTGTAGCAGGGCACGGCAATGTGCATCTGACTCTGCCGTAGGATTGCATGAGAGGAGGGGATGGGTGTGTGGGAGCAAAGCCCTTGATAAGTAGCAAATGTATACAAAAGGTCAAAAACAAGGGACTGGTGAACAGACTTATATTTGATTTACACCTGTGTCAGTTTCCTCTCCAGTAGGAAAAGTTCCTCTTGTAATTGGCTGCACCTTAATGTCTATGAGTTCTTGTGCCTCCTGCTGCAGAGGATGCTGCAGGGGCGGGGTCAGGCTCTGACTTTTACATATTGCAATGTGTTGTCATGCTGCTGCGAGTACAACTGTGACTGACTTTTTTCTTGTTATCTCGCTTATTCACTCCTCACAGGGACAGTCAGGACGAGATGGCTACCCGGTAACTCTGTCACTCAGTTTGTATTTTACTCTATTCCAAGCCACACTTCCTCTTTCACACTCTCTTTTCCGTCAGCCTTCACTCTCTTGGCCTGTCTCGATTTTTCTTTTTTTTTCTGTCCTCTTCCTTCAGCAATTACAATATTTAAGGGATTTCATCCTAAAGCTCTAGAGCAGAGTGCATATTTTATACTAACGATTGTTGGCTAAATCCTGACTCCCTTATATTTTTAGGGAGCCCTGACTCAAGCAAACTCCCACTGGCTTCACTGAGAGCTGGCTGCAATAGAAACTGAGTTGAGGCCCTTGGGATATATCCCCATGTCAAAGCTCTGCTGTAGAGGGTCCTAGTTCGAATGTTGACTGGCTGAAGACAATGCACAGATTGCAGAAAATGAGCCTTAATCTATCTATATCTAAACATTTCCCCAACTGTTCTCTTCTGTGGTGTGTTACTGCATGTGTATCCCTAGCAACTCCAGCTGTGATCTCCCAGCCAAGCAATGCTGAGTTGGAATAGTTGGACCACTTGGAAGTTAGACCAACTTGGGGAAAACCCAGGAGTTGTAGGCAGTAGTGTTGATGATTCAGTATGTGGTGCAGTTCCTGCTTCGCTGATGCTAATGGACACTGCTCAGCCAGAGGGTGCTATCTTTTTGAGGAGAGATTCTGGCTTCTTGTGGCTGCAAATGACTTTGTGACACTTACTGCAAGAGTAGGAGTGTTAATCCTGTCCTGGCCAAATCCCAGAGTGTGGGTTTACATTGGCCCCTTTACCCTGTCGTGTAGCTACTGTGCATTTTTAAACACCTACCATGATCCACGCGTATGCCACGTGTACAATGAGTGAAGATCACAATGCACATCCATTAGCGTTACAGGGCACCACAGTTTTGCAACTGCTTTTGTGAATGACGTACAGTTCAGGCTATACACTCCACTTGAATCTCAAGGTTTCTTGATATCTATGAGGCTATTCCTTTTCTAAGGGACAGAAAACAATTCAGGTTACCCCTTGCCACAGACATCTTTTTAAAAGAAGGTCTTGGGAAAATGCACTTTCTCTTTCTCTTCCTTCTCCTGCTCTGGCTTGATTCCACTTTGGACTCATGCAAACTGCAGACATTTTCAGTGTTCAGTGAACGGACGGCCGAAGTGAAAATGACTCAAGAGAAAAAGAAAAGCTATTCCACGTCTCATTTTCCCCTAAACTTGTTTTTGAGCCTCCCCTGGGAAAAGATCAGAGATTTCTTCAGGGACGCCGGCCTCCCAGATTGGGAAATGAAATAGTAAATTAATTTCTAGGACAAGCCTTTTATTCCATTACATCAATAACAGGAAAGTATGTAGTTGCCTTTCCAGTTGGTTTTAATAAATTAAAGTCAGTATAAAAACCATTCTGAAAGGAACAGTAGGAGACCTGCAAGCTTCTTTATAATAATTTATAATCAATCGGGCTGCTTATTTCCAGAGGAAATTGCAACTGCTGCTCATGTAATCTACACCCACTCAGTGTGGTGCCCTGTCCCCCTCTAGTGGCGGCTAGTTGCATATAGCGGTTAATGAGCCTGGTACAAGCTTGTCTAATAGAAGTAGGTCTATTAGCTCAAGCAGCTAGAGGCACAGGCTTTAAGATTCCCTGGTTCAGTGCCTGCTGCTGATGGCGTGTGCAGGGGTGTGATGTTTGGGTGTGTGTGTCTATTTAAATGGTCAGTGTTTTCTAATGTGGTTGACAGAGTGTAGCAATTCTTGTGCTTAGCACAGAAAATAACTTCTGACCAGTTTTCTGGCCTTTTCAATGGTAACCATTGTGTATCCACTACACCAGTCAATAATTTTTGTCAAGATCCAAATTTCTTGGCCAAATTATAGTCAAGGTCCAGACTCCAGAGCGTAAGGACTTGAGAGGATGTATTGCAGGCAGGATTACCAGTGGCTACAAGGTTGTGGTAACACTGCAGATGACAGGAGCTTGGGCGTTAACCTCTTCATAGCTACAATCCAGAGACAGTGTGGCGAGTTCTCTCAAGCTCCTTCCACTTTCTGCCCAGAGGACCACTGATGGCAGGGCCTCAGGTACCTACCCATCATCCCTCCCCCACCAAAGACACCCAGTCGTCATGACCGGGGAGAAATGCCAGCCCCAGAATGAGCGTTCATATCTACAAGGACAAATATTTGCAAACGGGGAGGTGCCAGGGAGCAGCCAGCAGAAATCCTTCTGAAGAACACTAACCACAACCCAACAGCAGTTCATAGAAATGCTTAAATGGCTTATCAGAAGTTAAGAATTTAATTTATTAAAGATTAAGCGTGAGGGTTTTGCTCCAGTTGGACTGTTCAATAGCAATTTTAGAATGATTTTCCTCTTCAGCAGGACGCTGACTAACCATTTATGAATTAGTGCTACTCTTGGGAAAGATTGTTTTGTTTTTTTATCCCAATGATGTTTTTGGCACTGCCGAGTGCTATTTTAGTCACAGGCTCCTGAAAACCGGAAATGGTGGAAGGAAATAAATACTACAGTTACACAGCGCTGGGACGTTACCTTACAATCTGCCCTAAGGGAGCACACCAGTCACAATCCTGTTCCTGGTTCACCCCTCACCACAACTCGGCTGGTCAGAGCGTTGGGGGGAGAAACAGAATCAGGATTCCACCTATTCCCCACCTCCTGCCTTTGTTTCTATATGAGGAGAGGGGCCTGTGGTTCCTGTTTTCCCCCAGGCACTTTCACTTTAAGATCCTATTCAAAATAGTTGCGAAACTGGGTGAGCCAAACCTACCAGTAACACTTGCCAAAACTCATGCGAACCCCAAACGGCTGCTTTCCTAAAGCTGTAAGCTAAGCACAATAAGTCACTTTATCTAATAAGGAGGCAAAAGTATATTTCTTTTCTGAAGAGTACAGTGCCCTTTGGAGAGGAAAGAAATTAGATTAAATAAAAGCAGGCATTCGTGTTTCATATTCAGTAGCAGCACATGGTGACCTCCATCACGTCCAATTGCATAGCATAGTCAAACTGGTCTAATGATTGTCACTTCTGAACAGGTAGATGTTTGGGGGGTGGTCTGTGGTTAACTCTGTTACACATTTGTGGTTTGTAAAAGAGAGATTAGCTGTCTGGCTCGCTTGCTTTCCGTCCTCTGTCTCATACTGCATACGGAAACCTGAATTCATGTGCAGTCTCTATAGTGATCATCACCGTGTCAGGATGCCCTTTTATGAATTTATGATATACAGATGGGAAACCCCCGGTGGTGAGATCAGTTCAGCTGTTTGCCTTCAGGTACAGTGCAGTTCCCTACAATGTAGGCCATTGGGGGGGGGAGTGTATTTACACAGCCTAAGATTTTGACAGTAAAATAAGCAACAAAAGATGCCCTGATATTTTCAATAACAGGCCTTGTTGTGGTAGAAGGAAATTTTGGCTTTGTGTCTGTCGCATGAGTTTAAAGGAAGATAAAATGTCGGCCATCTGTTGGGATGGATGGATGGGGTGTGTGCTGTCTACTGTTATCGTCTCTTGACGTTCTCATAATTGCTGGGAGGGGAAGAGGAAAGTGTTTTTGTTATTGCCCCATGTCACTGAATCCTCTAGAGATGCATTGTTACTATTGTGAAGCACTTTGACTCAATCCAATACTATGACTGGATTGTAATTATAGTGAATGGGGTAAAAGATCAGTGACTGCCTTGGGGTACTGTTGCTTCTCCCTACTGCTTGGAGAACTAAAAAAATTTGAGTTCTAATGTACTGTTTTATCCCGTAGATCACCCTCACACCCTGATTTTTAGGCTAAATTTCAATGCCTAGAAGTCTGTCAGATTAGACCTGGAGCAGGTCCATGTCAAAGTTTTGCCTAGAAAAACTCCTCATTCAAATACTATAAAACTTTGACTTTTTATAATTATTCTACTCTGAAGCCCTGTCCATACAACGAATGGAAGCAAGTTGACGTGATAATAGGGGAATTGGCTATAAGGACTAGGCCTAAAAAACTATGCAAGGCCTGACAAAATATAAAGAATTGACCAAATTGCATAGGGAACTCAAACAGCAATGACTGAGCAAAAATGGTTGAGCAAGACTAGAACAGAAATACGCTCAATAGCAGAGAGAAGCTTAATCGCAGGTCAACTGCCAGAGGCAAGCAACCACAAAACACTGAATGCGCTTAGGCAGACTTCTGCAGGATAGCTAAACCATGAAAAATGGTTAACAAAGTGTTAACAAAGTTAACAAAGTGTTAAGAAATCCTAAGCCACAAGACAGTGTTCGGAAAAGTAAATAAATACTCAGAGCAGACGGGGTTCAGTGGACTGCAGCCTGGCTCAAGAAGGGGGTGTCTATTCTTCAGTCTATCGAGAGGACACCAACCCTAAGAAGTTTGCGAGCTCCAGATCCCAGCGACCACCTGTCGAGGATAAGGGTTTTGAAGCAAGAATCCAGACCAGAGGCTGAGGCAGAGTCTGGCCGTGAGTATAGCATCCGGATACTTCAGGAGTCTGTGGACTCAAGGAATCGGGGAGATTTAATTGACATCTGCACAGCACGAACCCCTAGGCAATTGCTAGAGTGCTTATAAGGGATAAAGTTTAATAGGAAATTAAAGGAAATAGGTTTGTTTAGGTTTAAGGATCAAGCATAAATTGTGTAAGTTAAAGGACTTGTCCCAGCGCCCATCTGTCGAGCATAAGGATAATCAATAGAGAAGCCCCCATAAATGGTACTGATCAGTGTAAGTGTTAATTGTCTAATTGTTTGATTGTAAGAAGTATTGTTAATTGTCTTGTTTGTTTGTGTTATCGTCAATAAAGCTATTCATTGATTCAACCTGGGTGTTCTATCCCAGCGGTCTCAGAATCCTCGTAAAAGAACCCGGGTGTCTTGCTACCCATCTAATTCGGCCCTTTCCCTACTAAATTTTACTAGCAGCAAGGTTAACAGCAAGCATGTCTAACTAGTACAATTATAGGCCCTGATCCTACAAAGACTTTATATGCAGTGAGTGATCCCAATGAAGTGTGCAGAGTTAAGCACATACAGAAGTTTTTTGTAGGTTCAGGGCCATAATATGTTTTCTTTGATCAGTGTAGCTGTAGCTTCCTTTATTTTCTGAAGTGTCATGAAACCCCACTATAGACTACCAGGGTCATCAATAGCAGATCTGACTATCATAGTTCTTACAGTAAATACCCAGTAGTGTGCCTGGGACTAAAGGAAGAATGCCAGAATCCATTAAAACCAGACAAATCCGAAATATTGCTTCTCTCCACAAATGATTTGTATTTTGCTCTCTCTTTCTCTTGCCATGATTTGTATATTCAGAGGTTCCAAGGCCAGAAGGGACTATTGCCATCATGTCTGTCCTAGAGCTGGTCTTTTAGCTAAACATCCAATCTTGATTTTAAAATTGTTGATGATGGAGAAATCACCACGACCCTTCGTAAATTGTTCCAATGGTTAATTATTCTCATTGTTAAATTTCCACTCTGAATTTGTCTAGCTTCAACTTCCAGCCATTGGATCGTGTTATACCTTTCTCTGCTAGACTGAAGAGTCCATTATTAAATAGTTGTTCCTCATGTAGGTACTTATAGACTGTAATCAAGTCACCACTTAATCTTCTCTTTGTTAAGCTAAATATATTGAGCTCCTTGAGTCTGTCACTATAAGGCATGTTTTCTAATCCTTTTATCATTCTCGTGGCTCTTCTCTGACCCTTCTGCAATTTTTCAACATCCTTATTGAATTTTGGGCATAAGAAATTAACACAATTCCAACAGCAGTCACACAAGTGCCAAATATAGAGGTAATATAACCTCTTTACTCCTATTCAAGAGTCCCCTGTTTGTGCATTCCAGGATCGCATTAGCTCTTTTGGCCACAGCATCACACTGGGAGCTGGAGGCTCATGGACAGCTGATTATCTACCATGATCCCCAAATCTTCTTCAGAGTCATTGCTTCCCAGGATAGAGTCCCCAATCCTGTAAGCCTGGCCTACATTCTTTGTTCCTGGGTTGTATGCATTTACATCCAGCCATATTAAAATGCATATTGGTTGCTTTCACCAAGTCTACCAAGTGATTTAGATTGCTCTGAAGCAGTGTTCTATCCTCTTCATTATTTAGCACTCCCCCAATTTTGATGTCATCTGCAAATTTTTATCAGTAATGATTTTCTGTTTTCTTCCAGGTAGTTGATAAAAATGTTAAATAGCATAGGGTCAAGGACTGATCTGTAGGGGACCCCGCTGGAAACACACCTGCTTGATGACTAGTCTTCATTTATAGTTACATTTTGAGACCTATAAGGTAGTCAGTTTTTAATCCATTTAATGTGTAACATGTTAATTTTATATCGTTCTAGTTTTTAATCAAAGTGTTGTGTGCTACCAACTCAAGCACCTTTATCAACCGAACTTGTAATCTCCTTAAAAAATCAAGTTAGTTTGACAAGATCTATTTTCCATAAAGCCATTTCCATAAATGCCATTTACTCTTTTATAAAAATTGATAAAATATTAGCTTTCTTTCCATCTTCTGGAACTTCTTCAGTGTCAAAAATCAACAGTAATGGCCTATTGAGCTCCACAGCCAGTTCTTTTAAAGCCTGTGGGTACAAATTATCTGGACCTGCTGATTTAAAAATGGCAAGCTTTAGTAGCTTTGCTTAACATCCTCCAGAGATACTAGTGAGTCATGCAATGTTCCAGTCCCTTCAGTAAAACTAACTTTAATCGTTTTGGCTAGCTGTGTCCTTTTTCTAAAGCATCGTATGACAAACTTGCCTAGAGGTTCCAACCAAGATCAGTGCCCCATTGTGCTAGGCCCTGTACAAACACATCACAAGAGACCGTCCCTGCCCCACAAGCCTTCAGTCTAACTAGATAAGACAGACAACAATGGGAATGGAAAGAGAGAGACAAGTGATTGGCCCAAGGTCACATGGCAGGTTTGGCACACAGCTAGGAATAAAATTCAGGTTTCTTGATTTTTCAATCTATGCCCAATCCAGTGAATACTCTGCTTCCTGTACCTGGTCAGTCTTGCTACTCATTTGTATTCAAATGGTGTATGTATGTACAGTAAGTATTCCCTTATACGAAGGGGAATAAACAATATTGGTGTAAGACTCCTTTATACTGGTAAACAGTGTCCACACTACAGGTTGCACAAGTATAACTATTTTGATGAACCGGAAAAAAAAAACATACCTCCAATGGACATAGGAATACTAATGTACTGTGCAGCCTAGGCCTGTGTAATGATGATGATGTACTGTCTGTACATTGAATGTGTTGTTTCGCATAGTAACAGCCACTTTAGTTACATAGCAAGATTAAGATTAAACCCTGGGTAGGAAGCAAACCCATAACTATCTAAAACCTAAGTAATTTCCACTGAGCCCTTTAGTGAAAATTAGTAAATTGTAAAATGAATGTCTTTCCTGGAAAATGCAATAGCGAATCTATGGAAACTTGTCACATGCATCTCCACCCAATTAAACTACAGCACAGAGGAGCCTCCATAATAAGAGGCCTCATCTGAATGGAGAAAATACTCTTTTTTTCCGCTCATAAACTGACTGCATGTCCGCATCAGAGAGTCTCTGTGTAAGGCCTGGTCCTGCAGACACAACTGAACATTTCTAAAATATGTGTTCTACTTCAAACACAGTGTAGTAGCTGAACGGAGGAGCCTCTGGGTGGCATTCTTTGGCTGGAATAGTGACTAACATAATGGTCCCTTCTGGTTTTAAAGTCTATGAATAATGCTTGCAACCATGAATAGTCCTGTTGAAATCAATGGGACTGTTTCCAGGGAAGTACTATGCTCTGTAATGACTGTGTGCAGGATTAGAAGAGGAAAAGGATGGTCCAGTGGTTGGGGCACTATCCTGGGAGACCTGGGTTCAATTCGCTGCTCTGACACAGACTTTGTGTGACCTTGGGCAAGTTATTTAGTGTCTGTGCCCTACCTGTAAAATGGGAGTAAAAGATTTCCTTGATATCACAAGGGTATTGAGGATAAATACATTAAAGATCATGAGGCACTTGGATACTATGCTAATGGGGCCCACAGAATACCTAACATGGACTGGCTCCTGAGTTCCAGTCAATTCTCTGAGTTGTATATGCTGCAATTCAGGTTGGATCACTATGAACAATCTAGAATCTGCCCCAAATTCACACGGGCTTCAGTGTCAGTAGTGAATATACTAGAAATGCAGGATCAGCCTCCTGCAGTTACAATTTTCAAGTGGAAAAACTTGAGCCATTACTTACACTGAGATGAAACTAGGTATAAAAATGGTGTCTGTTTGGTTGCTGTTTCAAATTAAATAAACTACCTGGACGGCATGGAAATAACCAAGCATAAAAGAGCTAAGGTCTCTGCGTTGCTAAACAATTTCTTTAGTTTCAAAAACCAGAATTTCTTTAAGTGAACCATGAAAGGGGCAAACCAGTCTTTGCCTTTTTTACAAATATTTTTAACGAAGAAATTATTATGGGCCACATTCTGATATCTTTGCTCCATAAGTAGACCGATTTGATTTGATTTGAACAATTCAAGTGGTAAGATACTACTTGATGTAACTAAGGGTGTTTTAAAATCTGGGCCTGTATTAGAAAACCAACTATTGTCCATCTTCCTCTTTATTAATTTATTTGTACAATTGTAGCACCTCAGAACCGTAATCATGGAGCAGGACCCACAAACACAGAACAAAAACAGCTTGAGCCTCGAATTGTAGACTACCAGTCCATGTTTTGGGTCTATATAGACATCACTTGGGCTTAAGTACATTTAGCTACTTCACTAATAGAGATGGAATACTTACATGCTTAGAGTTAAGCATATACTTTAGGAGCATTGCTGAATCAGGGACTATCCCTTGGGGACAAATTTCAGCACCACTTGGAATTCTAGAATTTAAGAAAGAGTTGCAGAGCTGAGTTGTAGATACAGTAACTTAATATTTATATATATTTCAGAGTAAGTTAGGGATGATTCTGCTCTTGCTGATGTCAATGGCAAAAACCCCCATTGCTTTCGTTGGGAGCAGGATCTAGTTTTATATTAAAGACAGCTGCTGTGTTCCTACTAATGGAGATAAAGTGAGAGAGTGAGGCAGAAAGAGACACATTTTGTATTAAAATCATGGCAAAAAGCATTGAATTTTGAACTTGATTTTGCTTTTTTCACCTTTTTTAAAAAACCTTGTTGGGTACTGGTGGTTTTGTTTGAATTTAACTTACATGCGCCTTCGTTTTTGTTGTTCCTGCTGTTCCGGAATTTCACATGACGATCAGTAAACTGTACCTCCCACCTCCTGCTGGAGAAATGCTGGCTCTGATCTCCATTCCACTTTCCAGTGGCTTCAGCCCATTTGAGTTCTCATCACTCCTCAGAGCCATCTTGCAACCTAGCTGTCTGCCTGCCTTTAGCATGAGACCTTCCACCTTCCCTCTGGGGGAGCAGTCTCATCTGCTGCATGATGAGACTGCTGGGGATGAAGAGACAGGAAAGGGGGACAGATGGGATGTCCCCATGGATGTGAGTGTCTGCCTCTGAATCCCCTGGACACCTTCTGGCAGTAAGATAAAATATAGAGGTTGAAATAGAACTATGTTCCCATTTTGAAAAGTCTACAGCATTCAGAGTCTAAAAGCATGTCTTTTGGTTTTCACTCTAGAATGAGGGCTCCTAGCCCTAATATCTCGTGCTTGTTAGCAGAAAATAGCAGCCTCTAGGGAAAAACCCTCCTGAGACATTCTCAACCAAGTATCAGATACCCTGGTAACGAACTTGGGATGAATAGATAACAATAGGAGAGTTCTCTCTCTCTTTAACTCTCACACACGAAGCATGCAATGTGCAGCATTTCATACATAATACAGTAAGAACCTCTTATCTGACTTTACAGCTCTCTGGTGTCCCATCACCATTCACCACAGGTTCTGACATGTACTAAGTGAGGTGAATATTTCAATGCACAGTCCTAGCGGGGGAAGATGTGATCAGATCTTCCTGTTGAGGAGGACATGGACCGTTCCAACAAGCCTGTCTCCCTAAAGCATTGTTCTGGTAAATACGGATGCTGCAGCTAGTCATCATTAGGCACACAAGGATTGAGAGCCGAGGAAGCAGTGGGTCTGTCAGAAGGAGACAAGGGGACAGGCATAACATGGGCGCCAATGGCCTGGCTTCACAGTCACATCCTGGCACTCTGGCCTGCCCTTTATTGCAAGGATATGGCAGCGGCCTTTGGATGAAATTGAGTAGGAAAATTAGGAAACCTGCTGCTTCCACTTTCACCAAAACAAATTCCGCTGAGTGACAAAATTGATTTCTGATTCAATCCTGCAGTCCTCTTGTGGCTCAGGGAAAAGTCCATGCAAAGAGGACACAGGAAAACAAAACTGGATTTCTGCTTCACCGAGATGTCGGCACAGGGCTGGCTTCTGTTAGGACTCATGTTGAGTAGGACTTTATTCTACAAGTGGTCCCACTGAAATCCAGGAGGGCATTCATGGAGAAAGGTACTGCTGCGTGGGATGAAGGATGGCAAAATCTGGCTTATAATGTTTCCAACAGGTTTCTGTTACCCTTGATTTAATGGCTTAGATGGATCCTCATATGTAGTCTGAGACAGTTACTGCTGATTTGATAGGCTGACAGTATTAGTCGGCTTGCTGGTGGCCATTCATCTCCATAAAGCTGAAACAGCAGTATACAGATTGGCTTTACAGGGATGCCTTCTGTTGCTTATGTTAGCAGGGTAGACAGCTGCATCTAGGGGGAGTAAAGAGAAAATGAAAACAGATGCAAGAAGAATACTCTCACTAGAGCTTTCTCACTAACACTTAAATGCAGTGAGATCTTCTCATAATGGAGCCATTTAATGAATTCAAATCACATATGGAAAAAATCAGCACCAGTCTATTTTGTTTAGGTTCTTATGCATACTCATCAGTGTAGTTTCTGGGCTGCCCGATTCCCTTAGCCGCAGAGTGTTCACAATAGAGCCTTACTACACTGTGCTCTGGGACTTGGGAATAGATCATAGCAAAACACGTGAACTTTTCATTTGGTCACCAGGCCCCCTCCTGCTGAGAAACCCACAGGCATGTGCTGGAGGGGCAGGAGAGCTCAGAGAGGTGAATCTTGTTGAGTTCCCAGAGCATCATTCCTTAAGAGTTTGGGAGGCTGGAGGGTTTAGAAGGGGTGAGGCTCCGCAAAATATAGGGCTCCACAAGGAAGAAGGCATCCCTAAGTTCCCAGAGACAAGTTGCCATATGAATGGTTCTCGTCTTCAAGACGGCTGTCTCCACACTGCTCAGCTGCCTGCCCCCATCACGCTATGCAGAATGGCTCCTGTGGTCCCACTATGGGGCCTGGGTAGTAGAGGGGGGTTACTATGCTTCCCAGCTACTAGAGAAGGTGCCTTTGAATCATCAGCACAGCACAGACAGTGTGCCGTGATCACCACTCTGGAAGCACACACTGAGACTCCAGTAGTGTGTATGAGCTACGGGGTTCGGTCCTGCAGGATGCCTGGCTTCGGGCAGCTCCAGGCAGGTGGTTGCACAGTGGTGCCAGCGGCCAAGCTGATGATTGGTTTATAAGAGACTCGCTGATGCCAAGTGGGAAAAGTCAACAACAAAACTCTTTCTACTGAATAGTTTTTGGCTATGATCCAAAATCCTGGTTCTAAATGGCACTTCTCATCTCTGTAAAGAGCAGAACCGCTATGCAGGATCCAGACTGAGGTAGTCAAGATCTGGATGTGAACTTCAGGAAGGCTGTGTGTTCCCATTTAGCATGTGAGAAAGTGAGAGGCTCAAGGTCAAGTCTGGATCTGGACGTTTGATTCAAACCCATCACTACGGCTAAGAAGTGATTCTTTTATATTTCTGCACTGGGTTTTTTGTTTCTCATTTCAGGGGACCTTTGAAGCTGGGGTCTTTGTTCTGCACGAGTTTCATTGACCTCTGCTGCTTATTCCTCGCCTGATGTCATCATCCTTCTGTAACATCATCATAATCTCACAGTAACTAATGGTGATGTTGCAGATTAGAGGATTATGGCTTTGAGTGGGATAAAAGCACCAGGATCAGACGAATTCAAGAACAGTGTCTGTTTTCTTGCAAACGGCCTTCTTAATAGAAAGAATGGAGGGAGCAAATTACTGCAAATATGCTGTGTAGTAATCTCCTATTTTTCTAAATTTTCCTTGCAACATTAGCAATTCTTTGTAGTTGAGTGATGTGAATTGGTTTCTTTCAGTTTGTAATTTTGATTTTGAGAAAGTTTTATAAACCATAGTCGTCATAAGTGCTTCATGTGAACCTAACTTGTTTCTTACTATGATGGGAGCTTCTGGGGAATGACCAGAGCAGGAAAAAGAAAACAGACAGGAATTAAATTCTGACTCATGGCCAGTTGGAACTTTTGCAGCTTTTTATTGATTTTTAAGAAACTCAAGGAATCAGAATAAAGATATGGGTGAAATTCAGAGACCTTTCCCAAACTAATACAATATCCTAAATCTCTGTAGTAACAACCTCTTTTTCTTATGATGGACACTTGTGCTGATAGAATCTGTTGATGGTTGATCCCACCTAAAATTGTTCAATAAAATAAAATATATATAGAAAAAGTTGATTGCATTTATTTGTACTGCAGTAGTCCCTATGAGCCCTAGTCATAGACTAGGACACCGTTGTGCTAGATGCCGTACAAACAGAACAAAAACAGACTACATGTAGTGCTTTTGTCACTTAGGGCCATTTCTTCCATTCACTGAATAACTGTCCAGTGAAAAATTAATTGTTCCAGATGAATTACTGAAATATTTCTTCATTGGTAAGAACCATGCTTGTGAGATTACAATCAGCCTCAGTAATGATGTGCTGTAACTAAACAGATGAGAATTTTTTTAAATAAATGTAATAGTTTTTAAATATACAGTGGGCTAAAATCATTTACACAGAGCTAAAATCTTCTTTTGGGTACACTGCTATAACCCTAAAGTCATTCCACTGAAGTCAGTTATATGTATGTAGAAATACAACTGGAATGGTAAACTTGGTTTTTAATTTAATTTTAAAGACAAAAAGCAAAGCATAATGTTGTGCAGCTTATGTCTGGAAGGGAAAGGAGTAAATGCAAAAAAGGAACTTGATCTCCGTTAGTAAGTTCACTAATGCAGAAGCTCTGTAGAACTGCGGAATAATGGAATTGAGGGCAGCTTTAGACCTTGGCCGGAACCAATTGAGTTTTTTTCCTGAGCTCTTAGGAATTTCCATTTTGTATAGATAGCTAAGCACAGGAAAGCCTATGTAAGACCCAGTAAATGTGTTAAGACTGTAAACAGGCTGATCTACGAGACGTGAATAACATGCCAAGGAATAAATCCTCAGGGAACCCCCATTCCTAATTATGGGCACTCTATTAGTGTACCAGAAAAGCACACACTCCAAGACACCCGATTAGCTAGATTTTTTGAAGAGGAAGATGCATGAATGCCAGCAGTGACGCAATAATGAGCTGCTCTTAGGGAGGAATTTAGAAGTTACTCACAACTTCACAGTCTGATAATTTGATGAATTGTCAACATATGTGTGGTAATCACTTAGTTTTAATAATGCAAGATATCCCCTTTAGTGTATTAAGTGGGATGCAACTGTTTGTCTGTAACAGAGCTGCGGCTACTGCATAGCCACAAATCCTTCTGTGTATGAAATAGCATACCACTCAGCTGTTTAATTCTTCAGTATTTTAAACATCATTTGTGTTTTATGTGCTGTAACCAGTGTCTTTCCTTTAAATGAGGACTTCGGCTATTGTGTTAAACACTTAGTTTTCCTAGGTAGCTTCACTCTGGTTCCTAACACTGTAATTTAAGGCCCGATCTTGTAAACACCCATTTGAATAGCTTTACTCACACAAGTTCCGTTTACTTCAATGTGGTTACCTATGTGAGTGGCATAAATGAGCATTTTTACAAGGCAGTGGATGTAATCCATAGACTACCATCAGTTTTATGCTCTTTCACTGTATTTTCAGTATAAAATTTATTTCTCTGTGCCCAGGTCCGGTGACATGTCATTTTAGAAAAACACTCTAAGCAGAAAGTTACCCTCAAATGTACTTGTGAATTTCTCTCCTGTGTTCATTTAACAATAATATAAGTGGGGACAACTTTAATTTTGTAAAACCAGTTTTCTGGAGAAGCAGGTTGTTTCTACTGGATTTAGGGATGGTTCTTCCTTTTGGAAATCAAAGCTGCCCTCCATCTCACTCTAGTGGGAAATTGCAGGTATGAATACACATTTAGCCTTTCTGATCCCTGGTTTCTTTCAGTGTGCATAACAAGGCAGTGGGGGTCTTGGCATTGATAATTTTAGTAGGCACTTGGATGTTTGTGGTGATGAGCTTTTGGTACAGGTTACAGACGTAGGTTTTTGACACCAACCATAAATGCTTTCTCTGGTTCTGAAGGTATATATGATTCATAGATCATCAGACCAAAGATGCAACTCCACTGAAGTCAATTTAATTATACCAGGGATGAATTTGGCCCAATTAGTTGCCATTTTCTTTCTGAATGTGGTGCTCATGCGTCCAAAGTACCGATAACGCTGGCTAAACATGGTCTGGCTGGGAATTCTTCAGACTTGTCAAATCTTGGTCTTCTCTCCCTCCTTGTGGCATTACACCCAGGTCTTCAAGTGGTCCCTACTGGGGAACTCCTCAACCCTACCATACCCCATCTTGGTAGTGCCCCTCGGAGCAAACCGTATCAAACAAGACAGAGGCCTGGGTGTTTTGACTAACCGTTCCAGTAAGAGTTCAGAGAGTCAGTTCAAGGAGATGCTCCTGGTGTGGGAGCTGATTAGGTGCAGCTGGACCTGGTTAGGCTCAGCCCCCTAAAGAGCTAGCTTCTGCCATGGGAAGCTAGCTAGCTTCTGCCCATGGGAAGAGGAAAAAGTGGTTTCATGGACCAGATGCCAAGGGAGGGAGTTCTGAAGAAACATTAGCGCTGCTCTTTCTCTTGGCTTGTGTGTTTGGTTTGGAGTTTACTTGCTGTAATGCTACCTGGAAGGAATACAGAGTCCTCAGCCAAATGTTTCCTTCGTTAAACCAGAACTTCTGAAATAAACCCCAAATCCTAGTGAGGTTTTTTTTGTCTTCAAACCTGAGCTTGCTATGAAATCTCTCCTTTTACCTCTTTAAACCACAGTACTTGTATAGTCCCCAGCCAGGGATCACTGATACTTACAACTTGTCTCCAGCCTGCTCCTCCCCAACAGCACAAAGTGCACTGTCCACACCAGAAACTCAACAGACTTGAAAGACAAATATTTACACAAGCTAAACATTGGGTGCCTACTCCCAGCCTAGTATCCTATGACCTAGTACCCTACTTTTTTCTCTGCTACTCATGCTACCAGTCTTGGATTCCCTATTTGTGTTTGTGAGGAGCAGGTGATATGTTGGAATACTGCTACCCAGCCATTTCTACTCCACTTTTGTCTGCTTTCCTACTTCCAGTGAGTTGTGTGTGGAAATTGTGTCAGAGGTTCTGCTTGTTGCACAAGAAAAGCTGAAGATTTACTGATAAGCAGCAATGTGGAGGAAACCCAGCTGGAATCAAGAAATATTGAAAAAACAAGGAAGGACTGGGGAGAAGACATACAGGATATAAAAGGAGTTGAGAGATTAAGTGCCTGGATGGAGTGGCTATGTGATCCACTTCTCCAAAACAGTGGATTACCTGCGTTTATAACAGCACAGAGTCTGTCCCCTCCTCTGTATATGGGCATTAGGTGAAAGAGCAACCAAGGTTTAAACAAGTGGAAAAAATTGCATCGCACACATGGAAGTCATTTCAAATCTTAGAAATTTGAGGGGAGCTTTGGGACTGGTTCCCCCATAAAAGCACTTTGTTGTTCTGGAGGAAAATTGGTGTAATGTAATGCACGGATGAGTGAGCTGTGGCTTCTGAAATGAAGCTCAGCATCTGAGGAGAAGATGTAGCACGGCTGAGAGATTGGGGGGGTGAGGGTGGCGGGGGGCGGCTCTCCTTTCAGGGCTTAAAGTGACTTGATTCGTGGGCTAGTTATAAGCTACTACAGCTCAAATAAATTGTTCTGTTGTTGGAACTATTCTGTCTTGCCGAGATAGATCAAAACTTAGAGCCACACCTACTCAAGATAGCTGCCCCATTCACCAACCCAGAAGCCCCCTATAGCTTCTGTATTCAAGAATTTAGCATTTTCAGCTCACTGCCTTTTTGATATTTAGAATTATACTTCCAGATGTTTTCCGTAACTCTTTGGAAGAGCACACCCACCCAAGCAAAACTAATATTGTCCTGTGCTCGTCTCTTCATCATGTCCTTCACAATCTCATTAAGACAGACATCCGAGAGTAGATTTGGGATATCCAGGTAGATGTCACAGGCCAGAGGACTGGTTACTGAGGGCATCAAGGTTGTGTTCAAGGAAAGATAGAGCAGCTCAGGCCACTTCAGTAAAATGAACATCTGAATCTTCTCCTTGTGTTAGTGAAGTCTTGGCCTTGATTGCCCTGTTTCATACTAGCAGGTCCTCTATGAGAAGGTGTCTGCACTTCAGATAGAAGAGAGTGAAGCGTTCTCCAAAGTAGCATGAAAAGCTGCAACATTGGATTCTAGCAACAGTTTGACTAGACACCCTGCATTAAATGACACAACCTCAGCAATGACTGAGTTTAGATGCAGAGTTCTGCAGTCTGTTTTGTATCATGGGAATTGATGCTAGCAAGTTACCGTTACTTTCTGCTCTGTTTCTATCAGGGATACATGGAGCCCGGCAGTCTGGGTGTGTATCTTCCTGGAAAAAGAGTAAGGAATTTTAACATGCTCCGTTTCATGCAGAACTCTCCCTTATCAAAGATCGTTTGGTTATGTGCCATCTGATACCTCTATGGGGAGAGAGTTTATTGCTCCTTACTTCTGGCATGGAACGCAGTGCCATCAGGAAAATGTGGTAAGCATGGGAGACAAGCTCAGGAGATTTGGAGAGTCTCCTGGACCCAAGAGGATTTACTCTTTCCCAGGGAAAATGCAAGTTGGTGGCTGCAGCCCAGTCCACAGGAAATACCTTTGAAGCTCTCTCATTAGTGTGGAGGGCTTTGTTCTCAATGTTGCTCAAAGAATCCAAAAAACAAAGCTCTTAAAATGTTCGTTTGGATTCCTTCCATCTGTGGGGTCGTATATGATCCTGTGTGCAGGGCTTCAGGAGTCCAGGATGATGGATTTCATGGAACCCCTAATTCCCTTACACCTTAAAATGATATGTAATATGTCAGCTGAGTGGCGAGAGACTGGCCGTGACTCTACCCAGATCAGCACCAGAAATGCCAAAAAGGGATGATGATAGGACCATGTGCTTGAGGTGATAGATTGCCAAGAAAGCAACTCATCAGTAAATATTTGTGCCACCTAATCAGAAGGAACAATCATCTGGTAACTGCTTCCTTTATTCTGGGTGGCTCAAAATAGAAGTATAATTACAAAACAAAAGGAACACTGACATGTCCCCAGAATTTACCATAGCACGTTGACTTGCTGAGCACATAGGTAATGAAAGCAAACATCTTATTTTCAGTGCCTTTTCTTCTTTTAGTCTGTGTGCATAGTGGTTGCTATCTTAGGAATAAAGTTAAGTGAAATAGTGTGCAAATTCCTTAAGAAGCCACAGGCTCTGTGAAATGCATTTACTTCCCTTGGCGGCCTTAAATCAAGCATCACTTCCAAATGTGAGAGAGCAGTCGCTGTTCATTGTAATTACTGTCTCCTTCTGTTTTCATGGTGATGGGGCTGGCGACCTTTGAACAAAGATGTGAAGTAGCTTTCATTCCAATAAGATGACTGTTTAAATAAATAACCACTTCTTATTTATCCCCTATTCGCATGATATCTTGCCTTCCTGTCAAATGGAGAAATTCATAAACTACCAAGCTGATACTGTGTGCACAGAACCGTGGCTTAATCCCTCCCTCTAATCGTTGGTTAGAGAGTAGTAAATGTCTTTTCAAAGCTGTACAGCAGATGCAAAGTGTTGTTCTCTCTAAGCACTGGTGCAGTAATGGCAGAGACATAAATCTTTCTGCTTAATTTACTGTCAGGACAGAGAGTCCATGCAATGAGGAATGAATTATCCACCCAGTCCATTGGCTGGAGTGTGGCCATGTGTCCATCCAAGTCTTGTTTTATGTTATGCTGGGACTGTAGCCAACTTCAAAACCTCTGTCACTTTGTGATAAAATTCCTTTTCCCTCACACCTGCCGTTATTTTTCAAACTAAATATCTCCCTTGCCTCCTTAAAGAGCCGAAGATCTGCACACAGCTCTGACGGCGTCACTGCTGTATCTCTAAGCATTTTTATATGAAGTAAGTTTTGTGCTGCTATTTTGTGTGCAAGCCCTGCCAAGTGGTTCTTTGACCCATGGTATGGCCATTTTGCATTGCTGGAGTGCACAAAGAGACTTTAAATGAGGACTCAATGGAGATTGGTACAAAGTCCTCCCTCGTTCCTTGGTATAGCAAGTATTTTGGAAATCGGGTGGGTAGAAGCAGGGCCAGAATGCACGTGCTCCAGCGATCCTTAACACCGTAATGTTTGTTGGGCTGCTATTACAAATTGGTACGCCTTAGAGAAGCCCTTAGGCTGCTCCGTTCTTCAGTAAGAACATCTCTTGGCTCCATGTGCCAAGTCCCCATTGGCTTGAGTGGGACTCTGTTGTAGGAACTGGTATCTGTGGTAGTGGTGGGGGTGGTCTTGCCCATCAGGAGTAGAGCCCATGTCTTCTATCTGTCTGTGAAGTGCCTAGAACACTCTGGGCATTACAATACTCATAACAATAAAGCAAATTCGGTGGCTTAGTTTTATTCAGTAGGCAGTTGTGTTTCCTGTGGGGCATCTCTGTTGTGTAAATGTTCATATTTGCAAGTTATCTTTACTTAACTATGAACATCTGCAATGTATTTAAATTTAAGTCACATGCATATGAGGAACCTCACTGAATTCAAATGGCTTTGCCTGTTAAATCTGGCAATAAGGAATTTACCAAGATTGGCTTTGGAAGGAAGCTCTTCTTTGTAGTGGTTTTAATGATAAAAACATTTGATTTATACAGAAAAATGTTAAGAAGGGGAACAAAAGAGTGTTGCTTTTGAGGATGGCACGCTGGTTAGTTTTTCCATCATTTAAAATATAATTTGCTTTGCCAAAGTATTTTTATGCAGATTCTCTGACATGAAACATGACATGTGCAGGTTCTTCTGTAAATTATTTTTTTAGTTATGCAATCATTAAGAAATATAATATCTAGTTTTGGGGGTTTAAATGATAAGTTCTGCAAAAGTGGGGGAGGGGAGAAAATGTGATCAATTCATTTCCAGGTGGAGAGCTTATACATTTTCAGAGCAGCATAGGATTTTAGGGACTTAATTCATAATGTTGGGAGATGCTAATGTAGCCTTTTACGTGCACGGAAGTTGCATCAAGATCAAATGAAATTTAAGTACTCACCCTGCTACCTTACTTTAGTTCTTCACTGCAGACCTCTGGGTGAGAAAGGCATCTCGGATTTATGTTTGCAACATCCTTATTCCACCCCACCCCCTTACAGCAACAGGCTCATCTGCCTCCTCTGCAGCTGCCGTGATTTTCTCCTTAGTATGGGGGGGATGTATAAGGGGAGATGGGTCAGGTGAGCCAGTGTCTTGCCCCTGGGTCTTGCAATCTTGCTGAGTAATGAACACCACGCCTGGTCAGAACAAAACCAGTCAGGTTCTCAGAGTGCAGTCTGTGAAGTGACCGTCCCTGCTAACATTTCTGTCAATGAGGGGTAAAGACAATGAAGTCAGAATTATGTTAGTGTAAGTGGGACCAGAATCAAGTCCGAAAAGTTCAATATGCTGCTTTTAGTGAGGTCTCTAATGTAAAATGACCAGGGTTGCTTTGTCTCGGCAAGGTTGGAGGCTCTCCGAAGGGCGTTTTCCTGCTTCGCCCAAGGAGTTTCTGGCTCCTCGTGGCAGCTGGATTGTAGCAGTCACTGGCGCCTTCCTCTGACAGGCTGGGCTGGGGGAACTGCCTAATCCATTGCAGCCAAGCTTGCAATACTTGCCAGACAGTCCTTGCACTTACAGCAAGCATTTACTATATTCAGAGAGAAAGTGCTACTCCGCTGTCTGCCATCCCCAGCCGCAACATCATCTGAGCACACGGCAATACTGGATGAGGACTGGCCCGGGTGGGGACGTGCAGGCATTCGGGCTTCCAGCTGGCACCATGTTTTTTGTGCCAACGTCAGAATTCTGATTGGAGGATGTTTTCCTTTTTGAACTGTTTTTTCCTATTAGTGTGTCTCTCTCTCTTTTTCTCTGAATAATGGATGATGGGTTGCCAAGTATTTAAAGGAGCTATTTTCAAAAGTGCCCATTGTCTGTCTGTCTGTCTGTCAGGGACAGGAGCTCCCAGACCAGGGATAGTCAATAGGCAACCTGCGGTCCAAATCCAGACCACCAGAGGCTTTTCTCTGGACCACAGTGCATACCGGCACTTGGGGCTTGAGCCCCGATGCACCTCCTATGTCGCCTGGCAGGGCTCCATTTAGGGAAGGTGAGAGGGATACCTGCCCTCCTGAATTACGAGTCAGCCCCACGTGCCAGCTCCCCCAAGCCCACCAGCACACCTTACTCCTCTATCAGCACTACACTCCCTCCATCCCCCTGGCACTAACTGCCCACAGCCCCCCAGAGTTTTGTGGTCCAGTCAAAAGCCTCTGGTGGTCTGGATTTGTCCTGCAGTCCACCCTTTGACTACCCCTGCATTAGGTCCTGGGTATATCTCACAGCATTGTATGCGTTTGTTGAACAGGGGCACTTGGGATGTGAAAAATGTTTCTCTGGAGTCTGGATGTTGACCATACCTTGAAATATTAGGAAATCTGGATCTTGACAAAAAATAATTGACTGTCCTAAACTGACTCAGGTGCATCTGAAAATCTACCATTGCCAATTCTAGACATTCAAATCATAAGTCAGCCCCCAACAAAATAAGGTTGGTTTAAAACTGAGATTTTTATTTTAATTAAAAAAACCTGTAAGTATGCCCCCCTCCCTTTTTTTGGTTTGCTTTTATGATGCCCTAGGGTCACATTTTCAAGTCTGTCTGTCCTCCCAACCACCAGATCTAGAAACGTACTTTCTAAAAATAAAAGTTGTTTCTCCAATAATGGCTTGTCTCCAGGAGCTGGGACTTTGTCAAACACCAAATATCACAAGACTTGTGATAAAGTCACATGAGTTAATGACATTGAAACTCTCCCCATATGGTTTTGGCATACCTGCCTCTTCTAAAACTGGTGAGCTTCTCCACAGCAAGCAAACTCCATTTTCTAAAGCTTATCTCTGCTCCCTTCTTTTTGCTCATCCAGGAAATAAACCTGTTCCCCATGTTTACACCAGAAATCAGAAAAAGTTAAAAATATCAATTCAGAAAGGCTGCCACTATGCATCATGGGAATTGCAGTTCAGGTGCCTCGTGTGTACATAGGCTCGTCAGAATTAGATTTTAATCATGTTGATGGATGATATCGATCTTTGTTTATTTTAAAGCATTTTTCAATTTTTATCTATTTAAATTTTCACAGCTATGGGAAGTTATGGGTGTATCGGACAATAATTATTTAATGACCTGTTAGAGTAAAAGAGCTAAAGCTTTATGGCTGTTAATGTGGAAATTGTCAACGTCACATGTCAAAACACATCAAGCAAATATCCTTACATAAAATTTTATAAGCTGTCAAGCAGCATTTTTCGTTCTTTGCCGACCTGTAAATTGCAACGATCATGGATGGAAACATGGTTGTTTTGGTTTGTGTGTGTACAGTAAAATCTATATGTGTCGACACGTATTGATAAAAATCTGATGCTGCCAAGCCTGCTCATGCACCTCTTTCCCTGCATGGGGAAATCAACTCTGGCGGGAGAATGGATTCTAAAAGGTACTGCCGCAGTTGTGCTTGCTGCTGAGTTCGGCTTTGCCTGTGTAAATAGGCACAAGCCGTGATGTATGTAATGATCAGGGCTAGTAAAATGATTTGATAACGATCAGGAAGCACAGCAGATTTGCCTCTTTCGCTCCCCCTTTCCCTCCCCCCCCAAAATAAGCAGAAATCTTAGGGCTGTTCCTGCACTGCCCATTCTCATTAAAGGTCTGCACTAAAGTTAAAATCAAACCTTGCTGCATCCATATTTAAAGTTTAAATAGGTGGCTGTTAGCATGTTCCTAACAAGTTTCCCTAAACATTGTTTTTGCCCTGTCTCATGCTACAGATTAACCCCCTAGCAATCAGCAGCATGATTTTATCACATGGATTCTTGGGGGGGGGGATCCCTCTCCGCAATGGACTCGGAGTCCATGCTAGCAATAATCACATTTAAATACAGTCTCAATCATAGTGTGGGCAGGGCCTTATCCAATTTCAGTCCAGATCTTACTCATTTTACAAGTAAAACCTACTTCTTAAAAAGTCTGAAAATAGCTTCTGCTTCCATTTAAAATGACGGACACTTACTATGGGACGCTGATGTTAAACCTAATAGAAAACATGCTTTTAAAATGGCTGTCGATCCAAACTACACTATAAACTTTTAGAGGAGGAAGCACTGAGTAAATTGGTACTGGTATAGGGCTAGGTACTAGTCACACTACAAAGGGCACGTGACAACAATTGTGTCTGCTGCTACAAGGCTTATTCAGTGTCATGTCAGGGACCAAATATTGCTGCCTAGGTGATTAAAATTTGGCCCTTCACTGCCCCTTTTGTCCCCCATTGTAATGTTCGAAGAAGCAAAGTAATTTAGCTTTCCCTTTCCATTTTTCTTATGCTTTATTTTGTTGACTGTAAGTGCAGAGCTGAACTGACGCTCAGTTATACCGTACATACCAATGACGCATAACCTAGTGTGAGATGAGAGCAGGTTATATTAACTACAACCCTATGAAAGGTGCCCCGATGCTGTCAATAGTATTTTAGTGTTGAATAAAGCAATTTGAAAACAACCCACCAAAAGTGGGCAGGAGAAAAGAGAGGCTGTTGGTTTCTTCTTCCCAGCACTCCTCAGTCACATGCAAACACTAAGCAGACAAAAAGGCTGTAACTGCCACCCGCAATCACAAACTCAGCGTCCATGCAGAAGCCCATGAGAACTTTGTGCAGTCTCATTTTGCTACACTGACTCCTCCCGTTGCTTCCTCCACACGTGACAGGCCCGCTCCCTTCAGCCAGATCTACACTAGAAAAGATTTGCCAGGATAACTGTACTGGCAACAACACAGACACATCCGTGCACCGTCTCATGGTAACCTTGATCCCCGTCCAAAGATCCAAGCCTCTCAAGTCCCACGTAAACCCTATTTTGAAGGGTATGTCTACATTACAACCGCTACCGCGGCCCATCTGCAGTGCTGTAGTGTAAATGCTTGTGACAGAAGGAGTTTTCCTGTTGGTTTAAATCTACCTTTTCAAGAGGCAGTAGCTAGACTGATGGAAGATTCTTCATCATGGCTGCCATTTACAGGGTTCCACAAAGACGAAGTCTCCCTAAGACTTCATCCTAAGTTTCTCCCTTAAGTAGTTTCTCCAGTCCACCTCAACCAATCTATCCATCTCCCAACCTTTTACCTGAAATGGCACGCTTCCCCCAGGGAACACGCATTGCAATTGCTCAACGTGTTGCTTATAGAAGGAGAGAGGCAGACGTGTCATACAATTGTCGTGTGGTGTGCAAATATAAGATCGAAAAGAGCATTGATTCTAAGCCATAACTTTGTGACCGTGGCTCTTATCTTACCATCAGTGATGAAAGTGACATCACATTCTATGGTAAGAACATGCTGTAGATCAAAATTGCACGTTTGGGGACAGAAATGAGCAATTCCTCTGCTTCCTAGGCCTGGTCTACACTGCCAATGGAGGTCGACATAACACCACTTACATCATCCCCCTGAAATATGCATCTCCACTGGCACCTAAGGTCTGTCAACTTAAAGCACGGTAAAAGTCAACCTAATAAAACCACCTCAGCAAGTGGCGTAGCACTGAAATCGAATTCCATGGGTTGAATTTGCATCAGTGTAGGCAGAGCGCAACGTAAATCAATGCCATTGGCCTCAGGAGATATCTCATAACGCCCTGTTGTGACTGTTCTGGACATTCATGCTCTGCTGTAACATGGCCATGTAAACAGGAAATAGCTCCTCCCCTCAAGCCTTGGGAAATTCTGAAGATTTGAAATTTGAATTCTGGTTTAGACAGTGTGAAGAGAGCTTTGTAGCTGAACTGCTCATGGCAACTGCATGGCCCAAACATGCTCCAGCTTGGAATCGACCAGAGGTCTTGGATCTCATTAGCCTGTGGGTTGAAGAGTCTGTTCTGGCTCAACTCTGAGCCAGCAAAAGAAATAGGTTCTCGTAGATACCTTAATCTCATGGCATGTTGGAGAAGGTCCCCAACAGGGATGCACAGCAGTGCTGTGTTAAGATCAAAATGCTGAGGCAGGTTTATCAGAAAACTAGGGAAGCTAACAGCCATTCTGGCTGCTCGTCCAAAACATGCTTTTACGAGGAGCTGCATGCAGTTTAGGGCGGTGACCTCACCACTGTGTCACCATGCAGTATCGATACCGCTGAAGAATTCCAGTCCAGGATGAATGAAGAGGACTTTGTGGATGAGGATGAGGAAAGTGGGGTATCCATGCTCCCTGAGAGCCAGGACCTGTTCATTACCCCAGAGCAGTCCAGCTACACACAAGACGGCGGTACTGATTGAGATGCAGGGGACGGCACATCTGGTGAGTGTGTGTGGCAAATCTTTTTTTTGCGGTTATGTTCACAGTCCAGCTTCTTAAAAGGAGTTTGTGTTTTTGAGGGGAGGGTCTTACTGGGACTTGGCAAACTTCAGTGGAGGGTTACTCCCGGAACAGACTATTTATGTGCAGAGGTATGCTCCGAGAATCCTCTGTGGATATCTCAAGGAAACTTTCATGTAGGTAATCTGTTAACCTTTGCAGAAGGTTTCTGGGGAGTGCAGCCTTATTTTTTATGCCACAATAGGATACTTTTCCCCACCACTCAGCTATTAAATGAGCAGGCATCATCACAGAGCACAGCATAGCAGCATAAGGTCCAGGCCTGTACACCGATGTTTGCAGCAAATCTTCCCTTTCTGCCTACGTTACCCTCAGGAGACTGATCTCACACATGTCACCTAGGGAAGATGGCGCAAGTTTAAAGTACCCAACCAATAGAGTCACTCTGTTTTATTTCTCCCCAAGTCTATTGCTAGTCCTGTTGCAATGGGCATTATGGGTCGGGACACTGGTTGCCCTGTTTTCTGTTGCTACAATTCACCCACAGCGTCCTCTACTCTGTTCTGCCCACCTCCTCCCAAACCAGTCCTTAGCATGTCACAGGGGAGCCTGGTGATCCCTGTCCTTGCTCAAGTGTGGACTCTGGATTTTAGTGCTAATGAAGCCTCTCTATAAAGATGAAAGGGCTCCTTGCTTACCATGTCTGTAACACCAGTCCCACCTTTCCAAGATGTACAGAATGGAATGCAGGTCTGGCTTAGGCTTGTGAATGTTGAAGAGGAGTATTTTTTACATTGTAACATTTCCTTTACTACTTTGGGTCAGCTAACAATGGCAACATTGTACTTTGCTTATCTTATAGCCGATACCTCAGCCTTTGGGCCCCCCTTGCCAAACTCCAGCTGAAAGACTTCCCCAGATTAGGAAGCAGGAAAAAAAAACAGGATGACATGTTCAGCAAACTAATGAACACCTCCATGGTTGCCGACACAGAGCTCAGAGCCTGTAGGATGTCCTTGTTTGAAAAACTAGACATAAACATGGAACACAGAATATCCGCACAGAAGCGTGATACACAATGAGATGTTGCATATTATGAGGGATCAGTCCAACATATTGAGGTCTCTAGTAGAGCTCCAGGAAGAGTGGCGGCAGGACAAACTCCCTCTGCAGCCCCTCCAAAATGCTCTGCCGCCTACGCTTTGTGGTCAAGTGGTGTAGGAGGAGACTAAGTAGGGTGCAGTACGTGCTGCACTCCACACCAGAGGAGGTGAGCAGAAAGATGCAACAACTCCTTTAAGAACTGCTCACAACCACAGTTGCTTGCACAGGGACATTTTACAATGTTAAGTTATCCTCCTTTCCCCCCATTAAAACGGGTCACAAACAAAACTTTGTAGCATTAAAAAACCTGTCTTTATTCATTCATAGCTTGGTTGGGGAGGGGGCTGCTGGAGCGAGAGTGGGGGATGGGAAATAAAGGCACAGACATACATTAATGCAGTTAATTGCAAAACCAGTTTTTCAATGCTTCCTGAAGCACTCTACGGTTGGCTCTGAGCATAGCACTGGAATCTGGCTGCTCAAAATGTGCAGCCAGCCTATCAGCCTCCACAGCCCAACCCAGGGGGAACTTCTCCCCCTTCGTTTCACACAGATTATGAAACACACAGCATATAAATATAAGTGATGGGATGTTCTTTTCACTGATGTCAAGCCTAACAAGCAGACATCTCCATCTGGCTTTTAAGCAGCCAAATGCACATTCGATGGCCATTCTGCACTTGCTGAGCCTGTTATTGAAACACTCCATCTCTCTGTCCAGTTGCCTGGTGCAGGGCTTCATTAGCCAAGGGAGCAAGTGGTAGGCAGGATCTCCCAGGATCACTACTGGCATTTCCACATTCCCAATGTTTATTTTTTGGTCAGGGAAGAAAGTGCCCACCTGCATCTTATTGAACAGGCCCAAGTTCCTAAAGATGCATGCGTCATGCATCCTTCCAGACCACCCCATGTTCATGTCGATGAAGTGTCCCCTGTGATCCACAAGGGCCTGCAGTACCATTGAGAAGTATCCCTTCCAGTGTATGTACTCTGTGCCAAGGTGATCAGATGCTAGGATAGGGATATGCCTATTGCCCCCTCACAGTTTGGAAACCCCATTGTGGCAAACCCATCCACTACATCCTGCACATTTCTCAAAGTCACTACCCTTCTTAACAGAAGCCTATTGATGGCCCTGCACACTTGCATCACAGCAGCTCCAACGATGGATTTCCTGACTCAGTTGATTCCCAACTGACTGGTAGCAGTCGGGGGCTGTTAGCTTCCACAGAGTGGTGGCCTCTCACTTCTCCACTGTCAGAGCTGGTCTCAAGCAAGTATTCATGCACTTCAGGGCTGGGGACAGCTCCACACAAAGTTCCAAGAAAGTGGCCTTTTGCATATGAAAGCTCTGCAGCCACTGCTCATCATCCCGCACCTTCATGATGAGGCGATCCCACCAGTTACTGCTTGTTTCCCAGGACCAGAACCAGCGCTTCAGGGACTGAAGATGATGCGTGGCGGCCTGCAGCAAACAAGAATTGTTCTGCTCTGTGGCTTGTAGCAGGGTGGCTTTAGTAACATCACTATTTTCTGTGCTGCGGCTCCTCTCTTGCCTTTGAAAATACTGCAGGATAAGCCGTGAGGTATTTGTGATGCTCACAATGATAGCACAGAGCTGAGCGGGCTCCATGTCTCTCCGGCAACAGTGTGCATGCGGCATAAGAAAACTCTGCAAAAAAGTGTTTGCAGTTTGTTTGGGGCAAGAAGGGAGGGATCACGGTGCATCATGGGAGGACGACAAGCTTCATAAAAGCCTCTGCAGCTAGTTGCACTGCGGGATAGCTACCCATGGTGCACTGCTTTGAATGTCGACCCAAGCATGGTGAACGGGGACGCAAGAGCCTGGTTTAAGGAGCGTGGTGTGATCCCACTCCTGCGACTTCTAAAATTTGGCGGGTGAAAGTTGATTTAGAGTTAATTGAAGTAAATCGACTTCAATCTGCAGTGTAGACGTACCCCTGCTGTGTATCACTATGAAGATCACATGGTTCTTGTGTTGGAGTCTTGTAGTTGGGTTTCTCACAGACCATAGTGACATCTGCTCACCAACATAGGGAAAAGGCTGAACCATGAAGTTGTTTTCAGTGGTGGTGTAGCCATGTTGGTCCCGGGATATGAGGGAGACCCGGTGGGTGATGTTAATCTTTTATTGGACCAACAGAAGTGGAACCACAAAGGGCATCTGAAGTTATTGTAGAATTGCAAGCCGTGCTGCTGAGCTAGATCCGTCTTTGCCACTAGAAGAGCTCTTTTCCAAAGCACAGTTGGTTAAAATTAATCTATTAAGGCCCTGATTCAGCAAGTATTTCACACTCGTTTAAGTCCATTCCTATTTAACAAAGCGCTTAAAGCATGTGCTTAAAGGTAGGTGTATGTTTAAGTCCCTTTGAAGTCTGTGGGGCTTAAGAAGGTGCCAAAGTGATCTGGGACCTCAGTCCCTTCTCCGTTTAGGAGATTGTTGTAGGGTTTGTTCTTCTTGCCAATCAAATTACAGCAGGTTTGTCGTTATCTGGGTGGCAAGCAAAGCAGCCGTTAACAGCACTGTCCTTTCAGGGATTTACTACAACTCTTGAACTGTTCTGAAGGGGGACAATCAGATTAAAGTCAGTACCTTTGCTCACGTTCTTCCAGAGCTAGTGGTAGCCTGGTGCTCAGGACCTACACACTCCCCTTCTCACCTACACTCATTCAAGGGTCAGGCACAATTTGGCATAATAAGTTGAATGACATTTAACAGCCATGGAAGGGACAAAGTTTGCTTTCATCTATTACACAGGAAGTGATTGTAAATAATAAATCAGCCTTTACTCGGGGTATTCACTGTGCATTTCCTTTGGGAGTCCTAAAAGGGGAGATGTAAAGGATAGTTAAGATTGCTAAGGCCCCAATCCTGCAAACACTTATTCATGCACCTCACTTTATGCGACTACTCTGGTGAGTGAAGCTAAGCATCTGTGTATGTGTCTGCAGGAATGGGACCTAAAAAGCCATATTATTTGCTGCCTCTGTCCACAGCGGAACTCCCATTGCTGTCGGGGGGAAAAATGCGTGGCTAGAGGTGGCTCCTAGAACTTGCCTATAATATGTTCTTTTACCTTTTGTTTTAAAACTTAAAATTCCACATCTGGGTTCTGTGCTCCTGCTGCTCTGCACCGTTCTTTAAAAACCCCAGACAGATGTAAGCACTGCCCCTGAAGGGGATCATCTTATTCTTCCCGCCAGTCCTCTGTTTCCTTTCACTCTTTCATACTCTGTTATACATTACTTGACGTCACTTATTTGTATTGTTCTCTTCAGAAATATTATTATTGAATCTTGAAAACCTGTATGATCTATAAATATAACCAATGCACTAGATCTAATCAAGAGCCTTTTTTAGAGCATGACTGAAATAGCTGCATTCACAAATGAATCTCCTTTTGTAACCTAGTATCTTTGCTTTCCTTTTTAGGGGCCCCTTGGTTTGGATGGCAAGCCAGTAAGTAGTGCGCTAAGTGTCAAATGTACCATTTATTATTTCTAGTTATCCATGAGACAGATGTATGCAGAGCCAAATTATATTATTATGGAGTTCTGCATTATAATTATTACAAGGTGCAGTACAACCAGGTCACTCAGTGATTTGTAACGCAGACAGACTTCAGGATTTACCAGCTTAGGCCCTGGTCCTACAAATCAGTGTTTCTCAACCTTTTAAGTAGCAAGTATCCCCTAACTTGTCAAAATTTTAATAAGTACCCCAACACTTAATATTCCATGGAATTTTGTATCCACAGACTAACGTGAGCCATACGTTGGAAGAAGGGTTGAGTATATAAGGCCGTGATATGACAAATGTCAGATCTAGTGTGGGTAGGGTACCACTTTTACCCCAGGGGTGCACAACTCCAGTATGTACCTGGGCTAGAGGTGATGTTGGCCAAAGCTTGGAGGCTTTAAGCGGCATGCTGATGCTGGGGAATATAAAGCGCCGTGCCAAATTTTTCTCCAAATTTGACAGGTGGAAGAGGTGAGAGAGAGATGGGAAAAGAGGATAACTGGTAGAATCTGAGGCTGTCAAAGTTGTCAATTTCACAGCTCTGCTAGCCCTGGGCACTGGGCTTTGAGCCAGGGAGGGGGGCTGCTGCCTGCCTACCAGCAACTGCCACCCAATATGAGGTGGGACAGAGGAGTCTTCTGCGCCAGCTGGGACCCAGGGATGGGGACAGGCAGCTGCTGCTGCCCGTCTTCAATCCAGGGCATTGGAAGCTGTCCCTTGGCTCGGAGCTGGGGCGTGGGTGGCTGCCACCCAGCTGTGAGCCCAGATCTCGAGACTCAGGAGGCTGCCACCAGCCTCCATCTGGGACCAGGCGGGAAGTGGAGGGCTGCTGCCTGCCTCCCCCAGAAGCTAGCGGCTGCCACCTGCCTCCCAACCGGGAGCTGTGACTGGGGGAGAAGCAAAGGGCTGCTGCTCGCCTACCCCAGAAGCTGGGGGCTGCCACCTGCCTCCCACCTCGGAGCTGGGACCTGGCAGGAAGCGGGCAGTTGCCACCCGCCTCCCCCAAGAGTCGGCAGCTGCTGCCCACTTCCCAGCTGGGAAGTGGGCTGCGGCCGCCCGGCTTCCTCAGAAGTCTGCAGCTGCCACCCGCCTCCCCTTCACTCAGTTTTTCCCTGGGTACCCCCTGCCTGTGTCTCGTGTACCCCCCGGAGGACGGGTACCACAGGTTGAGAGACCATGCTGCAAATGACAGCATCTGGGCAAACTGCAGCACCCTGTTGGCTTCAGTGGAACTAATCAGTGTATAAAGTTCAGCGTGTTGGTAAGTCTTTGCAGGATCAGCGCCGCTGTGAGCATTTACTCTGAAAGGCGGCTGTAACGTAGCATGGGCATTCAGAAGTCTGGTGGGTTTTGGCTCTTAAGTAATTTTTATATACAGTGTGCTTGGTTTACAGATAAAAAGATGTACTATTCTAAGTGTCAGCCCTATAAAGTCAACTTGAGATTGGAAAGCAAAGTTGCGTTTTTTCCTTCTTTTGTATCATCTCTGATAAAACACATTCTGCAGGCCGAATTATGCTCTCAGTAGCATCTGATGAATGATCCTCATTGCTTTCCATGAGTTTGCACAGATTGTCTCTGTAATCGGAACGTAAAAAACTCCTCCATTGATGCACTGGTAGGAAGAAAATCAAGCACACACTCTTAGTTGGGTGCTAACAGGAATAAAAAGTAATAATAATTAAAATTGCAGAATGACCTGTCTGTCTCTGAATACGCACAGGGAGCTAATCTGCTGAGTAGGGGTGTATGTTTCTCCAGAGCAGTTTGGAACTAGTCTCTGCGTGCATGAAATAACTCATTATTGAAATAGTGTTTTGTGATGTATCGGGATGGGGCATAGTCTGGAATCGATTTTTACAGATGTTCTCTTGACTTCTTTCTTTTACCTGGAAGCCTATCAGAAATCCAGGTACATGTCTCCTTATTGTCTTTATAAAATCAGAGCCTTTTGATAACATGCTAACAGAACTTGGCCAGTTATGATTTTTTTCCAGAGAGGATATTTAAGATCTGTTACTAGTGTGTATTTTGTTTTCAAACTGTATTTCCTTCCACAATCACTAGAGGGCCCCATTTGAAATCTTTTCAAGCTACAATCATTAAGTGACTCTACTGAGAAAGCTAATGGGGGCTAATACATTCGTTTCAATTGCTATTTTGTGATATTTGTTGTTAGCCACTTTGGGAATGTTTCATTGCAGCTGCAAATATGCTGTATTTCTGTGGCCTTAAAATCAATGAAGGTATGTAAGTAGGATACATCTGTAGAGCAAGTATAGGTTAGAGTCCCAACCTTGCAACAGGTTTCACAGACAGACCCCTTCATCCCTAATTTCAGTGAGGCTCTTTGCAGATGCAGGTGTCATTGGCATGGGCTGTCCTGCAGGATTGGAACTCATCTCATACTTGTTCTCAATTTCTTGTCTCTCCTCTCCCCTCAAAATATAAATAAAATAAAATAAAATGACAGGGCTTGCTTGATCTAAAAGAAGATCAAGTAAGTCTGGTTTATCTTTTTCCAGATCATGTTAATTTCTTTATCAATAATAACTATAATTTCAACAAATGTTTAACATTTAAAAAAAAACCTTACTTTGTCCTTAAAAAAGGGGGGAGGGAAGAAGAAAATTTAGATTGGAACCATTTTACATACTCCGAACCCACATCATGCTTTGGTGGCAGTGAAAAGGGTGGGAATGGTTACTGGATGTGAATAGTTTGATTTGGTTTTGCAAAGCTAACCCCCTAGAGTGAACACATGGGAACAGAGAAACTGGAGGTCTGGGTCCTGAACATGCTAAGCATTCTGCTGTCCAATGTGTCTCACCAGACTTGGCCTTAAATTAGCAAAACCCAAAGGCAAAAGAAGACCCATAAATTAAAAGAAGAAACAGAAACCACAAACACATAAAACATGCACAACAGGGCCCATTCTCCTCTTTATGTATGTGTTGATCCTGATGGTTGGAAGTTAAATTGCAAGCACCAAGGCTGGAAGAGACACCTCCAGGGAGGCAAAAACCAAACTGAAAGAAAAAGCAAACCCAGCACGTCCAACGACCATACTCAGACCATGTCACTCGTGATCTTGTCAGTGGAATGCTCTTGACAGAAAGAGGCCAACGGTGTTGCCTGAGGCCAAACTTACAGCAAATGAGCTGCTGTGCAAGTAAGCGAATGCTTTTGCCATTGCACCTCTGCCTTGACCTTCTGCCTCCTCCCTGTCATATGGCACATCAAGTCTCGCTTTAGCTAATGTTCATGCCGTTAATGGTGCTGAATGGAAACAAAAATCCTTTTTTTGCGTTAAACTTTAAGTTTAAGCATATTCTGTGGCTGCTCTTGGGGCTCTGTCCCATCTCTCTCTGTCCATCTCAGACAGAGCTATTTTTGAGGAACAGCAAATCGGCTAAAGAAAACATCCTGTCCTCCTTGTATATTTCAAACAGCTGTATAACTGGGAGTAACATACTTGTAATGAAACACTGAGCACCTGTTTCTAGAAATGATTTAATAGCTCAAGTAATGTCTTGCATGTAGTAAATATCAATATTATGCATGCTTGAGATGCAGATTCAAAATGCTTTTTTCTGTTCATTTAGTGTGAGGGTTTCCTGTTGATGAGAGAGGGAAACAGCTATGGTCTCATTGGTGCTTCATAGACGTACACCTTTTACGTAAAACAACTTGTGTCTTAAATAAAAAGAGTAAGAGAAATAGAGTTGAATGTGAATCAGATCATATAATAATCTTAATCTTTCTAGTCAAGACATTGGAGCAGAGATGTGCGTGCTGATGTATCTGCTGCTTTTTTATTCTGCTGTCACTTACATTTACAGGGACCTCCAGGACCAAAAGGGGAAAAGGTAAAGGACTAAACTCACCAAAATGTATCTTTAACAACCCTCTACAGTGTATTAGCAAATACTTACATTGTTTCCCTGGCACTGGGATTTTGTTAGTTAAGATTACCCTAATATGTTAGTCCTGTCTTGTAATTGTTTCATGGTGGAGCCTAGGGAGCTAAATTCTCCCTTTATCTTGGCAAAACCCATGGAAGGGAAAAATTACAGCAGAAGGTGCTTTAAAATGACGGTAGAAATGATATCTCATTTTCTCCTGCAGGGAAAAGGATTAGCAGAGACTAAATCTTCCAAGATATAGGAGTCATGGTGATCCTCATAGAACTTGAGACATCCAAAGGCCATCCTCTTCTCTTTTCTCCAGCAGCACAGATGGCTTAGTGGTTGTGCTCTCCTATTTCCATGTTAATGCTCTGTTTCCTCACTGAGAGTTAGAAAAGCCGTGGAAAAGTGGTTGTTGCGATAATAAAAGTTCTTAGCCAAGGCACCATTTTTCCATGTAGGTTACAGCAGCTGCTATGGGAACCTTAGAAATAGAAAATAGCTTGGAGTATCTGTTCAATTCCTGCCAAGGAAAAATTGTTCCCCATCACATTATCTCAGGTCTTTGTCCTAACTGGTTTTTAATGAGTGACACTAGGGGGCTCACACCATTTCCCTTGGGATGCCATTCCGCACTCTAGCAGGCCTCCCGCTCTGTCTTGCACGTCTGAGATTTGAACTCTAATTGCTGTACCTTTGCTCTTTTGTGTGACGTGTAGGGTGAACAAGGAGACATCGGACCAAGGGTAAGTACCTGTAGTTTTGTTTTCCTTTATTTTAGAAAAATAAGCAGGTGCTATGTGTAATATTTGTCACTGCAAACTGTAATGCAGTGCAGGTTAGAAAATATCATATTTTGCCATTAGTATTGATTCTTGGGTATCGTTTTTCCTTCGCAGATAATTATGGTCTAGAGACATGAAAGCTTTAGTTCAGAACCTTCCGTCCTATGAACCAGGTCACTTTTTGTATTTGTTTCCCATCTCTAGATCTTTTTCCCCTTGAGAAAAGAGAACAAAGAAATACTGTCAGCCTCCATGTTTCACTTGAGACAGCTATTGTTGTTTGTATTGTGATCGTACCTAAAGTTGTCAGTCACAGGTACACTGTGCACTGTGCACATACAAAGATGGTCCCTACCCCACAGAGTTTACAATCTAACTATGTGAGGAGAGACAGTGAGTAGGTACAACAGGCAGACGTGGGAGTGTGAGGTGCCAGTGAGTCGACTTGTGTTATAAGTTGGTTTTATCATGTCTCCTCTCGGTGTCTCTTCTGTCCTGGACTATTCTATTCATGATGTATTCTCACTCCGTTGTAATTGCTCTTGGCTGCCTCTGATTGAGGATAAATGTGTTACCAACCCAAGTGAAGTGAGGACAGTTTCTGTCATAACATAGGGAAATGAATGACCTGTTGTGGGAATTACACTAATGGAATTGTTTCTAACCTGTGAAGTTCGTACAACAGAGTGGTTTCCTTCAGCAAATATATGGGATCAAGCTTCTAGCCAGAATGGAGCGGCTGGGACAGGAATAGTAAATGAAGGCTCAACATGTCAAGAAATAAGGTGTGGGTACCATCAGTTATGTGCTTTCTACAGTAGTATGTTTTATTCAGGTGAATAAGTTTAATTAGCCTGTAGTGTGTAGAGGCAGGCTGAGTTGGAGTTTCTATGCCTGGGTGCCTGGGAATGCTCAACGTTGTTAAATTACTGCGCACCTGTCTCAGCTTAGAGTCTGACGCGTAGAGACGAACCTGTGCGTTGGCTGCTGGAAGATGGCTCAGCTGCTGCCTTGGTGAGAGACTTGTTGGCATCTTCTCTTTGTGTTTAAATGCAGTGTAAGCATTTTGCTAAGGAAACCCATATGAATCCTTCCTGATTACTACACATACAACACTCTCCTTTGCATATCTGTTCAGACTCTCTCTCATATTCTGGAGGCTTTCCTCTGAAGCTGGACGAGGTTGTCGTTAGTGGTGCTGTCACTTTTAGAAGGTCAAGTACCTCACTCCAGGCTTCTTCCAGACTCCATCGGCAGGGTCTCAGAATAAGCCACTCCCCTCTGATGGTACCACGTAGTTACTAACGTCTCTCTTAGCAAAGAGTACTAATTACTGCTGACCGAGCAGCATGGGAGCTGGTCACAGTGTGCACACAGGGAGTGGAGAAACAAGTTCCTGGTGGTCTTCGTCAGGTCACAATAGAAACTGCGTAGACCTTGAGAAAAATACAACAAAACAAGGGCTGCCCAGCTCCGCAGCAGCATGGGAATGTGGTGTCAGGTGTGCCTTTGAGATTCAGGTGTGAACTTTGTCCTTTGCTCACAGGCTAGCAGGTGCTGGGGTCAGGGCGTTGAGCAGGAAGGGTAGAATCTGTCCTGAAGCCTCCCTGCTTCAATGGGAGGAGGCGTCCAGAGGGAGTGGTATCCAGCCCCCAGAGGAGTGAGTAGTGGTCACAATGTAGGTCATGAAGGAGAGAAGAGTGGATAAAATGAAGGGGCCCATGGGACTCAAAAGCACCCCTTCAGCCTGAAAAGGGAAGAGAACTTTTTATGCTATGACTTTGCCATGTTACCCAATATTATCCAAGTAAATGACTACTTGTATGCTAATTATCTTACTGCACAGCACTGTGGGAAGTGTATTGTGAGGCAACTCTATCACTGTCTGTCTAGCACAACGCTTCCCAGGGAAATTGTTGGTTGCTTTGTGGTGTTCCCTCTGGCTTTCTCCCAATCTTACTCCTGGGAGCCTGCCGCAAAGGATGAACCGTGTTCTGCAGGAGGAGTGTTTGGGCGGGGTGTCTAGATGGGAGAACAGAGCCCCTCTTCAACTGAGCCTGCAGACTATTAGAATTAACTGTGGGTGCCCCTTGAAAAGGAGGGTTTAAAGCACCGGTGGGTCTGGTCACCATGCAGTGGTACTTTGTGATCAGGCTCTTTCAGTATCTTTGTTGTGAAGAATGATTATTTTGTATTTTAAAACAAAATGATATAAACTCTTCCTGTATAACTCAGAGGTGGGACCGGGATAGCAGAAATGCACTTATTGGACATGTATGGGGGAAACTGACATCGAAACGATTTTCCATGTGCTGTTCTTATCCTCATGAGGAATAGTCTTCCGTATGCAACATCATGCAGAGATAATTGCTTCTTAAAAGTTTACTTAAAGTTCTGAACAAGAGCTAAAATGTTCAGGCTTTCATCTGATGAAGTGCTGGTTGCCTTCAGTTCGGAGGGATTAGAGGGCGCGTGGCACTCAGCAGGATCAGGCGCCTAAGGTTGGATGTTTTTCATAAGCATACCTGGTGTCACCATGATTGAGGTTAACTGACCATTCAGGGGAAAATTTTCAGACTCCTGAATCTATTAGCAGGTTGTCCCATTTTTCAAAAGCTACTCCTAAGTGCCCAAGGCAAAGTTTCATTGGCTTTTAAACGGAGACTTAGGCTCCTAAGTCACTCAGGTCCTTTTGAAATGCTTCAGCCTCCAGGTTTAAAACACCTAGAGCAGATTTGGATTCCAAGGTTTGTACCTTTTCTCTTGGGATGAGGTTCACCCCTGTGCAGATGGTCAGCTGAGACTTGGGCCTCATTTAAATTCCCACCCAAGTCCTCAAAATACGTTCTAAGTCGGTGGTTCCCAACCTTTTTGACTTGAGGGCCACAAATATCATTTTCACAACCCTGAAGGGTCACCAGTCGATCAGCTCATGAAAAATGTATTGATGGATACACATTAAGGACTACAAATACTACGTATTTAAAGTAAACATTTTGATGCTACTGTGCTCATTTTTACATTCACTATTTTACACCTACAGATTACTCACAGTACGTCACACACTCACAGACAAAACACCAGTGTAGATGAGTGACTCACTACACACTGAGGCACACGGCCTGCCAGCTAAGTCTCAGTGGGTGGCTTGCTGAGTGCAGGCCAAACTGGAAGGCACTGATTTTTAGGGTCCTGCCCCCTTCAGGCATGGTGGATCTTGGCTGCTTCACCTGCAGCTGCCTTTCCTACCCTCTCCAGCCCTCTGCCTCCTCCCCCCAGTGCAGCCAGGTGGAAGAAGTTCAAAGGAGGCTGCCTCCTTGCTGATCTCCCATCCCTCTGGCTACAGCAGGGAAACTGCATGTGCCCTGTAGCCCCATGCGCTCCAACTGGGTCCCTAGGCAGTGGCTCCCTTCTACAGCCAGGAGGACAGGAAATCAGTGCTTCCTTCCCTCTGGCTCCAGCAGGGACCCCAGCATCTATGGACCCAGGAGGAGCACTTTTCCGTGCTCCCTGCAACATCCGGGGGAGGGGAGCGCTGATCTCTCATGTAGCAAGGAGCCTGCACCGGTCAAGACCTCCGTGGCAACACGCTCTGTCTGGGTCCTTAGGCAGCGGCTTCCTTCTGCAGCCAGGGGGAGGGGAGTGGCAGGCCAATTTGAAAGACCCCACGGGCCACTTTTGGCCCCCAGGCCACAGGTTGGGAACCACTGGTCCAAGTGGAGTGTGAGCCTTGTGATGGCTTTGGTACCGAATCTGGTTTGCAGACTGTTTGGGGCTCTGAACAGGAGCACCAACCTGTCCAGCTACAGACCCGTAATGGCCTGCATGGATCGCAGTGCAAGATCAGGGCCTTTGGGAACTACAGAAGAGGTGGTTATTAAGGCCAGATGGGACTACTGTGATGATCAAGTCTGACCTCCTACAGGCCAGAGAACCTTACCAGTAATGTTGGCATCCACCCAATAGCTTCTCTTTATACTATAGCATGTTTTAGAAAGGTTTCCAGTCTTGACTTAAAGGCTGTAAGTGATGGGAATCCACCACAAATCTGGGTAATTTGTACCAATGGTTAGTGTTGTTTGCATCTTATGGCTAGTCTGAATTTGCCTATCTTCAGTTTCCAATCACTGGATGTCTTTATGCCTTTTTTAGCTAGATTAAAAAGTGCCCAAAAAACTAACTAACAAACAGTCAGACAAAAGGAGATCCTGGCTGACGAGAGAAAAACACAAAGGGATCTAATGACTGATGGGATTTGACTCTACAATGAGCTGCACCGCTTTATGGAATGTCATGGTGGTGTATTAAATACAAAACCTCTTGAGTGATCGTGCAGCAGTTTTCTTATGTAACTAAAAAAAGGCTGAAAGCAATTCCTGGCTGTTGTCAATTCCATGTTATGAAATATGTTTGTGCCCCAATTTCTCAATGTGTTGTGTCCCTGGGGAATCCCTGGCTCTGGGGCCTGAGCAGCATGGTTAAGTAATCACATTCTGGTCCTACAGGCTTGTGGTTCACAAATAATTCTGTTACGTCTGGGCTTCTACCATAGTTACTCACCACACAGCACCTCTGTTCCTGTCCCTAAAACATGCTCTCCTTCGATACCACCTGGCTTAGAGTAGTTCTATTTCTGTAGCTTAGTCTGTATTATCTCTGCAGCCTCAATGGTAGCTTTATTTCCTAAAGTTGTTTCCTAGTTGATAGACGAAGATGTGTCACAGCTCTGTATGGTGATGATTGAATAAGGAATTGGTAATAATAAAAAAGGATAAATAACTGGTAATGTATCCAATAAGAGCCTGATTTGTCAAATAGTCTGGAGGGGGAAAAGCCTATTTAATGCAAGGCTTAGTACAAAAAGAGTATCGTTAGGTTGGGTATGGAAAGCCTAGAAAATTAAAAGTAAAACTAAACACTAGTGAATGATATGGAGAAAATAAACAATGCAAATGAGGTCAATGCTGATAAAGATGAACTATGAAAATTTGTTGCTATGTACTCTTTCTGTTTTTGTGTGTAATAAACTTTATTAGGGCTTAATTTCCTGTAACCGGCACCTATGGAAAATGTGTACCCAAAACAGATAATTGCATAGATGAATGTAACTCTTACTCACTTAGTTACTTTATAAAAGTATTATGTGCTAATTTTTGAGAACTAGTGCCCAATTCTACAAACACTTACACGTGAGAATAACTTTCCTCAGTAATGCTATTTGCTTGCATAAGTGTTTTCAGGATCAGTAACTCTACCTGGAAAGTTTGCTTTCATTTATTTACTGAGAGGGAGATGAACAGTAAATATTCACCTCATGTAGGACGCCAGCATTAAATTGTGAGAGATGAATTGGCCTCAGCCATCCCCTGCATCATGGGGCACGGATCACTTGCTGGTGGATTCTCTGTACCTTGAAGTCTTTAAATCATTATTTGATTTGTAAATCATTATTTACAGTTTTATTCATGCGAATAAAAAAAATGAAATGTTTGCAGTGGTGGTGTGGCCACATAAGGCCCAAAATATGAGAGAGAAGGTCGGTGAGAAAATATTGTTTATAGGACCAACTTCTATGGAGCTCAAAAATTCTCTTTTACCAACCGAAGTTGGTCCAATAAAAGATACTACCTCACCTTTAATACTTCCGAAATTAAATGTCTTTTGTACTTCTTTATAGATAGATAAATACACAAGCTAAAAGAAAGCAGCAGTGAATGATATTTGTTTGATTAGATTGCTTTTCATTAGATTAATTTGTGAGATTTAGTAGCAGCGCGGGGCAGGGGAATTAATTAATATTTATTATAGGTACTGAGGAAATTTATATTTGTTTTCTAGAGATCTGGGTGTATCTTCCAGTGGGATATATGTTCCATTGTATCTTGTTGGAGTAATGTATGTATTGTATAATGAGGCTCTGACATGTGGGAACCTTCTGTTCCCTGCCAGCTCTGAATTCCCTCCTGTGCATTAAGTTAATGAAAAGACTTCACTCTCTTGTGTTTGTTTGCTAGTTACAAAGCCTCCTATTGAATCAAAGATCTCAAAGTTCTCACTATTTCTCTCTCTTTATTTCCTCTAGTGTCATTTCTTTATTCCTTGGCAAAGTTACATTGTTAGATGTTATTAACTGAATCTTTTAAAAATCCATTCCCTTGCTGTAACCTTTTCTTGACGACTTGATCTTTCACGCTCTACGTCCCACTCACCTGGCTAGATGGTTTTTCCTCGCCTCAATCATGGATTTCTCTCTAATGACCAGCATGTCTTTAGCCGACGAATCCTTAAGGTAGATGTGTTGAATCTGCTTCTTTTGGCTTGCTGTGCTTCCTTCTGAATTATGTTTCCTTATTAGCTAATAGCACCATCTTGCCACTGCAAGTCATAAATACAATGAGCCAAATCCTGAGATGCCTGCTTAGTTTTTACTCAAGCAAAATTCTATTTGAACATAGTAGGAGTTTTGCCTATGTAAGGCAAAGGCCTTGAGAGTCTGGCCCTTTGTGCGAGTCTGAGGTGGGGGGATAAAGAGATTTCTGTATGCTATACTTGCACCATATGAATAATAGTAGTAAATAAAAGATCAGTCCAAATCTGCAAGTCCTAACTTGAATTTTTACTTAGGCAAAATTCAATGGGAGATTTCCTGGCTGAGACAAAATTGGGTACAGTCTTCAGGATTTGTGATGGAATTTTCAAATATCTGAGTGATTTAGGAGTATGAATCACATTGAATGGCAATGGGATTTGTGCTCCCTACTCACATAGGCACTTTTGAAAATCCCTCCCTAGTCCCTGATTTGTGGGTGGACCATATTAAACACAGTTCTGTTCCTGTCTTGTTCAGATTCGTATGCTCTCCAGATGTTGTTAGGAGTTATGAATCCAGCTTTTCATAGGGATTTCTACTGTTAATTCTGCATGTCAGAACAATCAGCTTGCACCCTAGTGGCTGAGCTACTGCAGTTCACCAGAGGATCAGGAGCTGGTAATCTGAGGAGTGAAATTCATTCTGAGATCTGGAGGGCTCCTCCTTCTGAACAAGCTTTTCTGGATGTTTAGCTGAAACAAGTGTACACTAAATTCTTTAGTGTTAAAATTGCATGTGATACACAAGCTCATCTTTTCTTTATTACTGGCAAAGTATGTGCAAGTGGAGTTTTTTAATTGCATTACATTTCAGTTGTGCTAGAGAGATGTCATTCAATATGTTTTGATTCCTTTATCTACTAAACTGGGGTGGTACAATCATGTTTGAAATAGGCGTAGTATCAAGTGTTTACTTTAATATTCAGGCATTAATGTTTAACTAGTGTTTTCTATGCCCTTATTTGTTATGAGGCCCAGTCCTGCACAGCTCACTCAGACCAAGCTCCTGTGGGAAGGTGCTGGTCAAAATCCTGAATAAGGGATCAATAAAACCTGAATAAAGACCTTAGTGGCCCGTTTGAATGATCGGGATATTCAGTGTTAAAATCCATTGGGATAGTCTTGGGGAAAATATGGGTCAGGTCAAAGGGAGGTACTGAGTAGTCAACATTTCTGAAAATCAGTTTATTCAGGAGCCTAACTATGGACGGTGGAACCTAAATTAGACACCCAGTTTTGAAAATCTTGGCCATGATCCCCATACCACGTCTTCACAGTGCTGCGTCAATGGGAGATGCACTACCATCAATGCTGCCTTCCGCCTTTTGGGGAGGTGGACTAGTTAAGTCAACCAGAGAGCGTTCTTCCATCGACTGAGTGGGTCTACACAGAACTCTCTTCACCCACGTGCACCGTAACTGGCTGTCCTAAAATCTTAACCCTCACTACAGGACAAGCCATTCAAACAATTTTGGTGGTGCTATCTGAAGGACCCATCCCCCTAGCACACTCCCAGCTGGTTTCCTCTCCTGCACTCTGTACTTTGTTTGCTGTTCAGCATTTGTAGGGGGGTTTTCACATCACAATGTTTGTATGAACCTCCTACAGGGTGATCAAGGTCAAGATGGAGCTGCTGGCCCACCCGGTCCCCCAGGACTGCCAGGTGCAAGAGGGCCCCCTGGAGATACAGGAAAAGATGGCCCAAGGGGTCCACAAGGCCTCCCTGTAAGGAATGATCAATACAGAGTATTCACACTGTAAAACAGAATGCATGCGATTAGAATGCCAACAATATCCTGGGAGTCGCCAGGGCCAGGCCTGTCTGGACTACGTGGAGGTAGGGGAATCTAAGGAGTCTCTCCCTGCCTCTGCCCAGTGACACTGCACCAGGATAGGATTCTCACCTAGCACTTGAGACCATTAGGGAAGGGAGCTAACTATGACATCGGTCAAAAACCTGTGGTTCCCAAGAGGCCAGCTCTGGCAGCTGGGGTGTCTGAGTAGGCCCCTATGCCTGGGGCACTTGCTAGCAGGAGATGTGTGTGTGTGTCTCTTTAAAGAGGGCAAAAGTGTGCTCCCCACCATGCAACATGGCTGCCGCCCACGGGGCCCATCCTGCATGGTGCCAGCAGACTGGTTCTGATGACTGGCGGTGCTCACCAGCTCTGTGCTTTTAGCAACGGGCAGGATTTAGCCCACAAAGCTTGAGTTTCTCTTTCCCTAACGCAACTGGAGGAGAACAGTCACCATGGGCAGCCTAAGAGCTGCTTCTAAGGAGTCCTCTGAATGTAACCTGACAGGTGTCTTTAATTCTCGATAACTGGCTCATCATTAGAGAACGGTAGTTTCACAATATGTGAAATTAATTATCAGGGAAAAGTTGTGGACTAGAGATGGTGAAGGGGGAGGGAGGTTGTGTAGTTTATCTCTTCCCTGATCAGTAACTGTCACCCATCTCACTGCAAATCTCCAACTCACTAGTAAATCATTTTTTAAAAATCAGAATGTGAAATCAATGAACCTCTCAGTAATTAATTTGAATACTTCGGGAGATGAAGTGTTTTAGTGCAAATATCTGTAATCAACCTCACTGACTTGGTTAACCTTCTCTTTCTCCAGGGCTTAACAGGAGAGCCGGGGGAAACTGGAGCGATGGTTAGTAGGGTTCTTCCTGCAGCGTTAGTGTCAGCACTAATGGATTCGTTTTGCTTTACTAGCATCGAATGTTTGCCTAGCTCAGGCGTGCATGTCGTTTTTGGCTTGATTGTCTTGCTTATTCCCCTCTGTAAATACAGAGAGCAAATTATTTTGTTTGTGCTGTTGCTTGCTAATTAAAAAGTACACTGTGATTATGCTAAACTGCACACATCCTGAGACGGACAATTGTTGAGCTTAGAAAGTTGTTCAGGAAACTGAAGCAATCAGATACTGCCTTGCCGCTTCAGCTCTCTCAGATGCACTCATAAGACCCCGCATCACCATAAAGAAAAGAGGTGAGTCTCTTTTATGATAGCTCATCAATAAAGCTCCTTTGTCCCCATCTTCCCACTCCCGCCCTTCTCTGCCATGTCCCACACTTCCAGAATTCAGATTCTAACTAACCAAAGCAGTATTTTTGCCTTTTGTGAATTTTCAGGTAGTTTTTATTTCCACTGAGATTTTTTTTACATTGGAGCAAACGTTATAGATGTTACTGACAAGTAGGGTGACCAGATGTCCTGATTTTGTAGGGCCTGTCCTGATATTTGGGGCTTTGTCTTATATAGGCACCTATTATCCCCCCCACTGTCCCAATTTTTCACACTTGCTATCTGGTCACCCTACTTGCAAGCATCACTGCAGCTATGATGCCGGGATGTGTTTCGCCAGGATTGAACTGTGAAATTTGGGAACAGAATATGGCTGATGGATGATGATTCGCTGGGGCCGCCCACTTCCCCTAGAACAATGTTTATATTTTTCAGGAAAGGGTTTACTCTTAAGGGACGCCGTTGGTAAATGTTAATTCGTTTCACTCATTGTCCTATACCTTCCTTCCATGTTTAATTCTCTGTACCACTCCTCCATGGGCATCAGCAATCCTGCAACTTTCTTTCAGTAGAATACAGCCTGATTTCACAGTAACGTGAGTGTGAATTTAAAACAGCATTCAGTCATATGCTGAAGAAGATCATTGTGAGTGGGAGAAAATGAGAAGATGCTAAGTATTTTGTAGGACAAATGATGCTATCTCAAACCAAGAAAAGAAGGTTGAGGGAAGAGTAAGTTCCGAGCACTGAACTGTTTGGAATGCCATGAAGTACTACATCTTCACAGCATTAAAAATATTGGGTTTTGGTTTTTGGGTGGGTTTTTTTTTTAAAATACCTGCGGATTACCTCCCTTTGTCATATGCATCAAAAAGCAAGATCACTCAGCAGGGCAGTGGAGCACCTGAAAGTTGGGCAAAGTAGAAACAAAGTTGGGCAAAGTAGAAAAGTTATCCCAAGTAGAAACAGGAGAAGAAGAAAAATCACAGTGAAGACTGAAGAATTTACAGCAGAATCAAGAGTCTGGCCATATTGACAAAAGAAGGTATTGGAAGAGAGACAGCACTATGAGGCCTGGTCTACACTTACCTTCCGGATTTGGCGGCAGTCGATGGGAGATACGCAAGTGATGTAAATCACTTGCGTGTATCCCATCGGCTTCGCTGTATTTGTCCCGCACGCCATCCACGCTGCTCTGCGCCACTTACTGGGGTGGTTTTCCTACATCGATTGCTGGATCGACTGAGCAGGTCTACACAGACCGCTCAGTCAATTCAGAGCAATCGATCTGACGGCGGTGAATTTGCCGTCAGTGTAGACCCAGCCTGAGTCAGGTGACCCCAGTGAGTAGTACGTGCTGCAAGACCTTTGCCTAATCTACCTGGATATATTTGGTTTAGAAGAGGTGTCACCCGCAATGAAGTGAGTAAGGGTATGTGCAACTACAAAGTGGGAATGACTGGCTAGTTGGTAGTACTGTGGAAAAGGACCTGCAGGTTATCGTTGATCACAAATTGAAAAGAGTCAACAATGGAAGGCACTTGTGAAAAAGGCTAATATCATTCTGGGGTGTATTAACAAAAGTGTTGTATGCAAGACATGGGAAGTAATTGTTCTGCTCTACTTGGCATTGGTGAGGCCTCAGCTGGAGTACTGTGTCCAATTCTGGGCACCACACCTTGGGAAAGATGTGGAGAAATTGGAGACAGTCCAGAGGAGAGCAACAAAATTGATAAGAAGTTTAAAAACCTGAAGAATTTTTTTTTTTTAAAAACTGGGCATGTATAGTTATGAGAAAAGAAGAATGAGGGGGACCTGATAAGTCTTCAAATATGTTAAGGGCTGTTATAACAAGGACGGGGATTAGTTGTTCTCCATGTCCACTGAAGGTAGGACAAGAAGTAAGTGCCTTAATCTGCAGTAAGGGAGATTTAGGATAGGTATTAGGAAAAGGGTAATTAAACTCTGGCATAAGCTTCCAAGGGAGGTTGTGGAATCCCCATCATGGAGGTTTTTCAGAACAGGATGGACAAACACCTGTCAAGGATTATCTAGGTTTACTTAGTCCTGCATCAGAGCAGGGGGCTGGATTAGGTGACTTCTCGGGATCACTGCCCACTTTACATTTCTAGGATTCCATGGTGATGCTGGTACTGTAAGGAATTGACAGTTTACTTCATTTTCACCTATTAAAAAGACTCAAACAGCTCTCAATTCATCTCCTCAAACTGGAGTAAAAGGACTTCCTTCCCAGTTAAGTACAGTTGCTCTAACTCCCTTTGGACCATTTTCCCCTTCCTTGTATAGGACAGACACTTGGAAACCCATTCATTAAAATCCTGAAACCCACTCAAAACAACTAGTGTCCCTGACTCCTAATGTGACAATAGACCATGGGAGTTGTGCCTGCTAACGTCTAACCTACATTATCTCATAAGCGGCTCTATTTACAAACTAGTCTCTTATGCTACTTTACTAACCAATCACCGGCTTCCCCACCAGCAGATTATTGGAAGTTATGAACATCCTCACTTGACCGTATGTTTGAGCCCCATTGTGGAATATAAAATACCCCACACATAAGCAGGCTGTGCGAGTCCACTGGGAAGCCTTCAATCATTTTTTCTGTGTGAAGGGTATTGGTTAGCAGGGAGTTATGGTACCGAGTCAGGTTCCAGATCACTTTATCGGACATTTTTCATACATGAAATATAAACGTTTAGAGAACATTTTCTTTATTATTTGTGGTATAAATTACGTTGATACTGAGAACGTTTGTCTGTGGTAATGTTCATAAGTAACAAAGACAGGCATCCTTGCCATTTTCCGCAGAGCTATAAACATTTCTAGGTATAGTTTTTAAATCCCATTATGCTTGTATTCCCAAATAAATATACTGATACCTTTTATTTTTAACAGGGTCTACGGGGACCTTCAGGAGTAAAGGTAAGTGGTAAATAGCTTATTATACCTCCAATTTTAACAAATCAAGCATCTTCAAAATGCCTTTGTGTGCCTGGGCAGGGTTGCACGCATTTGTTCAATTTCATGTAATCTTGTCATCAACTGCATCTAAGAATTCCAGGGAATCAAACTGGCCATTACCTGGATACTGAAAACTTACTTTCTGTCCAGACAATGCAATAAAAAATTATGTTAATTGTTAAGATAAGTAAAACAATTAAATTTAGAATGAGAAGCGGGGATTTGCTTTTTTAATTTCAGCAAACTGTGGGCACAGTGGGTATTTTGGCATTTCAGGAGAAGATAATGTAGATCAACAGCAGAACAGTATTTCCACTTCAGTAGTTAGACTGAAAATGAATATGACTTATTACTATATTTCATGTGACTCGCTCTCATTTCCCTTTCTTTGTTTTTTTGCTTTGGAAGGGTGAGCCTGGTTTTCCAGGGAGAAAGGTAAGATATTGGTGGTTCTTCATTCTTTTTTTTTTTTTTAAATGTTCACCAGACTAATGCTTAGTGAGCCATTTGCAGAAATAAGGTTGAAAGCCCTAGTCATGGCTGGTCGCACTGATTCACTCTTTATGTTCTTTGGGATTTCTAGCATACGTTCAGTTAAAGAATAGCAATTATGTGACTTTGAAACAGACATTGTTGTGCCATCAGAATTTTTTTCATGATGACTATCCACCCAGAAGTAGTAATTACATTAGCCCCCTAGACAAAGAATAAAATAGCCAACAAGTCAGTAGGTTGAGCCCTTTTGCTGAACTAATTGAAAATAAAATGGGTGAATTTTTGAGAGTGCTGCTCTCCATCAGGCCAGCATTGGTCAGTCTGAGTTTTGTAGGACCGACCAACGACATCACTGTGCTCTGCGTGGTGTGGACCGCACTGGACATAATCTCTATGATTGGAGAAAGTATACTCTCTGGAAAAAAAGGAGAGCAACTTACATGCACACTGTCTGCTCTTCTGCAGGTCTGTCATCTATAAGGACAAACTGCTGCTCTGGATAGTTCATTGTAGACCAGGGAGCCTTCCATGAGTTCTATCTACCCAATTTTTGTATTGGTTCCCAGGGCAGTTATATATCAGCACCTCCCAGAGAACTGAAACCAAAACTCCAGAATGCTTATGCCTTTTTTCCTCCTTACTTCCATCAAAGGGCAGTCAAGGCCTCGTGTGTTTCTGGGCAGAATTTCGCTCAGAATCTTCGATATCTAAGGGTTGAACTTCGTTGCATTCTCTAGACGTGAGCAATCTTTACTAAAATGTAACAATGAAAGCAAGTGACTAGCTAACCCTGTGAATCCCCTTTTTGACAATTTAGAATTCTTAGTGAATATAATGCATTCAATTTCCAAATGCAGGCAGAATCTTAAAGTATATTATGGGCCAGATTTGCAAAGGCCTATTGACTTCCACTGGGAGTTAGGCACTTAACCTGCTTAGGTTCTTTTGAAAATCCACCCTGGCAACTAAAGACCCTGTAAATCTGTACATCTGGTCCTGTCTCATGAGCGCATCAGAGTTGTTCTGGGTAACAGTGATGAATATAATTGAGCTTTTACCCAATGGTGACATGGGCTGGCATGTTGACACCTGTCTATTTTCACTGCTTGATAGACATGCTATGTATATTTTTATTTCATCAGGGTGATAATGGGATTCCAGGACAACCAGGGCTTCAAGGGCCTAAGGTAAATTTCAGCTCTATGTTTGCTTCCTGAGGGCTATTTTTACCATCTGGTACCCATTTTTGGTCAGATATCACAATTGGTGCAGATTGTTTCTAAAGCAAAGAGCCATAAACAAACACTTTTGATCTGAAACTGTAAAAAGAACAAAGAGAGGAACAATAGAAGTGTAATCCATACCCCTATTGTGTTAATGCCAATTAAACATTTTCACTCCTCGTTTGTTACCTGTTGACTTGAAAGTTTTGCCAAAGGATAACACAGGATTTGTCTGCATTGCAATCCATGGGCGTAGCTGCATCTTCTGTAGACGTGCCTGCATTTTAATCTAGTTAGTTTGGGAACCAGACTAGTGAATCTACTACAGCAGGAGCCCAGCAGAGGTTAGCCCTGCAAGTAATAACACAGATGATTAAATTAATTAAATCACACCTGTGATTTATAGCATATGTCCACACTGAATCTAGCAAAGCCAATGGGAATTTCCTGGAGCTGGGAATTCAGGATCTGTGTGGTCCTTGCAATAACTTCACTTCCGGAGTGTAGCAGACTCGCTGGTGCTGTGGGAGTCTGCCATTGTGGGATCCGTATGTTCTTGGTGGTTGCAATTTTGAGAGTAGCTTTGCTGATGAAGGTGTCCTTCACTACTGCATTTGAAAGCCTGAAAGCTTCATTTTAGTTTTCAAATTTTCTTTTGGAGCACAGGCAGCACCTGGAGACATTTTAAAATGAAAGCAAAGTTTTGATCATTCTAGCCCGTGTGTAAAACTTTAAGACAAGGCAAGAGGGCTGTAACCGTAAGAGAATTGCTTTCTACTACTAGGCTAAACTTAGGATGTTTTGGCTTCAAAATTTGTATCTGGTAAGGGTCAGTATGGATGATCTTAGAACATAAGAACGGCCATGCTGGGTTAGACCAATGGTCCATCTAGCCCAGGATCAATTCTTCTGACAGTGGCCAATGCCAGATGATTCAGAGGGAATGCACAGAGTATGTAATCATCAAGTGATCCTTCCCCTGTCGCCCATTCCCAGCTTCTGGCAAACAGAGGTTAGGGACGCTTCAGAACATGGTTTTGCATCACTGCCCATCTTGGCTAATAGCCAGTGGTGGACCTATCCTCCATGAACTTATCTACTTCTTTTTATTGCCAGGGAGAGCAAGGAAGCACAGGTCCCAAAGGAGAGACAGGAACAGATGGAGTGCCAGGATCAAAGGTAAATAAAAGACAGGTTCATTAAGCTGGAAGTCGATCACAACAGCATTGAGGCAGTTAGTTTCAGTTTAACAAGAAAATTGCATGAAAATGGCAAAACCAAAACCTAGCCTATAAACTTTGACTAATATTTTACCTGTCCATGGTGGGCTGAGACAGAGACAGTAGAGTTCCAAAATCACTTTTTTGTCATTTTTGACTTCATTGGTCTGGCCTTTTTTCAGAGCCCCCTTGAAAGAAATCGGATGGCCCTGACCTGTACTTTGCTTGTGTTAATTAACGCTATATCCATTCTACATGACTAGCATTTGTGTGCATCACCATTTGTTACTTTTTCTTCATAACTGAGAAGAAATGACCTCCATGGATTGAGTAGTGACAACATGTCTGCCCTTCATGATCTTCCTCTTCTGCTGCTTTTGCTTTGATGGAATTCCGCCTCCGCGCCCGTTTGAGGGAATCCGCCTCCGCACCTGTTTGAGGGACTCCCGCCTCCGTGCCCGTTCCTGCTCAGAGCCGTCATGCCCCTATCATGCATGAAACTGTTGAAAGCTGAGGGCTAGAGACCACCCTCGGCCATTCTACTTCTAATCCCACGGCAGCACTACTCACTTGTACGCTGGGGCCGCTGCCTTTAGCTGGTATTAGGAACCTTAACTTTCAGGTTTAAATGCTTAGCTATTGAAATGATGTAACTTTGTGACTTGTGTGTATACATATATTAGGCAGGTGGTCAAATCCGTATAAATGGTTTAGCTGTCTTATGCCAGGCTGGGTTTCTTTATTGCCAGCTAAATTATTTTAAGGTTATTTTAGCGAGGCATATGCCTCTCAATATCTGAATCCACTTTTCCTCGACCCGTTGGAATTTCTTATTGAGACTATACGTTTACCTAGAATAAGTATTTGACTATCATGCAGTAAGTGATTTCTTTTATAATGCTTCCTACTTTCCGTATTATTTCTGAATAATAAATGTGATGTTCATTTTCAGGGTGAACCTGGCGAGAGAGGAGGAAGCGGACCCATTGGACCAAGGGTATATGAATGTTCATTTTTGTCTCACTAATTTAGACTCTTGTGTTCTCCTTAAAATGGGGCATTTTCCTCCATCCAACTCTCTCATCTGTTGCTGCATAATTGAAGGCTCAGTACAGCGTAAGAATAATAAGAAAGCTGGAGCATATTAAAAGAAATTGCTATATAGATACTGAGCCAAATTAATCCAGATAGCTCCTGTGAATTCAGTTAAATTGCATCCTCTTTTACTAGTGACCTCAGAGAGGTGCTGACCCCTGACTGTCACTGAAAGATCCCATGACTTTTTTCATATGAGGCTGTCAATTCTGGCGTACCAGTCAAACGCCTCACATTCTGCCTGTCACTCAATGTACACTTCCAAGCCCTTTCAGAATTTGCTTAGTATAGCTGTATGCTAGGTATCCATTCATGTGCAGTATTTATATGGTGACAAACACAGAAGTATCTAGGGGCCAAAATAGAACTTAAACCTGTTCTAGCTGTTGTTTTCATGTTGCCCACTTTTCAGGGGCTAACACTACAGCTGTTATCACAAAGTTTGCAATTTGCCTTTTTCTCCAGGGTCCACCTGGCCTGAAGGGTGAACAGGGAGATACTGTAATAATTGACTACGATGGCAGAATCCTAGATGCGCTCAAGGTAACCTCTCCAATAAGATGATGATAATTTGTTGTGCGCTCATGTTCTTAACTGGAATTGAATTAACCAGCTGAGATTACTGCACCAACTGAAATTCAGTGACTTTGAGAGAGAACTGATCTTCAGGCACACGCTAGAGTGGTTTGGGGAGTTTCACCCTGCAGGATTTGGTGGATGAAGTGATCTGGACCTTGCAGATTGATGAACAAGGATTGCAAGCTAACTTGGAAGATTGACCCTCTTTTCCCCTAACTATTCCTTCCCCACTGAATACCAGAGATCTGGGCCTGAGAGACGCTCCATAATCATTAGCATGGCTGTTGGGAAAGACACCCAAAAAGCAAAGCTGCCCCACAACCCCTAGTGTGTATTGCTAGGGAATCCCTTTGCCAAGGATTATGAGGCTTCTCAGAGTCCTAGCATACTGGAGCTGGCTGGCAAGTGGGAAAAGAAGTGTTTTCATTGATCTGCTGGAAGTGGGGGCGTCATCACAGCCTCCAGAAGACAGAGGAGGGAACAGTGGCCAGAATAGTGGCATGAACAGAGGACATAGTTGCCTAAACCATATAGCGACATGCAAGGCACTGCTTTGTAGGAACAACCACACAGTGCCTTCAAAGACCTGGGGAGATGTGGAGAAATCACCCAGCCTCTAGGAAGAAATGGGGGGCTGACAGGCCCCTGCTTCCTCCTGACCCATGAGGACATTGAAGGAACAAGGGTGGCCAAGCAGAGGGTGACTGGCAGGAGACCTGAGCGAGAGGCCAGAGGGCATCAGGTGAGTTCCCAGGACATTGCAGATCTCGGACAGCAGCCTGATGTGTGCATTAGAGCAGGCTTGGTTAGATGGACATACAGACGCAGGGGAGACAACCCCCTGATTTGCTGGTGTTTTCACTATGGGCTAAGGGGCAAGAACACATTGAGCCTCAAAAGGTAGAGTCACAGGGAGCGGATTTGAGGTCTGACGTGTCTCAGTTCCCTGTTCACCATGCCAGGTGTAGCCGGGGCATCTAAGGGTCCAGGCTAAAGCAGCCACGCCCGTAGGAGCAAGACGTTTTCCTGCTCTGCTGCTGCAGGGTGGAGAGGAAAAGCAGCGGGAAGTGGGCACCTTTATCCCTAGAAGACCCATTCCAGGACTAAGGGGAACAGGCCAGTCAGGTGTCCTTACCCCAACCCAGCAGAGACTGCAGGAGTAGTAAGCCATCCCCAGAAGAGACTGGAGCTGAGTACAGAGGGATTGCAGGCCCCGGCCAGACTGCATCAGCCTGGTGCTGACTGAGGCTGGAGGGGCTGGGTGCAGAGACAAAACATGACTCAGGCGCCCTGAAAAATGTGCAAATTTCAATCGAGTGTCAGAGTCACCACAAAGCCTTGAATCGGGTGAGTCTTGGGATGTGTGGCAAACATTATGCATAGCCCTGAGATGTCTGAAGTAGCTTGTTCTCTGAGTGACTTGATGAGTTGAATCTGATTTGAGCCCTTGTCTTTAGTGAGATCATAGTGTAAAGAAGGCACCGTTTGCCCCTTTGTCTCTGTCAGTTACATAAAATGAAAGCAATAAGACAGGGCAACGTGTATTCAGAAGGAACATTTCCTGACGTTCGTGTAAAGGGGAATTATACCCCCATTGTGTAGCCTGTACTTGCTGGGGAGAAAAGGAGACAGACCAAGCTTAATGCTGCCATGTTAGCAAAGATTAAAGAAGCTGAGTAGAAGAATTATTTAATTACAGACACATTTGAAAACCATTTTAATTGTTTTATAACAGGCTGCAGGGATACATAAAGTGATGGTAATTACTGTATGCCAGATGTCTGCATGGATTGGTTGGACAGAATAGCACAGCATGTGGCATTGTGAATATAATTTGTGGACTGAGAGCATTGGAAAGTTTTCCACCAAATGTTTGGTATTTCAGTTTACTAACAAAATGGCCCATGGTCTCTGAGTTGGTGGAATTTCATGTGTGCTGCATGTTGAGATGCTCACAGCTAAATTATTAAAATGTCACTGACCTTGCCTTTATTATTTTTCTGTTTATTTGCTGGTATCTCACTGCTTCTCAGTGAACAGACCTCTTGAAAATGTTTTCTTTAAATAGTTTAAACTATGACTAAATGTAACCTTGTGAAATACAACAATGGGGACTAGAGATTCAGAATAACACAACACGTTGCTGGTGGTTTTCAAGCTGAAGGGGTAGATATATGATGTGGGGCCATTTAGAGATCCCTTGTAAATGACAAACTACATCTCCATCAAAGGCTTTTTAAACTTCTGGTCGCAAGGATTTCTGGTAAGTAGAATAGTTTACATAGGCTTGCAAGTTTTTAGCAGAAGCATGAAAAGGTTTTCCTGCTGTTAGTATTCATGTACACTTTTCTGTTGCTATTTCTTTTTAATCACACATAATGGAATTCATGTTTCACCTATCATTAGGGTTGAGTTAAATTGGCTGGTTGATTTTCAGACATTATGGTCAAGTTGAGCCATAGACGCGGGAATTTTGCCTACCTAGTTTACCGTCCATCTGAATTGCACCATTCCTCTTGGATATTCTCATTCTTAACATGTGTTGCCAGAGTAGGGTTGGCCATTAATGAGGGGATGGAAAATGTAAGATTCCTACAGGCAACAAGGCAGATTTTGAACCGCATATACTTATATCTAGAACTGTGC